>CM076584.1:1685885359-1686424787 GCA_034641835.2 Pinus albicaulis
TTGAAGCACACACATGGTGTATGAGGAAGAAGAATGCACACACAAGAGAAACAACACGAGGATAAGCGTGAGGCTTTCTTATTTTCATTATACAAAGATGTACATTTATAGTACAATGGTGTGACTCTTGGTTTCATGTTCAAGATCCTTCCGGGACTCCATTGTGACTTTTCGCATTCCACACCTACCCATGTAGGATTAGGTGTTCCATGAGATTTCATAAGGGAAAGATCACATACCTGTATGTATCTTGGTTGGAATAATGCAAGGCTGGTCAGAGTAGAGGAAATGCTTGCTTACGGACCCCAGGAATACCTGTACAACATCAAGGCGAACGTGGTTGTAAGGCTCTTCTTTATTTAAGTTAATACAAATAAATCCATTTTTCTCAATAATATGTGAATTGATTGTTTATTTTATGGATTCCTTGATCACCATAATGGATATGATTTATGAATATATGTTATGCAGGTGCTATTTGATGGTTTCTTGTTTGTGATTGCAGAATCTTTGAGGGGAACTCTTTTGAGCGATTGAAGGACTACTACTACAAACAAGCGTTGGATCAAAGGTAGGATCATTAAACCTTTATAGCATTTAATTATAAATTGCAATATATCTATAGAAAGATAGCTTTATTTTTCCGTTTGTTGCTAGCTGTCTGTAGGACACTTGGGAGGTCTGTCTTGTTCGCAAGAATGACTAATTCGTCCAACATCGGGGTTGCATCGGTGGCGAAAACATAAGTGGGAAGTGGAAATGGGAAAAGGCAAAGTGTGATGGCCGATGGGGAGAAGCGAAGTGCAATGGCCATCCGATCTGGGAGATATCGACGGTTAGGAATCCATCAGCGGAGAACCATCAGTGGGTTAAGGGCTAAGAATTTTGCCGATGGCTGAAGGTAGTCACAGGCTTGGGTCACATGGACGAAAAGGGGCTAGGGACTAAGCCGAAAGGCGCTTAAGCCCTAAAATGTAAAAATACATTTTTAGACCAAAATAAAGGTTTTTTGATAATTTTCAAGAGTTTCGATAGAGTAAATAAAGGGGTTTAAAACCTTAAAAGGGGGAATTTAAAAGGCTTTAAGGGGATGTTGAGGGAATGAGGATAAATGAAGGGTAGAAAAGAGGCTTTTTTTAGAGGGGAAAAAGACCATTAAAGGTAGAATGAGGAGTGAATGAAATGGAGGCAAAAGGAGACTTTGAAAATAGTTCTTTCAAAACTAGTAGGGCTTCTTTGAAGGTTTTGAAGTGAAAACATCAGTGAAGTTGGGTTTCTTTGGATAGAGAGAACAACAAGGCTTCAAGAACTAACATATTAGCTTGAAAATGTTTCTTGAAGGCTGCAAACTGATTCTAGCCATCATTAGGTATAACAGAAATTATAGATGGCTAACAGTGGCTCCACTTGGGGAGGACAACTTGCTCTTTTTAGGTGTCTAGAACCTCAGTTTATCAATCTCTGGCTTTTAGTAGACCAGTGCCTCATCCATTGGGAAAAATCTCTTTATTTTCTTGCTGAAGTTCTGTGCATTTTGATAATTCTTCCAATGACCTTCAGCATGAAATTTCTTTAAACCACATCTCTACCTACCCAAAACTACTTGTCCTAGAATTTATTCTTCTCTTGAGTGCACTTGGACTGGCATCTATTTTACATATTATTTTTGAAAAAATAAAGATAAAACTATCTAATGCTACCCTTATTTCTTCCAAGAGTCCAGATTAAACAGTTGGACTCTTCATTCCCTACTTAATCTATCTATCAGCCAAGATTAAATTGCTTGACTAATTTTCATTCTCTATATTCTAAAACAGAAATTTAAGCACAGTCAAATCAGGATTAGACTATCTGATTTGTTGTAATTTCTAAGGCATGATAAAAAAGTTGCACATAGACCTTATTTCCAGAAAAATGAAACAAAACTGGGAAGACTTGAGATCTGAGAATAGTAAGCATCCTTCCCTTCTTTTTCAACTCTGATTTTGATCCTTTTGAGTTTTCCTCTTCTTATTTTCCTAGTTCAAGTTTTTATAATATTAGAACCAGCCTTTTCTTTTCTTTCTCTCAAGTTTTGAGCTTGTTAGAGCCATCCTTTTTCTATCCTAATCTGATCTACTGATAAGCCAAGATTACATTATTTGGAAAATCCATTTTCACTAACCTATCAGTAGTAAATTGAAAGTCTATTTAGTCATGATTAGGCTGTATGACTAAATAGCAGTGCTTTCTTTCTTTTTGGTATGGGGTTGTACCTTTCTTTTTTTCAATCTGCCCTCTTTTTCTTTTTCTTTTGTTTTTGTATTTTTTATTCTTTTTCAAAGAAAAACAAAAACTAACTAAATGCTCATAGGCTGAGCTTATTTTCTTTCCTATCTAACCTAATCTAACTTGGAAAATTTATATATTTAGCTGATGAACTCTCTTTTCCAATATAGCCAATCAAGTAAATGGTTCCATGATTGATCCTTGCCCATCTCCTTGAGCATGCTGGAAAAACAGGGCCACTCCCATTTCACTTGTTCTTTAGCAACAATGCTAAAAAATCTTCTTGCTTTTGGTAATACACTGCTCCTAACAACCTTTATCCCTTCTTCAAATGTCTTCAAGAAATGAGCATAGGGATCTTGAAATAATGCCTGGTTATGAATATTTGGAAGATAGGTTTTAGCCAAGCTTACATTTTCCACCACTGGATCAAGCTTAAGATTTTTTTGAGAAAGAAATTCTTCTTCATCTTCATTATCATATGAACTAGAGGACTCAACATATATTGCAGTGTTGTCCTCTTGTAGTCCTGGTATGCTCTGATTCAATGGACTGTACTCTGTGAAGAGATCATCATATTCTTAAGCAGGGGTATCTTTTATTACCTCAACCCTCTCAGGAAAAGGTTCTTTATATTCATCCTGCTCAAGAAACTCCTCTTTCTTCTCAACCTCATCGTCACAATTGATAGATTGATGACTCCCAATTATGTGAAAGCTATTTATGATGGATTGGATTGGTTGATTGCTTCTTTCAAGCTGATGATAGTGAATTTCATGACACCAATAAACTGTTGGTTGCCCTACATTATTAGTTTTTGCTTGAAGCTCATCATCATCATCAGACTGATCAAAAATTGGAAAATCATTAGTATAAACAATCTCACCAATAAAACATATTGGGTTATCAGTTTGTTTTTCTTTAAGCTGATCTATGAGTTTATTTTCTGTTTTAAGACAACAAGGTTCAGTAGGTAGATGAGCAGAAGTGTTTTGTTCCAGTGAAAGCTCAGAGGCTGGCTGTTTGTTTAATATCTGATCAATTTCTTCTTCTGTCAAAAGAGAAGGAATTTTATTTTTGCTCTGGACAGAAACACAACAGTCCTCTTCCTCTTGTGTTGACTGATTGTGAGGCTGGATGTCTTCTTGAGCCTCTCCTAGTGAATCATTACTTGTGCTTGCAGGGAAACTTTGAGGATTTTCTTCTATTTCCTGATCTTTTTCATTCTCAAACAACTCTCCTTGATCTCTGTAATAGTCAAGTTGAACAAGAGATTCATGAGTTGTTTCTAATAGATTGTTAGGATTCCATAGTTCTCTTATGATCTGAAATGAATTAAAACATAAGGGCAGAGTCCCTATACGTGGTGATTTTGCTTCTATTTCAGGCTCTGTGATTCCTTAGTGGCTAATTGTTTCCTCAACACACTGCTCACTTTCTGTGTTTTCAGCTTGTTTGTAATGTTCTCTTATCAGTGAAACACAAGGTGTAGGTGGGTAGTTAGTACCTTCTTGACAATCTACTTCATTCCTTTCTTTGTAATCTTTCTCATTGTAAATATTTGGCTTGTTGTTTCTATTTTGTAGCAGTTGAGTTTGTTCTTGACTAGGAGAAGGTATAGGTTGCTCAGGATAATCAACATTTATATCAGCCTCATGCATATCCAATATTTTATCAAGTATGTACATCATTTTTTCCATTATGTCCAATAATGTATCTAGTTTTGATACTCTATCTATACTTGAATCCATGTTTATAAAATCGACGAGGTCACTGTGCCTTCTCAACCAGCTCAGAGTCTTCTACCAATAGAGTCATCAAGTCTTTTGGAGTTATGGAGTCGCTAGGTGGAAGATTTTGGATTTTTTTGTCCACCTGTAGCATGATTTGGATTGATCAATGCATTCCCAGGGGATTTTACAAAGACTAGTGAAGTAATAGGCCTACTGGAGGCTAGTGGAGTTGCCAGGTGGAAATTTTTTAGCTTTTCTAAAGGTAAAAATTTTTATGGTCCACCACCAGTTTATTATAAAAACCAATCTGAAATGTTTTTGGGGTTTTTTGAGTTTCTATGGTTATTGAAGGACTTAGTGAGTCTACAAGAGTTTTCTAGGCTATTATGTACTCAGAGGTCCCACCGTGATCGCCATTATGTTGGGGTCCCGTGATTTGGAAGATTGGCATACCAAATGACAAGGCAACATACGAACCAAGCTTTAGAGCTCTAAGATCTAGCCCTCCTAGTCTCATAGAGGGATCTCTCAATGTGTGCAAAGATATGTCTTGTTTCCTTTTAAGGGTTGATTTTAGGCTAGTTATTAGGTGCAAATTTTTTTGTTTTGTTGGTTGGACATAGATGATCTAGGCAGCATAGACAGAGTGGGGAATTCTATAAGCCATTGGGAAATGGAGTCAAGTGGTAGTCATAATAGGTTTGATTGATGAATTTGGGGTACCAAAGGGCAAATCTAACTTGGTCAATGGATCTGTTGGGATTTTCAGGTGGGATGAAATGAACATCAAGGACTTAGAATGAAAAGTAAAACTAAGGGCAATTAAGAATCATTAATTATCTATACTTCTCAACAAAGGGACTTAAAACATTATCTGAACATAAATATGCATTTTATAGACAGGGCTAATCGTGAATTCCACAAACCACACTTCGGAAAATTATAATTTCAAGACATAATTTTCCAATGAAATACAGAAGGCGAGGAACGCTCTATTTCTTCTAAATATTTCACTAGGAAGGATTTAGAAAACATATAAGATTCACAAATAAATGCATTCATAAAAGAGGGAATGCCTAAACATCTAATACTGCAATTATAAATACCTTCAAAACAATTATCGCAGCAAGAATAGAGGGTATGTTCAAAACAGACCTCTCTGGCAGACTACAGACAATGGTACTTTGAAAGGAGACTTCAGAAACAGTTTTCAAGTGGAAACAAGCAAGCAGGGAAAACCATAAATTGTTCTTGAGGCCAACTGTATGAACTATTTCAAAAATAAAAAAGCATAAGGGTTCAAGAGAGCGATTAAGACTACTCAATAATACCTCAGCATATGAAAACATAAAGACAGTGAAGAGCAAACAGGTCTAAGGTGCTTCTAGGAGACATTTCTTAGCCTAAAATTTTTACTCTACTGTAAGTATAGAATGATGGAACAAAATGGAAAACAGGAAATAAAAATTACTATTAGAGAGTACTTCACCACAACCAGGCTCAGGGATCCAATGATCTAGCCTCTTTCATCAACAAACAAGCCAAGCCATCCACAAACTTCAATACATCAATTTATTTTCACTTCTACCAGTCTATGTATTACTTCAAAGAGTTCACCAAATGACAACCCTTACAATGAGAGTTCGAATAGGATTTATAGGTGAATGGGGAGGAGAGGTGACATAGATGGTCTTAATGGTTAATTAAAACAGAGGAGAAAAGCATTCGAATGCCCATTCTGTGTCATAAATATTACATTAATTTCTTGCCCATTCTAGTAGTTCTTGTAGACTTTGAGGCCTAATTGTCAGGCTGGTAATAACTCCAAAGAGTGTCTTTGTGGAGAAGTCTTCTGGCTGTTGTGGTTCTGTCTTTTCTTCAGGTACAAGTAAAGTGGACGATATGTGTTTTGAGACCACCCATACCTTTACAATAACTGCCTTAATAGTTTAAATAGGTTCTGTTAGCATAATAACTGTCAAGGTGTCTTTTAGTCCTGGGAGGAGTAAATAGCTTTACTGATGTGTTAGTCGAAGCTCTCCTTTGCTTATTTGTCCAACTTTTTCATTTAACACTAATTTGGCTTTAACTGTGTTTTTAAGGCCACTTTAATCATCTTCCTGCTTCACGCTACTTTATCACTGTGCTTATCCTTTAATCTATGGATTAAGCTTTAAATATTTTAAGCTTTATGTCTTAATAGCGTTGACCTTTAAACTCTGGTACACCTTCACTGATACTCTTTTGCTGTATGCAGGGTTTAAAAGCGCTGGAGGGTTTTACTTCTTTAACAGTGTTCATGATGCACTGGTAAACATTGGAATTTACCCTTCTCATCCCCTATTCCATTGATTAGGCAGCAGGATCATCACGTTGAGCTCTATGTCACCTTTAGTGACTGTGGGACGCCTTTAATAGCTCAAACCACCATAAAACCTACAAAAACCAATAAACTTGTTAAATAAAACCTGTGCGAGGGCTTGAATTGCTTCAGAGGCTGGGAGGAAGTGGAGGAGCTATGAGGAGGCCGAGAATGCAGCGGAATAGAGGCTAAATGGAGGAAACTATGGAAACAGGTTTCGAATGGGTAAAATGGCGCGAAGAAAAGGAAAAGAGGTAATAAAAAACCGGAGATGGTTTTCACACGACTTATAGGTGGTAAGCGGTAATGGCTGCAACGAACGCGATATGGCTCCCTGGGCGATGCGTGTCCCCCATGAAACCACCTACTTCGCGTGCAAATAACGCGTTTAGGTCTTTGGGTGTTTTGGGCGCGAAACGGGCTATGAGTCGTTCGATCTAGGGGTTCCATATCTATGGTATAGAGCGAGGGCGACATACGGAGCTGCGTGGTCGGGTGGACCAGCGGTGTTGTCACTTCTTTTGTCGTGTAATGGGTAGATTAAAAGCAAAAAAGGAATAGGTGGGGGCTATATGAGGGCCATTGGATCGAGATGATGAACAACGGAGATTTGTTTTGAGGGAAGGTGAATGGAGAATGGTCGGGGGGTGCTCATCGGTGGCGAAAACATAAGTGGAAAGTGGAAATGGGAAAAGGCGAAGTGCGATGGCCGATGGGGAGAAGCGAAGTGAAATGGCCGTCTGATTTGGGAGAGATCGATGGTTAGGAATCCATCGGCGGAGAACCATCGGCGAGTTAAGGGGTAAGACTTTTGCCGATGGCCGCAAGTAGTCACAGGCTTGGGTCACATGGAGGAAAAGAGGCTAGGGACTAAGCTGAAAGGCGCTTAAGCCCTAAAATGTAAAAAGGCGTTTTTAGACCAAAATAAAGGTTTTCTAATCATTTTCAAGAGTTCCGATAGAGTAAATAAAGGGGTTTAAAACCTTAAAAGGGGGAATTTAAAAGGATTTAAGGGGATTTTGAGGGAATGAGGATAAACGAAGGGGAGAAAAGAGGCTTTTTTTAGAGGGGAAAAAGACTATTAAAGGTAGAATGAGGAGTGAATGAAATGGAGGCAGAAGGAGACTCTGAAAACAGTTCTTTCAAAACCAGCAGGGCTTCTTTAAAGGTTTTGAAGTGAAGACATCAGTGAATTCGGGTTTCTTTGGACAGAGAGAACAACCAGGCTTCAATAACTAACATATTAGCTCGAAAATTTTTCTTGAAGGCTGCAAACTGATTCTAGCCATCATTAGGTATAACAGAAATTATAGATGGCTAACACTTTGGAAATGTCCTGCACAGTCTGAAGAAGAATTTTTTGGATATATCTCTCCTCCATGGCTATAGATGTATTTTCCCCACAAGATGAGCCAAGATCAGAGCTTTGATACCACTGTAATATTCCTATTTAGGAAAATCAGCAATATAGACACTAAATACGCATTTAAAAAAAAATCACACTATAAAATTCAAGAAAATCCCATGGATCAATTATTTTATGTATTATAGCATCCAAATATACAAAGATATCATAATCAAGTCATTCTATCTTAGTTAAATAGGCGTCCCAAGCCCAGATCAGGCCAAAAACACTACAACCCCATGACTACTGCAACACAAAAATTATGAAGCATATGAAAATGCAGTTTAATGAGGGTTTATACTATAGAAATGGAGAAACAAATGGATCTACTGATATATTACTCAAAAGAGCTGAAAAATAGAGATCTAGTCTCTTTTACACAATACCAAGATAACCCGGCAAGGGTTTCTTGAGAGGCATGAGATACAAAAAGTAAAAACTACAGATCTGTGGCTGAATCATGCTGTCTCATTGAAGCTCTGCATAAATATGGCTGAAATACAGATAAATGGCTATAACTTCTCCTTACTAGCTTTCTAGGTGAAAGGCTGATCCTTTCACTAGGAAACTAGCTCACAAACAGGGGTTTTGACCCTCCCACTGCAACACCATGAAAAATAACACAGTTTATGAAAGAGAATTCACTATGGCTGTAGGTGAATTCTTGGCCCAGTGCCAGATGGTGGAAATTAAGCTCAAAATACTCCTCTCAGATTCCCTTCCCATGTCCTTCAAGAAAGAGTGTGGAATTCTCGCATGAGAATACCCTTGTACTAAACAGTACAACAAACACAGCTAAACAACTGAAGCATGAAATAAGTCATAAGACTCAAACATAAAAAAATATTTAGAATATCTCTGATGGCTTCCATCCCTTCCCTTATATTCTTGGTGAGCTTCCTCACCCTTGGCCCCACTCATTTATGAGGTTACTTCCATGCAAAGACACCACCTCCAAAACTGCATTGTTCCCACTAGGTCCACTCTCTTCTTTGGAAACGCTATTGATTTGGTCAACCTTGATCTAGTCCACATGCATTGCTCCCTTTCACACCCAAGCTGGCTTTATTTTTTCTATCTAAACTGATCCACATTCACACTGGAAGTGTTTTATTGCTACTAAAGAGATTTAAGGGTATCCTTACCCCATTTATTCTTCTAGACTGAAAATAGAAGCAACATATAATATTCCAACTAGCAATAAGCTAATTGGGAACATTACAGCTTGGACCGACACTCACTTTTGTTGTCAGTGTAGCTTTTATGGTACTCACAACACTTTCCCATGTCCTTTTTTGGCTTCGCGGTGCTTTTATTTGCTTGCGGCTTTGGCGGGTTATCCTGGGCCGCGCCGCCTTGGGTTTTTCCTTTGTTCTGCGGTTTGGGGGTACCTTTCGCTTGCTTCTGATTCACAGATCCAAAGACTCGCTTCTTCTATTTGAACTTCTATTCAATCTTGGAAAAATGCTGGTATCCTTAACTAAGCGAGGAGATGTCGAGAAACTCCATTTCTCTTGAATGTATCTTTACAGACAACTACGGTACTTCAGCACCAATTGTTTCTCCAAATACTTGATACCCAATTTTTTTCACAGGGTTTCGAACATATTTGTCATCTCAGGCACATCTTAATCCCTTTGTTTCCACACCGTATTCCATTGTATGTACTTTTTCTCATAGCTCCCCACGGGATAATATTGTTCCTTGATGGCATCCCAAAAATAATTCCAAGTGGGTGCGGTTGAAAACAAAGAGTGTTCCCTCTCATCATTTTTCTCACAGTAGGTTTCCCACCAGTCCTTGACATGGGGGGTTGCTTTGAGGAGTGCGGAAGTAATATTTTCCCGGTTGGAAAAGTAATGAACTAAGAAATACCCTTCTAATAGATTCAACCACCTATATACAACGTCTGTATCTATTTTTCCTTCAAATATGGTAATGTCAAATTTTAATTGTACCTTAAAAGGAGTTGCGCCTCCAGAGTGCTTGTTGGATGCATATGCACCGCCGGTGGGCAGTCGTTGAAGAATCTGGGCAAAGTTATCCATTATCGCTTTCCTTTATTTCTCGAGGGCCTCCTCAAGCAATATTTTGATAGGATCTCCTGCTCCGTCATTTTAATTTCATCCCCCATTGGCAACCATCAAGGTTTGTGAGGTTGATATTGCAAAGGTTCAACCAGATCGAGCCCTAACTCCTTATACCATGACCTTGTTGGGGACATGCAAAGAAGGATCGAGAAAGAGAAGACTTCTCTAATACCACTGATCTAGATTTATGCAGGAATGAAATAAAATGCATAAATATATGTAAACACAAATATGCAGTAGAAATAAGACTTCATTTCATTAATATCACTTAAATTAAATATTCTTACACATAGAATGGAAATAAACTAGCTAGGGCACTGGTAGCTTATCTCTGAGAAGATATGTGGCAGCTACAAGCCTCTGAACTATGTTACAATGTGGTTTGAAGGCCTATTTATTATTGAGAAACAATGGAAAACCCTAAACATCCAAAAACCTAACCCTATTAGATGAAGCGCCAAACTATGGCCCCCTTTGGGGTATGTTGGTACATCAATTTCCCGAGGTCGTAAATTTGGCATATGATCTCCATTTGATGCACATGATACCTTGTTAGTAAGATCTTTTAAGGAATACAATTGCTGATAGTGAATATAAATTCAAAGACTCATAATTTCTTGGAGGTAATTATCCCAAAAAACATCGTTTAGGGCCTCAAAATGGCTCTGGAAGATCGAGACACGAAAAACTGCCAAAAATAGTAAATTGTGCTACAATTAAGGAAACTAAAAAACTGAAAGAAACAGTGGTGGGGGTCCAAGTAGAATAAGCGGGTGGCTACGAATATCTACATGTATCAGTAAGGATCAGTGGTATCATAGAGGTATACTCTTTCTTGGTTTTTCTTTTTATGTCCCTAAAGAGGTCAGGGTATAAGGAGTTAGGGTTTGATTTGGTTGAACCTTTGCAAGATTAGCCTTGCAAACCCCGACGACCTCCAATGGAAAAATAAAATAAAGACAATGGAGCTATAGATCCTTTCAAAATATTGCTCGAGGAGCCCCTCGAGAAACATAGGAAAGTGATTATGGATAAATTTCTGCAGATCCTTCGATGGCTACCCACAAGCGATGCATCTTCATCCTGTAGCCACTCTAGAGGCTCCACTACTTTTTAAGTACAAGTTAACTTTGAAATTCCCATATTTGAAGGCTAGATAGATGCAAACATTGTAGATAGATGGTTAAATTTGTTGAAAGAATATTTTTCAGTTCACGACTTTTCCAACTAGGAAAATATTACTTTTTCACTCCTGAAAGTCGCCCCCTATGTAAAGGACTGGTGGGAAACCTACTATGAGCAAAAGGACAAGGGGGGATCCTCACTATTTTCATCCACATCCACTTGGAATTCTTTCTGATATGCCATCAAGGAACAATATTACCTTGTCTCTAGCTATGAAGACAAATACATAAAATCGACCTCACTGTGGCAGGGAAGGGACCAAGATCTATCAAAGTTCAAAAATGGTTTTCACGCCCTTCGCAGGAAGATGAGTATCAAGGATTCTGAGCATCATTTTCTACTCAGATACGATGATAGTTTGCATAATTACATCCCAGACGAAATGGAGTTCCTGGACATCTCCTCGATAGGTGTCGCCTATCAATAGGCTGTTAAGATTGAGCATAATTTTAAATAGATGAAGAGAGAATTTAAATCTGTGAATCTAAAGCAAGGAAAAGGCACCCCCAAACCACAGAAAAAAGGATAAATCCAAGGCGAGTTGACCCAGGACAACTAGTTGAAGCCAAAAGAAAACAAAAACACCATGAAGACAAAGAAGGGCACATGAAAGTGGTGTGAGTTCCATAAGATCTCCACTCACAACACAAGTGAGTGTCGAGCCAAATAGTTACTGGAGTCCGAGCTGAAGGATTTTGAATCAGATGCATGCTTTGACTCTCATTTAGAACCCAACAAGGGGAATGAAAAAGGGAAGAAAATTATTGATGCAGAACCCACTGCCACCTTTGCCACCCCCAAGATTTAGAAGGATGAGCCCAAATATACAGAGGAGGGGGATCACCTCTTCCACTCATAGATGTGGGTGAAGGGTTCTCCACTACAATTTATTTTCGATGGTGAGAGCCAAAAGAACCTCATTTTAGCATAGGTTGTGAAGTGTCTAGGCCTACCGACCAAGGCACACCCACAACCGTACACCATCGGGTGGATTCACCAAGGACGAGATCTCCGCGTTAGCCAACAATGTCACCTCCCCTATAACTTCAAGCCCTTCATAGATGAGGTACTATTTGATGTTTCTCCTCTTGAAGTTTGTGATGTATTATTAGGCCAAACATACTTGTGGAAACGACATGTTGTGTATGAATCTAGGCCTCACATTTTTAATATTACTTTGGGAAATAAGTTGTATAGGATATCAAAGGTAAGACTGCCTACTTCCATCTCTTTGATCACTATGAAGTAATATAGTAAGATCATTTCGCAAACCGGGAAATTTTTTACCTTATGTTTCACCCTCAAGGCTAGAAGAAGGTTGTGGCCATGGCCTCCAAACAAGGCTCCTCTGCACGGCAGCAACAGAAGGACAAGTTCATGGAGGAGTACAGGGACATCTTTGCCCCACCCGGAATGGTACGTCTACTCTGTTAGGGAAAGCACTCAATCGATGTGACCCCGGGAGCGTTGCTACCAAATGGACCAATATATCAACGCTATGTTCTGTAGAAAAATGAAATTAAGAGGAAGATTAAGGATCTGTTTTATAAATGGAACATCAAGAAAAGTTCATCGCCCTGTGGGAGCCTAATCGTATTGGTATAGAAGGAGGATGGGACCTCAAGACTCGGTATTGACTATCGGGCACGAAAAAATATCACTTTCTAGAATAGGTATCTGATCCCATAGGTTGATGACCTTCTAGACCAACTCAATGGGGGAAAATATTTCAACAAGGTTGACTTGAACTCTAGTTATCACTAGGTACCAATCTAACATTCTGATGTGTGGAAGACTACCTTCAAATCAAAGGAGGGCCTTTTCAAATGGTTGGTCATGCCTTTCAGGTTGAAAAATTCCCCAAAAAACTTCATAAGGTTGATGGACGACATCTTGCAACCCTTAACCAACTCATTCGTGGTGGTGTATTTGAATGACATCTTGATCTTCAACCAGAGTTGGGAAGAGCACCTCCACCACATGCGATAGGTCCTCCAAACACTGTGGCAACACAAGTCATGTGCTAATCTGGAGAAATACACTTTTGGCATTACCCAGGTTCAATATCTAGGGTACATCATATATTAGCATCGAGTGCATGTGGACCCATCTAGGATACAGGTCATTCAGGATTGGATAGCCCAAACCACTCTAATAGAGCTTCGCAGGTTCGTGTTTGGTTTCTTTCATATCACTTGGCCTTTGAGTCAAGTCACCAAGGGAGGAGTGAAAGAAAATTTCTTTTGGTATGAATTCCAACATAAGGTGTTCATTGAGTAGAAGCATAGAATTCGCTATGCACCAGTGCTCATATTACCTGACTTGCAGCAACCATTTTAGATCGAGACAAAAGCCTTCGACTATGCTATTGGTGCAATTCTTACTCAATGGGGGTATCCGATGGCATACCACAGTGAGACACTTTCATACATAGTCCAAAAGTATTCCACCTGTTAGGGTCCTGTGATTTGGCAGATTGGTAGACCAAATGACATGGTAACATGGAACCAATCTTTGGAGTCCTAGGACCTAGCCTTCTTGGACTCAGAGAGGGATCTCTCTATTGGGTGCAAAGGATGTGTTCTTTTTGCTCTAGGGTTTTGATTTTAGGCTAGTTGTTAAGTGTAGGGTTTTGTTGACTGTTTGGTTGGGTAAGATGGTCAAGTAGGCTAGGTGGAGTGAGAGTATATCAAAGCCATTAGGCTATGGAGTCAATGAAATTCAAGTGTGTCTCAATAATGAATCAGAGTGCAATGCAAGGCCAATCTAGCACGGTTAATGGATCCTTTAAGTTTATGAGTGAAGTGGAATGGACATCAAGTTTGTGAATAAGGTAGGGCAAAGGGAAATCAAGAATCCTTTGTAAAATACCTATGAACAAGGAGGTCTTAAATATGATTAGCACAAGATACTAAGCAAGAGCTAGGGAAAACCATTTACTCTATGATAATATTTTAAACCAATAAATATCCAAGATAAACATGTTAGTGAAACATAGAGAGCATAAGGGCTTCGAACTTTAGTAAATTCACTTCCAAAATTTGGGAAAACATATAAGGTAGCACAATAACTCAATCTATGAAGAGAAAACTCCTAAACATTATAAATAAAGCTATAAAGAAATCTAAAACAAGTTGATAAGCATGGACAAAGGGCAAGATCGAACGAGACCTCTTTGACTTAACCTAGCAGACAATATTCCAAAGAAAGGTCCCAAGATAGAGTTTTGAAAGCTTCAAATAAGAAGGGCATACCATGAATCATACTTGTAAGCTAGCATACTAACCATACATGAAACAAAAAAAAGTTTAGGTGGACCTAAGGAGCAATCAAGAATTCCTTAAACATACCAAACATAGGAAAACATCAAAGCTATAACAAACAGGAGGACTGAGGTGCCTCAAAGAGCATGTCTCAACCTATACTTTTATGATTTATAGCAACTAAGAAGAGTGAAACATAATGATAACAAGGAAACATAAACAAATTAAGAAGACATCACCATTCACCAAGCTAAGGAATCCTGTAGACAAGCCTCTCCAACATCAAGCCAAACAAGCCATTCATCAACTCCACAACTCCAATTTCTTCCCCAAGCTCATAAAACCATGCATATAGCTCTCAAAGCTCATCAAATGCCAAAAAAATACATAGGGCACTCATGCTCTATTTATGGAACAAAGGAGGACTAAAGCCCGAAATATGGTAGAAAAATGTCAAATTCAACCATAAATGACATTTATTGCCAAGAGACCATGCAAGGCCCAAGGCACATAATATCCTAATAAATAAATTCCAAAATAACTATTTGCACCTAATTCTAGATTAATTTGCCTTAAAAAACTCAAAAATATCTATTTGCAATGAATGAGTGTGTTTTGTTGACTTTTGGTCCAAAACACACTAGACAGCCTCTGTGTGCAGTGCCACTTCAGCAGAAAGTGGGGTCTTTTGTGGCTGAGTTTTGGACCCTTTCTCGATACCAGATTCGGCTCCGTGATGGTTCGCTAGAGAGCCTGATGAGTCTAATTTCCAGAAATGCTTGATTTGTGCTGAGTGGGTTCCATGTACCTATTCAAAAACGAATTTTCCCAACACTACTCTATGCGCAACACCTGGTCTGAAAATGAGGCAGAAAGGTAAAATTTTGATGTTTTTTGACCTTTTGGGGGGTCAAAATGCTCCAAATGATTTGAAATTTGGTGAGAAAAATGCGTAGTGCCTAGGGTGCTACGCACAGAGACCTCAAAATTTCAAAAAGACAAAATTTTGTCCAATTGGGCTCAGAATTGGTGGAGAGGTCCCTCAAGATGTCTTGGACACCTGTTGAGAAGCCTCAACGAAAACTCCAAGGCTATCATGCTCCTTTTCCCTTTTTAGGTTTTCAAGCTCCATGAGGGCCTCCTTTAGTTTGACACAAGCAAGCATGTTTTTCTTTGCATAGTGCTTGGTCATTTTATTTTCGAGAGTGAGGCCTCTCTTTACCTTCTTGAAATGCTTATGCTCCTCTTTGTAATAGTGAATGACACATTGTGCCATCTCAAACTCTCTTTCCCACTCCCTAAGATGTGCATCTTTTTCTTAGAGTAGCAATCTAGTGGCCATCTCTTTTTCCTCATTGTCACTGTCCAGATCGATGAATAGAGGCTCTTGAGAAGTCTTCTTGATTATTTTTCTTCTCCTTACCTTTACCTGCTGCTCAATCCTTTCCATCTTTTCCTTGCCTTTGTCCTTGGGCTTGATAGCTAGAGAAGAGATGGCCCTTTGCCTTTTTGAGGCAGCAAACACATCTCTTTGTCCTCTGTGGTATGTGTATGTGAGAGGAGCGATGATGGTTTTGGAGGTGTTTCCCTCATTGCCTTGACCTTTGGTGTTGTCACAAGCCTTTTCATTTTTGTCATCACTTCCATGAGTCACCTCATGCCCCATTTGGTTACTACTTTGTTGACCTTCAGCATCAACATCATCATTGTCTTCCTCACTGTTTTCTACACTGTCACTTTGGCCTTCAAATGGATCATTACCTTATTTACTTGCCTCACTTTGGCTTTGTTTTTCATAAGATCCTCTTCTTTATCATTGCCTGCACTGTCACTTTGATTTTCTTTGTCATTTAGAGGCTGATTAGTGTCATGACAGTCATGACAACTGTCATGACTTTCAAGAATATTTCCTTGGCTACCTTGCTCATCATTGATTGTCTTATCAGTGATATTGCCTTGGTCATTGCTTGCCTCTTCAAAATCTATTTCAGCTTCATCATTTCCTTGTTTTTGATCTTCTATTTCCTCATCATCTTCCTCTGTTTCTTCATTTTCATCATCTTCATTCATTTTTTCACTGTTTGCACTATTATTGTGCTCACTGTCATGCTCAAGCACATTTTTCTCTTGATTGTCCTGTTCATCTTGTTGCTGATTGTCATCTTCATCATTCCCTTCATTATCCTCTGTGTCTTCATCTTTGTCATCAGCAATACCCTTTTCAGCACTTGGGAGTGATTCATTTGTATCATCACCACCACTTCCTTGCTCCAAGTGTTCACTGTCTTTACCTTTATGGTTGTCATGTTCATCTCCCTCTTCCTTCTCATCATCATCTTGCTGCCCTTCCTCATTAGACTCAGTTTCTGCCCCACTGTCTTCATCATTTCCACCATTATCTTCTTGTTCCTCATCAAACTCTGTACTTGCCTCACTGTTTTCTTCATTTACATCATCATCTGTTTGTTCTTCATTTCTATAGCCGCCTCCTTGTTCATTATTACCACTATCATCATCTTCACTTGATGCATCAGGAGAAGAGGAAAGAGGTAGGTTTCCTTGTGTAAAAGGCATAGGAGGAGGTGATGGAGGAGTGGAGGTAAGTGAGTGTGAAGTGGAGGGGAAATTTTTCAAATTGAAGGCTTGGGGATTGGAAAATACATCATGTGAGATAAAAACATCCCAAGGGATTCCCTGCTACTCCAGCTGATGCAAAAAATTCATCTTAATCAAGGAGTGGTGGAAAAGGATTTGCATTTGGTGGGCATAACTCCTTTTCTTGACCACTCAAGCCATCTTGTCAATGCTTCGGAAGAGATAATATGGTAGGTTTAGAAATTTAACCTTGGTGAATTGCATAAAAAGCCTTATGTGATATGAATAAACCCTGGAGTACCTCCCCTCACAAGTGAAGTATTTGATGATCTGCCTCATCAGTAGGGCATATCTCTCTGGCAGGTGGGAGAAGGGGAAAACAACCTTGCAACCCTGTTGACAACTAGGTTTGATGAAGGGCTCATAGTAGCTCAAGGCCAATTTCTTCTGCTTGAACCATCTCTCACCAATATCTGGTATTCCTGTGGCTTTAGCAATGGATTTGGATGAGAGTTCAAAATTTACTCCTGCTAGGTTGACTTGGTGGTTTTGTATGCTGAGAACAAATAACCTAGTCAAAAGTGAGTGGTTGGACCTGCTTAACCCTCTCACAAAACTGATAGCACCCAACATCTTGAAAATATGCAAGGATCATGGGAGAAGAGGTAATTTGAATTGTATCCAAGGGCTCAAACCTATTAGTCCTTCCTCCCTTGTGCTTTGGCTTGATATGCCTTTGTCCTTCATCACTGTTGGTACTGATCTTTTCCTCAGACATGGTGATTGGTCTAGAACAAAAGGAATTTTAGCTTGGTGAGAGCCTTTAGGTCTAGGGAGGGAAAATGAGTGATGTGAGGGAAAATTTTAGAAAACAAGGGCAAGATGAAGTAATCAAGGAGTGCTTGAGAGTTTAGAAGTAGGTTTGATGGCACTGAGTGTTTTTACACCTATGAGAACTCTCAAATTTGTAAGCTCTGCCCTGGAAAGGTCAAATACTTGGTTTTCATGAAGATTAGGGTTTGGGAAAAAAGACCACTTGGAAGGTAAGGAAGAAAGACCACCAACCTTTCTTAACAGATGCAGGAGCTTTGGAGGCAACAAATTTGGATTTAGGCAATTTTTGAGCAAATTTGACCAAAAATCATCGGTGCGTACACCACCCGACTGACCGTTTAGGTCGGGCCTTCTGTGTGTAGCATCGGTTTAGGTCGGGCATTGGTAGGCCTGTGCGCAGCGCCAGAGGCTTTTGTGGGCGAGTCGGGTAGTGAACGAGCCTGTCGGGCCCTATCGGAGTGCAGCACCGCTGGACTAGCGGGCAAGTCATGCCAGTATGAGCCTATGCGCAATGCCTTCATAGGTGCGTAGCGCCGACCTCCCGGTGCGCATCACAGTGTCTTTTTGAACTGTAGCTTCCTCCTCTGTGCGCAATGCCGATGGCCCAGTGCGTAGCACTTGAACGTTTTCAACAAAACTTGTAGAAACCCTAAAAAACCTCTTCAACGGCTCTCCTTTCTTTTGAAAAGACACAAATGAGTTGAGGGTAGAGGGAAAGGAGGCTTTTATACCCTTTTTGAAAATAATAATCTCATTCTAGAAACCACTTTCTAAATTTGTTTTCTTTCTTACTTTTTTCACTGTCTCTTGGGTCTTTTTCTCCTGTTGGTGGTAGTTTAACAAGTTATTGATAAAAAGGTCCCTCAGTGACATTAGTGTTTTGTTTTGAAGGTTTTCTTCACTATATTCCTTTTCATGAATCTTCAAAACTTGTAAACAGTAAGCTCGTGATCATTTTTGGCACTTTCACCTTGAGGTTTTGAGCCCTGCACCTTTATGCCTTTGATTGCTTGGTGGATAGACTGAAAAGAAGACATTTGATCTTCCTTTAATTGACCTTCTGTCATGTTTTTTACTGTGAAGCAGTGAAAAAACTCCTAGTATGAAAATCCTAGCAGCAAGCATCAATAACCCCATTAGTATTCATGTATGCCGCCATCATAAGATACATTTAGGTTTGTTTGTCCTTACCAATTTCCTGTAGGTAACCATTTGTGGCAGTCTTGCAGAAGTGTCACTCATGGCTAATCTATCTCTTGCAGAATATAACTTTGATAAGGAAACCATTTTTGGAGGCTCCTCTGCTTTTTTAGACCAATCATATGTTTATTCCTCAGACCAGTTTGACAATGATATATCTCTGGTGGGGGAGGTGTGCAATTTAAACCATTTTTGTGTCTTCCCCTTGGCCACTTCTGTTTTTTTGCAGGTGCCTACATAATTTCTGCCTTTGATCACTGTCCTTTTGGAGTTTAACACCTCTTTTTCCAACAGTGAACCTGTGCTTAGCATGAATTTCTCATTTCGATACTCAACCTCATGCTTGCTTTTATTTTGATTATTTTGGAGGCCTTTGACTGTACTTGGAAAGCTTAGGCCCCCCTAAACCGACATTCTTTGCCATTTCTCCTTTGGTGTAGGTGAAACAATGCTGCCTATATAAACCCTAGAGAACACCTTGGATATCCTTTGAATGCCATCTGTTTTTTCATGAAGGAGGACTTATTATCTTCATTTGACCTGTTCTGTCCTTGTGGTCCTTGTGATGGTTCCTTGCTTGGCAGTACTATTTTGTCAATCAATCACAAAACCTTGATTCTCTTTAAACGTAGGCCTACTGCTTTTCTCTTCTTTTGGATGCCTTCTAGTGATGATGTTAACCCATTACCTCACCTCTTCTCATTCTGACAAAAATATTTATCATTTTTCAGAAATGTGAACAAGGACAACTGTTTCCCTTGCAAAATTTCTGTTTTGGCCAAAAATGCCTTCCTTGGATGACCTTTTTGATCATTTTTTGGACAAAATCACTTGTCCCTTTCTTATTTGAATGCAATTTCTTCATACAGGAAAAACAGAGTTTTTAGGATACCAAATCCACCCTATGAATTTGTGAAACCCTAGGTGACCTAGTGGAAGGTTTCTTGGATTTGGATTTTGGACTGAGACCTAGAATTTTGGATTATCAAGTGTGGGATAGAGTTTATGATAAACTGATGTATTGAAGATCCAAAATCCAATGTACTTGATTTATCTAAAGAGCCTACAGGGATAGTTTTGAGACCATCAGTGTTTGGGGGTATTTTTGGGATACACAACAGAGCTATTTGATTGGTGGCCTCAGGTAGCAGTGGGGGTTTAGGAAAAACAAAACAGAGGATTTGGGCCAAAAGTGAATACATATAGATAGAATGGGTGACATGAGCCTCTAATGGATTTTCTGGGACTGGTAAGCAAAGTTGGACATGATGGAATGATGAAATAGTGAAAAATTACCTTGAGGATAATGAAGGTAGTGAGATTTCTAGAACTCACAATGTTTATGAACTTTGTTTATAGAAATCTTGGGATAATCATTTAGTAATCAACAAAGGAAAAAAATTATTGATGACTAACAGTGGCTCCACTTGGGGAGGGTAGCTCTTTTTTAGGAGGTGTCTAGAACTTCAGATCTCTGGCTTTATGGAGACCAAGGCCTCATCCATTGGGCAGATTTTTACCTCTTTTCATTTGCTGATGTTTTCTTGAAGCTATGATCTCATCAAACTCAAATACATGATTAGCTCAACTTCCTCTCTACCTACCCATCCTATTTGTCTATCATTTTTTCTTCCTTAGGTGCATTTGGACTAGCAACCTTGACATTTTTTATTTTGAAAACAAAACAAACTATCTATTTCTATCTTATTTCTTCCGGGAGTTCAAATTATGCTAATGAACTCCTCTAATTCCCTACCTAGTCTAATCAACTGTCAAGATTAAGCTATTTGATAGGATTCATTCACTAAGCTATAAACATGAAATTGAAAGCATGGTTAAATCTTACAAAATCTTACTTACCATGGGTTTGTGGCATAAAAACAAGATGCACACAAATGTTATTTTGTACAAAATAAGACTAGAAAAATCAGGGCTAGGATACATTGTTTGCTATTCATCCCTATTTTTCTCTTTGGTTTTGTTTTAAGCATGTGGAACCAGTATCTTTCTCCCTAATCTATCCTTTGACAAGTCAAGCTTGAATATTTTGACCAACTATCTTTTACTAACTTATCAACAATAAATTTAAAACATGTTTCAACCATGATTAGGCTAGATGACTGAAACAAGACTTCTTTATGCACTAGTAGTGGTATTTAGGCTTACACACTTTCAATAGTTCTATTTTTTGGGTATGGGGCTTTACCTCTTTTCAAATCTTCCCTCTTTTATATTTTTTCATGTTTTTTGTGTTTTTCTCTTTATAAATTTTCTTTAAACCATGGTATGTACAATGAGTGAGAAATTCAAACTAAGACTCTTGAAAAAAGTAGTGCTTGAGTGTCCTGCCATTTACAGGACCTCCAAAAATCTCTCCTCCATTCAGCTCTTGTAAAAAGAAAGCAATATTCCTGCTAGCTGAACTGATGATGTATGTTCCCTTCCACAAATTTTCAAACTTACCATGTTTACCTTTGTCTTCCCTCCTTGAGTCCCATTTCAGTGCTTGATCTCCAACTCGAAAATCATTTTCTTTTGTCCTCCTGTCGAAAATATTCTTTATATTTTCTTGTACTGCTTGTATCCTTTGGTAAACCTCCTCCCTTGTCTGCTGTAAATGAATGGTTTGAGTCAAACTCCTTTGAATTTCATTTTCTTCCGATTGTGCTTCTTGGAGAAGCTTCATCACAAGGACTCCCAAGGATGTTGGGAAAATGGCATCCATGCCATATACTAGTTGATAGGGAGACATACCAATGGATTTCCTTGTGGTTAGTCTATCAGCCCATAATGCATGCTGTTATAACATCATTTTTCACCCTCATGTGATTCATGGTTGTCTCTATGGCCTTGGGCACCCATTCCCACAGACTTGAACAAAATTCATAAAAAATAGTGTTAAAAATCCCATACGCGGTTATGCCCAGACTTTTCCGCGTGTATACGCGAGTCCACATGTACTTTTCCGCGTATTCCATTAAATTCATTAAAAATATATATAAAAATTCCCTATTTTCGGGCTGGGTTGATGGTTACTCCAGTAGTTCAACCACCCCAGCACGTGGCCAACTGTTTCCAACTGATTGAAACTACTTTGAGGGAGTATAAAAGACCCTCATGTGTATGGCCTAAGGGGAGAGAGAGTTATTATAGATATTATACTCTGTTGGAATCCCATTTCAAGTCTGATTTCCCGTGCCTCCTGCACTTTCCCAGATTTTTACAGGAAACCCTTGTTTCCTGGAGATGTTGATCAGTTCATATACCATCTCGAGTGCACAATTCTTGAAAGTATCTTAGTGAGGCAAGGGCGGGACAGATCTGGATGACGGTCTACTCGAAGATCATGGAAGGATTCAGGTGATCTCTCCACTCTTTACTACTGTACATGCTGTTCTAATAAAGAAGAGCCATCTTGTTCCTGAAGTCATGTGGTAATATTTACTTGTATATGTGAAAAGATTATCATTTAAGTATTTATTATGGTTTATATAATGTTTCACATGGTTTTCACTGGCGTTTAGGGTAAATATATGTTGTTCAACTAGAGTTCCGTGCACGTTTCTTCTTGGTTTTCAGGTTAAGGAGGAAGAAGGGTTGCTGGGGGTTTGAACCCCGCGGGATCTACATCAAACGTAGGACTATGGGTGAGTTCTACTATCGGTGTTATCTATTTTCTAGCATACAAGTGTGGTTGTGTGAGTCCTTCTTGAATAGCATGCCCTGATCTGTGGAGGTTTTGACCCAACAAATCTCTAGGGTGTTTTTCCCCGAAACAGAACTGGCGACTCCGCTGGGGATCGCATTTTTGTGATTCCCCTGTTGGGTGGTTTCAGCTGTTTGAAAGGTTTCCAACAATTTGGATCATTATTTCCAGTCCAGTTAACCTTTTCTCAGTCAAATTGAAGGCCTGGTTCTTTATCTAGTCTTGATTCTTTTTATTTTTCATTATTTACCTTTTAATACGCGAGTTTGTCTATACACAGATGCGTATACACGCAGTTTTCTTCAAAGGAAGTCGTGTATACGTGGGTTTCCTTTGACACAGTCGCGTATGCACGCTTGTTTCAAAACTGTCAAGTAGCGTATGCCTGGGTAGGTTTTGAAATTTTTAATTTCTTGAATTTTTGGTCTTGTCTGCCTATGGAGGCCTGTTCCTGTAGTGTCTTTATATACTCTGGATTGTGTTGAAAGTGGTCAATGGTCTTTTCTCTCTCTGTTTTGGTTGAAGACTAGCTTGTCTGGCAAATCTTGTTTTTAGTGCTTGCATTTCTAATTTGAGTACCAAGATCTCTTCCTGGGGATTCTTGGCTGTTCTGCTTCATCAAGACAGGGAGCTTCTGCTCGTTTACTCTTTCCTAGCCTTGTGTCTTGATTTGCACTTCGATTTTTGCCCATTTTTTGGTTGGTTTTCTTGAGTTCATTTGACTAGGTCTTGTTGCAATTTTTGAAGAGTCTTTCTTGATTCTTTGAATTTTTTGTTTGCTGCAAGGTTGTACTGTTCTTCTGGGCTGAGTTTCTGAGTTTCTTGTCTTCTTTTGCTCATACAAATCTTGCTACTAAAGTGGCACTATAAGATTTGGAGTTTTTGTGGAGTTTTTCTTGAAATTCAAAGTTGTTTGGCTTGGTAATTGGATAGTGTGTTTGGTCTCTTTGAACTCTTCTTTTCATAAAATTCAAAAGCTCAAAAAACATATTGTTTTGTCATTTTCTTTTGTTTTGCATTTTTGTTTTCGTTTTATTACATCTTTTGAAGCTTTTTTGAGATTTCTCGCCTTTAGTTTTTTACTTGATTTTGGAAAGGAATTGTCATTGGTTTCTTCCTCTTGTTTTCAAGCATATTTTGGTGTCTTCATATTCAGAGTTTCTGCTTTTGGGAACTAGTTTTGTGGACAATCAAAAAGTGATAAAACTGAAGGATCATTGAGAAATTTCTCTTTTCTTTGTTAGGATTTGCATCTTATAATTTGCATGCTCTTAGTTATTTGCATTAGGTGCACTTAAGCATTGTAGTCATTTTCATAGATTTTACGAGTGTGAGTTTGATATTTGAAAAGAAAAAATATGTAATCTCGTAGAACCTGTGTAGAAATTTCTTTTCATCGAAAGGAAATTACTGCATTTGCATGTAGTTTGGTTTTTATTAATTTCTTTTCTGCGTCACAAAACACCACAAGTTTCATTTCCATATCACTCTGACTTAATATAACAGCCGATTAAAATGAGCGCTATAATTTAAAAACAACTAGCAAGTTTTTTTTTATTTAAGTGTCATAAATCAACTAGCTAGGTTGTAGGACCTTGGATTAGGTGAGTGGAGAGTTAACTCTCCAAGGCCGCTCAAACAAAAACATAGAATTTTATTAATTGAGCGAAATCCAACTCCGCTAGGTGGACCGGGAAAGCTCTCCTCTAGAGAGTCAAGCGCGAGGGGAATTGAAGGCTGAGAAGAGAGATACCCCCTCTCCGATTTGCTGGATCTGACCTCAAGACCGTTCCGCTCGGCTTCTGACACAGATTGGTGCCCATAGTTGCCATTCCTAGGTTCCACATAGGTGACTGCGGGGGGGAATACCCATGGTACCTGAGGTAGACGTCGTATCACTTCCAGCAGTACTTCTGGGGGGTGCCCTTGCGAAGCTTGGGTACTTGTGCCGGCAAAGGCTGTTGCTAGGAGGTCGGCGTAACTATTTCTGTTACCTTCGCTAGTAGGCCTGGGCCGTAATTATCCCAGACTACTTTCGGGAGGTCCTATTCTTCGCTCTCTTGTATTTTGGTGTCCGGTCCTAATCACCAAGAGTGGAAATACTTGAAGGCTGTTTGCTTGATTGTATCTCAAGGATTTTTTGTAGTGAGTGTTCTTTGCTCCTAGCTTGCCTAGATTTACACTTTTTTGAGTCTAATTAAAATTTTTTAAAGTGGCTGATCAAGCACCTCGTCGATCGAGGAGAATCCGGGGGTTATCTCCCGAGAGTCCAGAGCCTTCTTCAAGAAGGCGTAGGAGTAATTTAGCAGGCGAGTATCACCTTGTGGCATCTGACGTAGTGGAGAGAGATCCTACACAAGGGATTGAAGGTTTTGTAATTGGCTCCAGTGTTGGTTCCGAGAGGAGCGTTCCGCTCACCTCGAGAGTCTTATTTCCACAGGAAGAAGAAGTACAAATAGATGAAGTACCTCAACCCTCTGAGTCACTTCCATCTCCTCTTCCTCCTGATTATCCGTTCGTTGTTCAGTACATCGGACCTGAGTCTGCAAGACCAGAAGATCCTCCATATTATTCATACCTTTCGATGGCCACGACTGGGAACGCGGCTTAATTTGTGATCTTTGGAGACATTCGAACTCACAGCACGTAGGCAGAGGGAGGCCTTATTGCTTAATCTTCGATTGCTTCTGAAAAATACTTGTGTTTGGCTCTTGGTTTCACCCAAGCACATCTTCTCAATGCAGTCCCTTTTGTTTTGGAATGCCCACTAGTGGGATTCCTTCATTTTCCTTTTCCGCTGCTGCAGCTGCATCTACACCCATGTCTTCCATGGCTAGTGGATCAGCTTCTTTTCAAGGGTTCCCCTTCGGAACTGGGCATATTCCTAGTTTGAATCCTTCTTTAGGGTCCTTTTCGTTTACTTCCCAGACTCAGAGTTTCAACCCTTGGTCTGGAGGTCAGAATTCGACTACTTTTACAGGTTGGAACCCTGTATTCACAACAGTGGGGGAAGGGAATCAGTTTTACGCTGGTCACCAAGGGAATACTTATTTCCCTTCGTCGAGTGCTTATCAGAATTTTCCCCCTCTTTCTAATGCCTGGAACCCCTATCAGGGGGTTTCCTCTTCATTTAATACTTCGGGAGGGGGAACTGGTCCGGTCTTTGGTAACTCTACGTTGGGAGGAGGCTCTTCTCCTTTTTCTACGAGTTCTTTTTGGCAACTTGGTGCCTCATCAAATCCAGGGTATTCTTTTCAGAATGTTGGGAATCCATCCCATCAAGGATGGAATCCTCAGGCTCCTCCTCGCTTACCTTTTCTGGCAACTTTGAACTTGCCAGATTTGTCGAAATTGATGAATTATCCGATTCGATATAGTTCGGGGTGGCCTCCGGTCCCGACCAAACTACCTTCAGACATTCCAAAGTTTGAAGGCAAAAATGGAGAGGATCCGGCTGACCACATCACCACTTTCCATTAATGGTGTTCATCTAACTCCCTGATCGATGATTCGATTAGGTTGAGATTGTTTCAATGCACCTTAACTGGAAACGCTGCTAAGTGGTATATTGAGTTAA
This sequence comes from Pinus albicaulis, assembly GCA_034641835.2. Lineage (NCBI taxonomy): Eukaryota > Viridiplantae > Streptophyta > Pinopsida > Pinales > Pinaceae > Pinus > Pinus albicaulis. The sequence goes on from CM076584.1 coordinate 1,685,911,578, forward strand.
CTGGGGGAAGTTTTGCTACATTTGGAGATCTGGCCACTACATTTCTAAACCATTTCCAGTTTCCTGTCCGTTATGACGCCGGGACTGAACTCCTAGCTAATTTTAAACAGGACGATGCAACCCACATTTCTGATCATATTCAGGAATGGCGGAGAAGGAAGAGGCTTATTAAAGCTCATATTCCAGGTGAATTCCTTTTGGAATGGTTTTTGAAATCTCTGCAGTCAAATATTTCTAAAGATGTATCCCTATCTGGGGTATTTTCGGAGGAACAGGCTATTTTTAGGGCCCAGCAGCTTGAATTGATATATTCTCAGTCTGGAGTCCTTCATAAATATTTTCCCAATGCTCCTCGCTCCAAATTAGATTTATCCAAGACTAAGCCTGGTCCTCATGGTGATGGACTTATTGGGTCGATCAATAGTGGTGCAGCTAACCTGCTTACTCAATTGCAGCAGTTGTCTATACAATATGCTCCTTCTGGTCAGGCTGTGCCTGCTGAGTCATCGCCTTCCCAATCTTTGTCGGTAAATGTCGTCCAAACTTCCGATCCTAAAGTAAATAAAAAATCCGAAGGGAAGAAGAAGGGACAGAATAATAAGAAAAAGGGCAAGAATGGGAAGGGTAATGCAAATAAAACCAACGAGCATGTTGGTGAGGGTCCAAAGGATAAAAAGAAAGTGAAGTTTCCATGCAAGTTGTGTGCTGGAGACCATCTTACGCACCTTTGCCCTAAAATTCAGGATGCGCAGCGCTTGTTAGCTCAGCAGGGTTCTTCCAGTTCCCAGGCTGTGTTGACAAACCCTTTTCCCCAAGGGAAACAACTAGTTGTTGGCGTGAATCAAAGTACTCAGGCTTCCTCTGGGGGCACCCTGGAAGGAGAAATTCCGTCAAACATATACATGATTAGTGCTAACATGGATGTTGCCACGAGATCCCGTGACTATGGCAAAGAAGAGTCTTCGAAAGCTAAGGGTGCTCCCGATGCTACTAAGCCGCTTCATATTACGAGGCCCACTGTTGAGCCTATACCTCGGATGCCAAAAGCATCTACTAAGCATACGACGATTAATCCAAATGCTAGGGCTGCCCAGAACTACTCTATTGTAGAAGATCTGGCGCAGAGTCCTTGTGCCATGTCGGCTCTTGAGGTGCTCCAGTCTTGTCCTTCTCAGCGCAGCGCTCTGCTCACTGCCATTGGGGCCGTTGATCCAAAGAACTCTCTTATGATTACATTTGATATGTCTAATTTTAAAAAGAGACTCCCCCATCATATGGATTTTCATATCAAATCATCGTATCGAAAATGCAATATTTTTCGAACGGTCATTGATGAGGGTGCTTCCACATGTGTGATGTCTCTCACATGCTGGAAGGGAATTGGATCTCCTGCAGCTGTTCCATCTGCTACTCTTCTGACTACTTTTGACGGTCATTCTCACAGAGCACATGGAATTGTCCTAGATTTTCCTATCTGTGTTGGGGGAAAAACTATAAATATAGAGGTTGAGATAGTTGATGCAAGCTTGGAATACAACCTTCTGTTGGGGCAAAACTGGATTTATGAGATGGATGCTATTGCATCCTCATTGTTTTGGATTATTTGTTTCCCTCACGAACGGAGGATTGTTACAGTGGATCAACTGGACTGTCCTCCTGTAGACCCGAATGCATCTACTGACTCAACTATTCCAAAGTTGGATAATACCAAGGCGCCTGTTGAGAATTTAGGGGTTGGAATGTATTCTTCCTTGATGGGTACTTTTGATATTCCACCTCCTACGGTTCATATAAATGCAATTTCATCCTCCAGGGCTCCTCTTCGAAGAGAGTTCTTTAGAACTCATTATTTTTCGGACCCTTGGACCTTGCCTTCCCCTACCGCCACATTAGCAGAAGGTCAAGTGGGTGGAATGGCGTTTCCCATGTCTGCAGCTGAGATTGCTTATCATTCTATTGTTGACTCTGCAGAGTCCATCCCAGCTCCTCTTTCACATGAAGAGTTGGATGGAGATGTGGCTCCGGCTTGGACACTTAGTTCTTCTTCTGCCCAGGATTGCCTTGATACCACTCTTCCATCTGAAGAGGCCATCCTGGAAGCTATGACTGGTATAGATAGACCGTGGGATGATTTGCATCATTGGTCTTACTTTTTACCTGATTTAAGTGAAGTTGAAACAAGTTTTCCAAGTCCTTCGTCTCCTGGTCCTGTTCGCCCAGTCCTGAACCCTTTAGCACCAACACAGGTATATGCTGAAGGGAACATGGATGTGATTTCTCCTACTATCCCGGTGAACATTTCCAGGGATCCCAATGTTATTGAGAATGTCTTCATCGGAGCTGAATGTTCCCCTGAAGAAATTCAAATTTACACCGATCTCTTTAAAGAGTATAGGGATGTATTTGCTTGGTCTTATGAGGAAATGCCTGGTATAGATCCATCTATTGTCCAGCATGAGATCAAGACTTATGAAAACGCTAAGCCGGTGAGGCAAAAACTTCATTCGGTTAATCCTAGGAAGGCGGCAGCTATCAAAGCTGAGGTGGAGAAGCTGCTTAGGGCTGGATTTATTTATCCTGTTCCTTTGAATGAATGGGTTTCAAATCCTGTTCCTGTGGATAAAAAGCAAGGAACAATTCGAGTTTGCATTGATTTCAGAGACCTTAATAAAGCATGCCCGAAAGATAATTACCCCACACCTTTTATAGATCAGATCATCGATGAGTGTGCCGGTAACGAAATTTTTTCCTTCATGGACGGTTTCTCCAGATATAATCAGATTACTATCCATCCTGAAGATCAATATAAGACTGCCTTTATTTGTCCCTGGGGCACTTTTGCTTACAAGAAGATGCCTTTTGTTCTTAAAAATGCTGGGGCTACATTTCAGCGGGCCATGTCATATGCCTTCCACGACATCAAACAGATTATCGAGGCATATTTGGATGATTTAGCTGCTCATTCTCGAAAGAGGATGGATCATCCTACTCACCTCCATCAAATATTTGAACGATGTCGTTTCTATAAGATTAGGTTGAATCCGAACAAGTGCGTTTTTGCGGTTACATCCGGTCGGTTATTGGGATTCATTGTGTCTAGGGAAGGGATTAGGGTGGATCCCTTCAAGGTTGAGGCAATACTTCGGTTGCCTCCCCTATCCTCTATTCGTCAACTTCAAAGTCTACAAGGAAAGGCTAATTTTCTTCGGAGATTTATCGTAAATTATGTTGAAGTTACCAAGGGATTTATGAGATTGTTGAAGAAGGGAGTTCCATTTTTTTGGGATGACTTCACTCAACGCTCATTCGATGCTTTGAAAAAATCATTGACCTCTGCTCCTTTATTGAGTCCACCTGATTATAGCAGGGAGTTCCTTTTGTATCTTGCAGCAGCAGAATCTACCATTGGTATGGTTCTGGTTCAGGAGGATGATGCTCTTGTAGAGCATGTTATTTACTATCTTAGTCGAGGATTGGTAGGTCCTGAGCTCCGTTATACTTCGATAGAAAAGTTAGCTTTATCATTTTTTCATGCTGTACATCGACTCCAGCATTACATTCTTATACGAAAAACTTATGTTTTGGCAGCAGCCAATCCATTTCAGTTTGTCCTCAGTAGGCGAGTGATTGGGGGCAAATACAATAGATGGATTGTGATTTTGCAGGAATTTGATCTTGAGTTTATGTCTGCCAAGTCCAAGAAATCATTGGTTTTTGCGGAATTGATCTCCGAGTTGCCCTGTGGGGATGAGATAGTCTATGATGAATCCTTCCCGGATGAACATTTGTTTCTTATCTCTCCACAGGATCCTTGGTATGGAGATATCATTGTGTATCTTCAGACTGCGAAGTTTCCCTCTACTTTTTCGAAAGATGAGCGTCGTAAGTTGCGTCACTTGGCTAAAAATTATTTGATCATTGGTGATGCTTTATACCGTCGAGGGGTTGATTCAATCCTGAGACGTTGCTTAACTCTCGAAGAAGCTGAGGCTGTGCTGAATGATTGCCACAGTGGAGCTTGTGGTGGTCATTTATCTGGGCTTGCTACAGCCCAAAAGATCTTGCGTGTTGGGTACTTTTGGCCTTCGATTTTCAAGGATTGTATGGAGTCGGTCAAAAAGTGTCATCCGTGTCAAGTTTATACTCGAAAAATGCGTGCTCATCCAGCTCCGCTTTTTCCAGTCATTACTGTCGGTCCCTTTACAAAGTGGGGTATTGATTATACTACTTGTAACCCGCCTTCGGCTAAAGGTCACAAGTATATTATTGTAGCAGTAGACTACTTTACGAAGTGGGTCGAGGCTATGCCTACTTTCGGGAATGATGGTGAGACTGCAGCTCTCTTTCTTTTCAACCAGGTTATTGCTCGTTTTGGTATTCCTAGAGAGATTTTCACTGATCATGGCAGTCATTTTCAGAATAGCATGATGGCTGAGTTGGCTCTAAAATTAGGTTTCCGGCAGGAGCATTCATCTCCATATTATCCTCAAGCCAATGGGCAGGTGGAAGCCGTGAATAAATCCTTGAAGACAATTCTTCAAAGGAAAATTAATAAAGCTCGATCCAACTGGCATATTATGCTATATCCTGCACTTTGGGCATACAGGACGTTAGTGAAAACTGCAACTAGCTTTACTCCATTTCAGTTAGTTTACGGGTTGGAATCCGTATTTCCCATTGAATGTGAGATTCCTTCTCTTAAGTTAGCTGTTGAACTTCTTCCTAACACTTCTAGTCTTGAGGAACGTCTCCTTCATCTGGAACATCTTGATGAGCAGCGTCGAGATGCCGCCACGATGAATGAAGCACATAAAAACCGAGTTAAATTTCAGTACGATAAGGCGGTCAAACCTAGGGTTTTTTCGGAAGGTGACCTTGTTTTGGTCTATGCCCAAGAAAAAGATGCCCTGGGGGCAGGAAAGTTTAATTCTATGTGGTATGGCCCCTTCATCGTTAAAAAATTCCTTAAAAAAGGAGCATATACCTTGGTTGATTTTGAAGGAAACGAGTTGCCGGAGCCCATAAATGGGCTCTACTTGAAAAAGTATTATGCCTAGGCTTCGGCCTGACATTTTTCTTTTGTATATAGTAGTTTTACTTTGTACATATCTGGTTTTTCGATCTTCGATGTGATGGTGATGTTTTTTGATCTGCTTTGGCAGGTTGTGTCGAATGTCATGAGTCATTTTGGTTTCGCCGATGGTGCTAGTAGACACACCCGGAACTTGGCTTCCGCGGCTTGGGTGCTTCATCATCCATCCGGTCAGCTGTTAGTATCAAGAGGAGTTTGCATTGATCCTGCTTCCAATAATATAGAAGAATACTCTGCAGTTATTTACCTACTCTCGGACGCAATATCTTTGGGTGTTGATTCGTTGGTAGTTTTCTTGGACTAGCTCCCAACTGGTGGTGTCGCAGTTGAACAATACTTATCGGGTTCGAGATCCATTTTTACTTCAGTTTTTCTTGAGGGTACGTTTGTTACAAAGATTATTTCAATTTTTAACTTTCATTCATATTCCTCGAGCTGACAATTGGATGGCAGAATCATTAGCTAATCAAGCAATTGATTGGCATATTAATCATTCCATACAATAAAATTTAATCATCAAAAACATCATACATTTTCATACATTTGTTACATCACATCAAATAGTCGTTGTATATATATCATCAGAATGTTCAAAAAACTTTACAAAATTTGGATTCATAAGTCATACAAAAAATTTGGCTTATGCCCCATCATGTTTAGTCTCAAAAAATATACAGTCATCGGGTATGTCATATCAATCTACTCCTGAGGTCCTTGCCCAGAAGTTGTGTTCCTATAGAACACGATCGCGGTGGCAACTCAGCGGAATAATCGTACCCAGTCTCGGGGTACTCCTACCACCCATCTCTGGATGGCTTCAGGCAGATCTTCCACTGCAGCCATAGGTACTTGGTGGGTTAATCCCTCCAAGTTCCTCTGTACAGCCTGGAGGGTTCTGTCTGGATCTACTGTATCCGCTTCGCCTCTGCGACGCTTATGTCACGGGTAACCCTCAGGTCGAACTGGTCCAATATCTGTATCATGATCATTATAAAATTGTAAGTCATTTTGAATCCAATCAAAAACATGTTTGTTTTCTATTTTTTCACATGTATTGAAAAAATTCAAAAAAAATTATATAAGTCAAAAAATTTGCAAACTTACCGACTATGCCCCATGCCGTGCCTGGTGGAAGGACAAGGTCTGGATCGCCACGAAAGTCCATCCCGGCATAGGGATAGTACTCCACAGCGATGATTTTTTCTCCCCACCATTGGAAGAACTCATCATCCCAAGTGATCCGGGGAACTTCATTTCCCCCCAATCTCTTCATCAAGTCAGCCCGACGGGCAATTCTTGGGTCTCTCGGGCTACTGATCGAAGAGATCACTTTGGGTCTCAGCCCAGGAATCTTCTCGAAGAAGAATGTCATTAAAATTGTACCATATCCAAAAAAATTTGTCTTTGCCTTTCGGATAGAAGTCAATTGTTGCTTCATGTTCATCAGAAGAGCTGTGCACCAATCATATAAAGGAGTTAAGCATTCCATTGCTATACTCATTTGAGTCCTGGATGCCTGGTGTAGAGAAGCTGATCCTGCTACTCTCCCAATGGTAAAAAGGAGGATTTTCATGTGCAAGTCTCTTAAATCTTTGATAGCAATTTGAGTTCCAACTTTCTTGGAACCCTCTACGCAGTAGACGTGGATGTAATCTTCCACGGTTAGCCCTTCCAAAGGCTTACCATGCAAGTCTACTGGCTCCCCCCTCCGGGAGAGTCCAGTAATAAAATAAATATCTTCCACCTCGATGCGTATGGGCATTTGATCTATGATGAAGCAGTCTTCTTCCGGTTCCCAATAGTTCACAAGCATTTCGAGCAACCGAACATTGCTCTTCATATTTTGCATTTTAAAAAACTTGAGCAATCCACAATTTTGAAGAATATTTAGTGATACTTGGTCCTGCATGACTTCATTGTCAATGGCACTGTGTTCACGCTCTCTCCAAGATATAGTCATCCTACAAAAATTCAATAATTTCTTCATTAGATACGCATTTTTTCATTTTGGGTTGCGCATATGTGACTTTATTTGTGCACAGTCGCGTATATACGCGACTTGGTCATTATAAACCCGCGTATGCGCAAACTCGTGATTTTAAACAAATGGTTCTACAGTGAAAATTCCTAATTTTTAACTTATGAGCGGACAAAATGAATAGCAAGGATGAATTAAGAGCCTACCTAACAAATTCAGTGAAGTTTAACGGTCGTTTGCTCCTGTTTGGACGAAAGAGGCTTTTTCTCCAGAGCACTTTTTCCCAAATCAGCAATGTAACAATGAGCCAGATATGAGGTAACTTGTGTATTTATGCCCAAAATTGAAAAAATTTTGCAAAAATTGTTTATGCTTATTTTTTCAATCTATCTTAAGCTGCATAACTCGAATGCTTGGAAGTGCCCAGATTGGTATATTTTCAGGTACATTTTGATGAATTTGAGTTTTTTCCCGGTTTTTGATCCATGACTGCTGACCCGTCATGGCAGGTATATGATCTTCACTGGCATATAGGTTAGGGAATCCACTCTCCGTTGCATTTTGCATACTAGCCTCCATACTGATCACTTGCCATAGGGTCGATCCCATCAGGTCATGAGTATTACACCCATTTCACTCGCCGATTATTCAATCATAACTTGGTGGTAGAGCCTTCCTTTACATGGGCTTCCTAGTTAGTTCCTCACTAGCATTTGTTGCCCATGCTACATTTTATGTAGGCTCGGGAGTCCTCTTTAGCCCTGCCATGACTTATGTGTTGAAGCTTCATTCTTCTTCTTCCTCACTATAATTTTTTCTGGCTATTACCCTAGAGGCTCCCTGGTGTTGTTAAGTTGTATTACTGCATTGCATATTGGCTACTTGTTTATCCTGGCCTTTAGCCGGCTTCATTTTGGACTCAATGTTTAAGCCAACTTTTGACCTTGACTATCTGTACAAGTTAAACCATTGCATGCACTTAGCTATCGCGACTTGACACCCTTTTTACCCATGGATGGAACACTCCTCTGAGTATCGCTTACCAGTTTCCGCCACCTTGCATTGAGCATAGGATCGTTCCAATCCCAGGAACTAGTGCATATGTTTCTTGATAATCGTTCTATCCATTATACCATAGCATTCTTTTATTATTTTTCAGGCTTATTATATGAAAAAGACAAAAAAATCAAATATAACAAAAAGAGCGGGAACGGGATATAACTTCGTAATTTGATGGCAGTACAGTGTCAGTTTGTCGCCCTTGAACAAAGCACATACACTTATATATTTCCTCCATTTGGGATGGTTTTAGTTCTTAACCTAGGTTCAGCCTTTGCCTTGTTTCACTGGTCAGTCCTCCTCCGGTTGGTTATCTCTTCCAATCATATGGAGAGTTTGTTTTGCCTCCTGCATCACAAACTTATTCAGTGTCACTTTTTACTGCCATGGTCATCACGAGTCGTGCTTTTGTTCAAGGGAAGTCTAACTAGAGTCGGCCATTCTGCGGTGTCTATTGACTCATTATTCAGTTGGCCTTCCTGGTTTTGTTAGTATCTTGTTCTATCACATCAGATGTTTTGGTCTTCTGCTCGTGCTGGTTTAAGAAGGTCTCCATTGACTTCTTGCTGGTGGGTTTGTCTCTTATCGACTACGACACATTTCTCTAAGAGCAAACCTAGAGCCGCACCCTGGCCCTATTTCCATCATTGATAGGTGACCTTGTGCTCAGCATTTGATCATCATTATGGGTCTTTGACTGAGTGGTTTCCCCTATGTTCGACGTCAACATACATTATCACACTTGGGATTCGTGCGGTACCTTGATTTCCATTTGACCCCATTGGTGGATATCTCACCTCTGTGTCAGCTTTCATTATTGGTTGGTTCAAAGGGTTTCTTCCGTGCGCTAGCTTCATCTTGTGCATGTCGGAAACGTACTTCGGTTTGGTTCCGTCACTCTACTTCGTCCGATTCCTTCCAAATTTTGGCCTGCGGGTTACACTCGCGCTGGACTGATGTGGGATGCCTTAATGCCTTCCTTCCAGCAGATCTTTTCCCATCGACTCCGACTCATTGCTCTGGGAATAAGGTCTAGAGTCTTTTTGTCGGTACCTTAGGGTTTGCAGTCATCAGTGGCAGACTCTTCGCTATCGACAGTGGGGATTCATCATTGCCTCCTGATTGGTAGATTCTTTCAAGTGTTCGACTTCAACTCATTCATTCGCACTTGTTAGATTGTACTGGGGCACCTTGACACTCATTTTCATTATTGGTGGGTTGTCTCGTGTTGGTTAACGGTATACATTATTGACCGGTAATCCAACGATTTCTCACATGGTCGACTTCAGTTCATTTATTCCCATTGTGTAGAATTGTGCCATAGTGATCGGTGAAGACCTCGGGTTGCATCAGCATTTTTCGTTTCACTTTTGACAGTCCATTCAGTTTCTGCCAGTGATGCCATTCACCCTTATATGTTGCAATGTCAGTACAGCAGCATCCTATATGTTGGCTCCCGAGTTGCGTGATAGTACCATGTATTCCACCTCTTATGATTTGGTACTTGGAGATTTATTTACTTATATGATCAGACATCCAGTTTCAGCATCATTGATCAACTTTCTATATGTGATACTTAGACATTGATTCTGACTTATATTTCTGGGCCATGCTCAGATTATTCATTTTGTACTTTCAGCTCAGCTATACTTTTATACATTTTGGATCTATTCTGTACTTTCGATATGATGTATTTTTGACTGAGCATGGGTATGCCCGCCTCAGCATGAGTTTACTCTCTATTTTTTTTCATTGGTTTTTTGCAGGCTGAAATATGGTGAAGTCCTCCCTTTTCCTTGCGAAGTTCTTTCTATATGCATAATACATTTCGGCCATCATGTACCCCTTCTGACCTCATATATTAGGGGTCATCTGTTATAGCATCATTTTTCACCCTCATGTGATTCATGATTGTCTCTATGGCCTTGGGCACCCATTCCCACAGACTTGAACAAAATTCATAAAAAACAGTGTTAAAAATCCCATACGTGGTTATGCCCAGACTTTTCCGCGTGTATACGCGAGTCCACATGTACTTTTCCTTGTATTCCATTAAAATCATTAAAAAATATATAAAAATTCCCTATTTTCGGGCTAGGTTGATGGTTACTCCAGTAGTTCAACCACCCCAGCACGTGGCCAATTGTTTCCAACTAATTGAAACTACTTTGAGGGAGTATAAAAGACCCTCATGTGTATGGCCTAAGGGGAGAGAGAGTTATTATAGATATTATACTATGTTGGAATCCCATTTCAAGTCTGATTTCCCGTGCCTCCTGCACTTTCCCAGATTTTTACAGGAAACCCTTGTTTCCTGGAGATGTTGGTCAGTTCATATACCATCTCGAGTGCACAAGTCTTGAAAGTATCTTAGTGAGGCAAGGGCGGGACGGATCTAGATGACGATCTGCTCGAAGATCGTGGAAGGATTCAGGTGATCTCTCCACTTTTTACTACTGTACATGCTGTTCTAATAAATAAGAACCATCTTGTTCCTGAACTCACGTGTTAATATCTGCTTGCATATGTGAAAATATTATTACTTAAGCATTTATTATTGTTTATATGATGTTTCACATGGATTTCACTGACATTTAGGATAAATATATGCTGTACAACTAGATTTCCGTGCACGTTTCTTCTTGGTTTTCAGGTTGAGGAGGAAGAAGGGTTGTTGGGGGTTTGGACCCCGCGGGATCTACATCAAACATAGGATTACGGGTGAGTTCTACTATCGATGTTATCTAGTTTTTAGCATATAAGTGTGGTTGTGTGAGTCCTTCTTGAATAGCATGCCCTGATCTGTGGAGGTTTTGACCCAAAAACCTCTAGGGCATTATTTCTGAAACATTTATACTTTTAAACCGGCGGCAAATACTTTCATAGCAGGATCATTAGTGTTTGCGATTATTTCTTTAGACGAGAGTCTATTTGTGACTGATAGCCTCTGGTTTCATCACTCTTTGAAAGGTGAAATAACCAACCGAATGACCCAACGAGTCTATCTCTGTATTTGAAATAATAATTTCTTGCATTTCGGATCAATAGTTCTTATAAAGTTTCTTGGTTGCAAAAGGTTCATCAAATCTTAGTGAATGACTAGTGTAAATTAGAGTTTCATATTGGTAGATATAAAGATTAAATATTATGTGACGTGATTCCCATGAATGTCATGATATATTTTGGGAAGGCCATGCACCATTTTGTTAGTATGAATATTTTGACGAAGTGTACGAAAAAAAACCACTTTAGCTACGCATAACTAATAGCCCTAACATCAAATATGGCTACCAATATCTTCAGATCTACAGTTAATTGGTTAAAACAAGAGCTGCACAAAACCAGACCTATGTATAGAAATACATTAAACCGTAAAAATAAGGGTTTGCTCCATGCATCCAATAGACAAGACAAGAACAATTTTTGAAAGAATTTTTTGTATTAATGGGCACCTGGGAGGAAAACCAGAAGATGTTTCCAATTCTCCTCAATGGGATGGGTTCTTGGAAGTCCTCAGCACTTCAGATCTAGCATTTCTCTCTCCTGTTGGTGTAGAAAACCCAAACAAAGATAGAACTCAAAGGGAGTTCACAAAAGCAAAAATGGAGAAAAGTATGACCAAGTGTATAGATCCAGAGTGATCTAATAGGCAACAAAAGGTGAAGAATGGTAGGAAAAACCCTCCTATTTATAACAAAATATTGGGTCATTCTAGATCTTGGTGCATGATTAAAATAATGTTAACCAAATCTAGATCCACCTTTTATGGAATATTTTATTATATTTGTTGGAGGGAAAAGGTATTTGACTTGGTTCAAATCCCTTTATTTGTCAAAAATAAATAAATAAATGATTTATTTATCTTTTTAAGGAAGTGGTTGAAGGATAATTAAATAAATAATGATTTATTTAATTATTTGTGGGTGATTTGGTCATACTTAACAAGGAATATTATCTAAATAAGATTTAAATAATTATTCCTAGAAAATAATAAGATAAATAAAGGTTTATCTAATTAATTTCTTTGTTTTTGGGTTAAACATGACTGGGAATAATAATTAAATTATGGTTTGATTAATTATTCCATGAGGAAAATCAAACAAATATAGGTTTGTTTAATATTTCCTTTTGGGGTTTCCTGTTTAGACCATAAACAACCTAATAAATGTGGTTTATTAAGTTATTTTACATAGTGAAAGAAATTTTACTTAGGGTAAAATTGGTATTACATGGTGTACTTGGGTCCATCTAATGATAATAGGTTAGATGACCAAAAAATGGTGTAAGTAGTTTGATTGGAAGGCTATCCATGATGGTCGAAATAACTTATATACCCTTGAAAAAAGTAGTCAGAAACATAAATTGTTACTTGTGCCAAATGAAGGAGTGAAATAGTAATCTAGTCCTATTTTATTGTTGATGAGTGGAAAGGAGTTGTTACATGAGGTTAAAAAGGAATAATTTCATTTTTCCTTGATTGGTAAGCCCAAGGAATTCTTACTAATACTAGTCTAGATATTTTCCCTAATGAAATCAAGGTTGTGATGGATGATTTTGCTGATATAATTATGGATGAATTACCAAGAATATTACCTCTGATTTAAAGTATCAACCATAATATAGATTTATTTCCAAGAGAAATATTTCAAACAAGGTAGACTAAAAAATGACTCCTCAAGAAAATTTAGACATAAATAAGCAAGTGCAAGGGTTGCTAGATGAGGGTCTTATCTAAGAAAATTGAAGTATTTGTGTTGTTCAAACAATTTTTAGTCCATAGAAGGATAGTGGAAGGAGGATGTTCATTGATTCAACAAAAATAAATAAAATAACAATTAGGTACAAATTTCCTCTCCCACACATTGATTATTTGATTGATTCCTTGAGTGGTGCTAGATATTTTTTAAAAATTGATTTAAAGAGTGGGCACCACCAAATTTAAATAAGAGAAAGGGGTCAAGTGGAAAACAACCTTTAAGTCTAACGATAGATTGTATGATTGGTTAGTGATGCCTTTGGGTATTACTAATGCACCTAGTACTTTCATGAAGCTAATGAACAAATCCTTGAAGGATCTTATATGTAATTTCATCATTGTTTGTTTGGATGAAATTCTAGTATGCAATTAAACAAAGGAAGAGAATTTGAGACATCTTATATAGTTTTAAAAGCCTTACAATAGGAAAAGTTCTTAATTAATTTGAAGGAATATACTTTTATGAAAGGGGAAATAGTATACTTAGGCTTTTCCATTTCTAAAGATGGTTTAAAGATGGATCGAAAAAAGGTTAAAAAATTTATTGAGCGGAATTTTCCAAATAATATTTTTGAATTAAGAAGTTTCCATGCTCTTGCAAGTTTTTATAGAAGAGCGATTAATAATTTTAGTAGCCTTTGTGAACCAATTGTGGAAACCATCAAATAAAGGGACAAAATATTCAATTGGAGTGTAGTATTAAACAATATTTTGATGTTGCTGAAGAAAAATATCACAGAGAAACCTATTTTGGCCTTACCAGGATTTAATAAAATTTTCAAGTTGAAACAAATTCGAGTAGAGTTTTTATTGGAGCAACTTTAAGTCAGGAAGGTCAACCAATAGCATTAGGGGAATTTGGGTAAAAGTTTGGCCTCAAAAAAAAAATGTACTAACAAAATTAACTCTATAAGAACCAATATGACTCAAGATGATAACCGAAGGGTAAATATTTTGGAGGGAAAAGAAGAACTATTTTTTTTTAATAGTATTTTTGTCTTATATACTTATAGGTTCAATCAAATTTCAATTGTCGACGCACGTTGTATGTAGAGTTAAATTCCACGTCCAATGAGTACCCACTTTTCATACTTTTGAGTAGAAACACATTGACAAAAAATTAAAATACTTGAAAGAACATGTTTACCCACTCTGCATATTTTTTAGCAGACCCATTTCGAAAAAAATTGAAAATGCATGAAAAAGTGTGTTTCAACATGCTATTTTTTTTAATGTACTTTTAAATTTTTTCAATTGGAGTCTACTTAGATATATGTAGAGTACATACTCATTGGATGTGGAATTTAATTTTTCATCCAATATGTTTCTACACTTGAAATTTGAGTAAACATATAAGAAGATAAGCCAAAAAAATTTGAAAAAGTAGTTTCATTTCTTTTTTCTCTAAGAAATCATAAATCTTGTTTTATTATTTTAATTTTTATTTTCATTAGGAGGCCAATTTTAGACCAAAAAATTCCCATAATGCTTATCTGAAAAATAAGTTAATATAATAAAAACAAAGGTACTCTTCCTATGATAAAGAGTTCTATGCTATACTTTAGGTTTGAAGAAATGGAGACATTACCTTGCGCCTAAAAATATTCTTTTGTACACTAGTAACCATGCTTTATAATTTATTAACAACCAACCAAAGTTAAAGCAGAGGCATGTAAAATGGATTGAATTTCTGTAGAATTTTTTCTTTTGTAATCAAACATACCATTATTTCATCAAATAGAGTAGTTGATGCCTTAAGTAGAATTAATTGATTTCTACAATAATTTTAAGTGAATGTTTTAGGATTTGATGATCTAAAGGAAATGTACAAGAGTGATGCTAATTTAAAGGAATAATATGTAGCCCATGAGAATCCAATCAATGTAAACAAAACTCAATGTTAAAGCTATAATGATTCATGAATGTTTGTTGTTCAAAGAAAGTAAGCATTACATACACAAATGTTCAATGATGACTAATTTTATAAAGGAGAAACACAAAGGAGGATTGGCAAGATACTTTGGGACTAATAAAACATTTTCCTTTTTAAATTATCTTTATTATTGGCTAGGTATGCAAGCTGAAATAAATATATTTGTTGAAAAGTGAGAGTGTGCTAGCATGCCAAGTGAAGAATTTAGAATACAAGAATATACTAGCCATTACCCATTCCAAGCATGCATTAGGAGTATGTTAGCATGGGTTTTATATTGGGATTAACTTGAACATATAGAGGTAATTTTTTTGTATTTGTGGTTTTGGATAAGTTTTCTAAGATGGCTCATTTTATAACTTAAATAAAAAAACATTGATCCAACTAGTGTTACAATTTTTTTTTTAAAGAAGTTGCAAGGATTCATGGTTTTTCTATAACCATTGTTTCATATTGGGATACAAAATTTGTAGGTTGTTTCTATAGGACATTGTGGAAGAAACTAGGCATCAATTTAAGTTATAGTTTAGCTTACCACTCATAGATAGATGGAAAAATATAGGTGGTGAATACAAGTTTGGGAAACATATTAAATATTTTGAAGTGATCATCCCAAACTATGGGATCAAGTGCTTGATCAAGCTGATTTTTCCTACAATGAATCACCTAATAGAAGCATAAGAATGAGTCGATTTCAGATCTTGTATGGAATGTAGCCCAGGGAGCGTATGAACTAAGAAATTTGGGAAACCAAGAACTCCAAAGTGAAGATGGTGAAGGATTTGCAGTGAGTATGCAAGAGTTGTAGGAAAGAGTTAAGAAACAATTGTAGGATAGCAACAAAAAGTACAAATAGATAGAAGACATAAAAATAAGGTAAACGAAATTTAAATTTGGTGGCCTAGTTATGGCATATTTGAGAAAGGAAAGGTTCCATGTTGGGACATCAAACAAGCTTAAGATTAAGAAAATTGGTCCATGTAAAATTTTAAAGAAATTTTCTTCTAATTCCTATGATTTGAACTCCCTAAGGACAATGGAATATCACCAATTTTCAATTTAGTAGAACTATACCCATTTAAGGAACCAAACAATGTTACAACAGATGCACCTATAAGTGAGGAAGATCAAACCAACAAGTGTAAGATCTGGGATCATTGGATCATTGGATGCACAATATACATCCAACTTAAAACCCTTATCCATCATGGGAACCACATTATGTTAGGTCCCTATAATACTAGTGTATCCCCTTATTCTTATTGTTAGTGTAGCCCGTTATTGTTATTGTTGTTCCCCTGTAGTCCCTTGTTGTTGTTATTGTTAAGATAACTTCCTTCATATTCCCGAGTGCACCCAATTTTCCATGTTTCATGCTTAAATAAGGTTACATGTGATGAAATTCCAGTCCAAACAATATTTCCATAATTTGATGAGGAAGGAAAAACAATATTTGAACTTGAAGCAATCACAAAAACAAGAACTCGAAAGTTACGAAATTGATCAATTTTAGAGTATCTCATCAAGTGGAAGAAGTTAATAGCTGAAGATTCCACATGGGAGGATGAAAATTTTATACAAAAGTATCCAAAAGTAATCAAGCGTTGAGGACAACACCTTTTGGAAGGAGAGGGGCATGTTAGGTCCCTATAATACTAGTGTATCCCCTTATTGTTATTGTTAGTGTAGCCCCTTATTGTTATTGTTGTTCCCATGTAGTCCCCATATTGTTATTATTGTGCCCGATAGAAGCCCACTATTGTTATTTTTGTTCCCTTACATTGTTATTGCTATGTCAGTCAGGATTATATTGTGACCCCTTGGACTCCTATATATAGAAAGGAGTTTTTTTCATTTGTATCATTCGAGAATTTTTCATTTTGTAATGTAAAGGAGGCTCCCCCCTTGAAGAGGTTGATTTCTAAGTCGTTGATCTATCTTTTCTTCTATTTAGTGACCTGTTTGATCTATATTTTATCCATGGGAAAAATATGAATACATTGGGAAAGTCTGGAAAGAAATAATACCCTTGAAAAGTGACTATATTGGATATGTGTCAATATGTATGAAGGATGTTGATGTAGAAACAAGCATATTTCATGATTAAGGGCCATCACAAATGGTAATTTTGTTTTTTTTCTTTCTTTAACTATATATGGATGGGATAATACAGGGCTACCGAAAGACATTTGTGGATGTCACCCACAAATATTTCTCATGTGATGGGATGGAATATACTAAAGGAAAAATGATTGGAAACAATGGTTGTATGAAGAGAAACTATATATGGACAAGATGATCACATTCCTATGAAGAAAAGAATCACATAAATAACATAATTCGAGAAGGAAATTGATGGATGGTAGACGCCCTACAAAGAAGTCCCAAAATAAGAAGGCTCCATAATATTTAGCATGAAATTCATGGCAACGAAGGGAGGAGCACTGCAAGTCACTGAAGGTCCCATGATCTCCACCAAAGAAGAGATAATTTCTGCAAATAGGTCCCTAGTTAAGTGGGAGCTTGGAAGAAAGTTTTTGATTAAGAAGAAACTTCGAAATCAAGTCCCTAACTAAGAGGGATCTTGGACAAGTCCCTCATCCAAATGGATCTCAGGTACATTCCTTTTATAGGAATGGGTACATTCATTCATAGTAATGGTATTACCTCCATATTTTGGAGAGAGAGATAGACACATCATTCTTGTATGCACTTGGGAAGAAAGAATGGAGTATTGGGTAAGCACATGACATCTGATACTCTTTGAGGATGTGGTAGGGAATCCAAGATAAGAGTATTCATAGAGGACCGATATTCTTTGAGGACTGGGAATCCAAGATAAGAATGGTCCAGGAAGGACATACCCTATTAACACCTGGGTTGGGTATGTTCCTTGAGAGATAATGATGATGATGTTTATAAATCATTAGTATCACCAACATTTTTCTCTAATATTGTGGAGAGATAGAGTTGTTATTCAAGTTTGTGGCTATGTGACAATGATGGTTGGCATGATGCTATACAGATGGGTTACCAATCTCACTCTTATTATGAGAATAATTCAGATTAAGAATGGCCAAGTACCTTATATGGATTAAAAATTCCTCCCTCGTTAATAGGGAGTGTTGAAAATGTAACTAGGTTTGGTCTTCATAAAGACAAATGTAATCTTGATTTTATGTAATTGATGTAATGATAAAAATAAATTTATTATTGTTGAAATTGAGGCATGGGTTTCATGTTCAAGGGAATTTATTTTTTTAGTTCAAATATTTCATTGAGAGATTCTATGGATTATGATTCATTATCATGTATGAAATACCCTTTTAGGGCATGTTACATATTTTAAGAAAATTTTGTCGAGTCAAATATAGAGTCAAAAAGGCCCTCCAAGACCTTGACTATGTGCTACAATAAAATCAGCCTTTTAAAGGACAAATCAACCTATCAAAGAGGACATGTCAACCTAGGAATGATGACAAGTCAGCCTAATAGCTAGGCATAGAAGGCTATATATAAGAGGAATCAAACTCACTCAAGTGATCATTCATTCAAGTATCTACAAGAAAGAAGAGAAGTGAAAAGAGAAAAGAAATATAACCTCTTGACCGATTAAGAGAAGGAGAATAAGATCAAAGTTTTTCAACATTGTTTTTGGGTAAATTATCTCACACGTGTGACTACAACTAGGATTTCTGCAATAAGAAATTGGAAACCTTGAAGAAGCCATGCTATAGCCCAACAAAGGAGTATTATTGCTAGATGAGTTCACATAAGTGTCCAAGTCAATCAAAGGAGAGAAGCATCACATTCTACTCCAAACATGTCACACATGTCATTTCTCTATAATTACAGGTGGGTTGAAAATTGCAGGCCTATAATAAGAGGCCAAAATTTAAGAGCAGTCGAAAATTAGTGGTGTAGCAATCAATTTGACCAGTGTTGAATTGAAAGGAAGAAAAGGTAATCAAGGGAAGAAGTGTGACTTGGTCTTGGAGGAGCTTTTGTTCAAAGGTATAGGCCTTGGAATTCATTATTTGAAGATTCTATAAGAAGAAGAATTCATGTGGTTTTTCCTCTCAGATTGGAGAGGTTTTGTCCCTAACTAAATGCCTTTATATTTTGTCCTTTGTATTATATTTCTTTACAATTTTGTAGTTGTTTTTATGAAGAATAACACTAATAACAAATAAGCTAATAAAAAATACATCACAAATAGTTATCAAGTAAAAGAAATCACTTATTATTACTTCCCCTAGATTTCTCAACAAAATTTCATACCCGTGCCAACCAATCTCTGCAAATTTTCCTCAGACCTATGCAAGCCAAACCAAAGAAGAGAATAGAAGAATGTATCATGATCATGTCTAAATTATGTTGAGGTCACTTGTATTTATATCCTTCCAAGGGTGTCTAATTTCCTTTGGGGGTGACCTAATCAAATATGCACATGTGGGCTTTAGTTAAAAAATACACTTTCCCTTATCCAAATTGAGCGCTTCAATAGTCAAAATTGGTCCTATCGAATAGAGGAATCTCATCCCATGGTTGAAATTTGTCACTAAGATACCAAATTAACACTCCCTCTCAGCTAAGGAGAAATTCCAACTACATCATGTAATCATCGAAAGTATCCTATCATCAAATCATATCCAATATCAAGTATCTCACCATAAAATGTCATCACTATTCATCTCGGTTCATCTCTATTTCTTCTTGATTATCTCTTGATTGTATCTTCTCATATTATGAAAATTATAAAATCTAAAAACGTAATAATTTGACATTGGAGGGCAGCCAAAGCTACCACAATGTAACACAATGGAGAGCACTTCTCAATCTGAAATAATATCAGGGATAACACTCAACCTAAAACCACATCGGGGAGCTTAGTATCAACCAAGAACCGCATAAGGGAACACATCTCAACCCAAAATCACATCGTGGAGCACATATCAACCCAAAATATCATGGGAGAGCAAAACATCTTCAACCCCATATTGAGCAATAAGTGATATAAGGGAGAAAGTTTCAACCCATCCTATTGCCTACTGATCTTCCCAACAATGACCCTAAAGGGTCATGTGGTAGAACACCTGCATCATAATCTGAGCTTGGGTAAGATACCTGACTTACCAAAGGTAAGGATCACACACCCCCAAGCCTCCTCAATCCATTCGCGAGACGGGAAGGGACAACCCCAATAATCCCAACTTGTAGGTATGATGCAAAATGGGTTATACTATATGCATAGACTAAGATAGGGGAAGATACCCAACTTGTCAAAATAGAAAAGGATCACACACACCCTATGGGTGATAATAGGGGAGATACTCAAAATACTACAAGAGTAGGGATCATGTACACCTATTGTTACTTAGATATATCCCTTCTGTGGAAAAAAGCGATCTCCCTAGAATCCTAAAGGAAAACTAGAAACAAGCAGAGAAAAAAATAGCTCCTTCCTTAGCCTATAAAAAAAACATGAAACATATAGTATGCAAAGGATCACTTACATATTAATGAAGTGATTTTATAATACCTTTCAGTGATTTCTACAACCATCTTTCCCTCAATTCCTTAGAGGATTTCTGAATTCTTTCCACAGCTTCTCCATGACACTCCAAAAGATATAGGCATAGTAAAAAACATTCAAAGAGATCAAAGCATATTGCATATGAAAGAAAAGGTAAAAGAAATCCCTAATTTAGCATAAAACATACAATTGAATCAATAATTAGTTATAAACCATGTGAGTGATCAAGGAATCCCATAAATAACATCAAAACAAACACAATTAGGAAAGAAAAATTGAATTTGTATTGAATTTAAAGGGAAAACAAGCTTACAACTTGGTTTCGTTTATGTCACAAGCCTCTTCCAATGGTGTCCTTTCCTTCCCTTGACGATAAGCTCTTCCGACCCAAAACCAACAACATGAGTTTACAAATCCAATTCTCCCATTCCTTTAGTCCTATGTTGAATTTATAGGAAGGATGAGGAGGCTTTTAGTTCCACTTCTCAAGGGATATGATGCTTAAGAAAATGAGATTAGTTCCATGTACCAAGGGATGAGGTGTAGGTATATAGTGGATCGAGGTTTGTAATTTGGATAAGGTTCCTCAACCAAATCTTCTAAAACTTAATTTTTTTTTACATGCGTGAACACACCTGCACAGTTTATATTAGAATAAACTGCACATATCTGCACAATTTATAGTGGAACAAACTGCACATGTGTAGGTTTTGTTCAAGAAAACTGCACAAACACTCAAAAAGGGGTTTTAAGCAGTGAAAACCAAAAAATTATTTTTTCCCTGGTATTGTTTTACTTCAAGATTTATAGGAGATTCACTTGAGACACTCCATCGGATGGCGAGATATCTGAATCAACTGTCATGGTGACAAATTTTAGTGTAACAGATTCCCCCCTGTAGTGCAAAGCTAGAAAATATGCTTGATGAATGAATCACTTTATCATGTCAAAGGTTCATACTAGAGAAAAATTGGTCGAAGACCAGAAACAAACAATCAAGGATTAGCATACCATGCTTTCATATAAACATCATTGAGGTACGCATTCCCATACTTAGGGTAAATGTAACTCAATGAACTAGTAGGGAAATACACAAAGATCCACATCAATAATGGACATAGTATGGACGCATCCATCAATTCATCTATATTTACATTTATGAATATTTAATAACTCCATGAAACTTGGATGGATGAAACTAGATTAAGGGCCTTTGTCTCCATCTCTCAATCCGTAGTACGATTCTAACCATGCGAGTGAATGTCTCGAAGTCAAACATGGTAGAAACCACGTGATTACCAGTCAATGATGTGAAACGTTAACAAGTGCGAGACAAACCACCAATAATGGAAATGGCTCTCAAGCTACTCCAGTACAATATATGAAATGTGATTAAACATTTTGAAGTTAAACACTCATAAAATCATTCAATCGAAGGCTAATTATGAGAACCTATCATTGAAAGCGAGAAACCTGCAATTAAGGCATGCAGGCCTCATGGTACTGAAAAGGGTTTCTATATAAAATTCCTAGATACTGAGCTGAAGTCAATAGGAATTGATCTGTCGCAGGAGGGCCTATGACACAAACCTCATCTCAAGTTTTGAAGAAAAAATTGGAGTAATTCAGGACTAACTTAGGGATGACTGACACGATTGAAGGTTATGATTTGCAAGGTAATATGAACTGAGGTTGGACTTCTCTTAACCATATTGGTGACACGACACTTAGGCTTGGTAGAATTTGACTCAATGATAATTCCAAAAACCAACTGAAGACCTTCAATTCGGTTCAATTAACTATGAGAGAAATGGATTTCCCAACCGAAACACAAATGTGACGGAGTGTCATGTTTGAGAGTGACATGTTGCCTTTAATAATAAAAAAATGAACATTCTTTCAATTCCCCCCCCACCATTACTAGAAAGTACCTCTTTATTTTTTCACAAGCTCGAGGAGGATAACATATGATTTTCATATAATCTCATCCTTCGGATGAGTCCTTTGTAATCAACTAACCATAGGAAGGAGTGGTTTGGTCCCATTGTAATCAAGAATTCCTGCACTGTTTAAGTTTTACGAGTCCAGTGTAGGATTAACTCGATGTTATTTTCATGTTTAAAGAGTTTTAAAGCACACAAAAATAAAACTCATATAATTATTTCAACATAAATTTTTAATGAGCTGGAGAAAGAAAAACTCGGTCTTTTTTAGTTTTAGGGAGTTAGGAGAAAAACATGAGTAATCTCCATACTGTTCTTTTTTGTAAATTTAGTCCCTCAAGCTTGAAAAGGGATAAAATAATGTAGGAGAGAACTCTATTGGCCATTATTAGTTAATGTATACGTTTTTCATAATTAGTCTAGTTCATTCCAGAAAAGGGGTAAAATGTTATTGAATAGACAACTATTCATTTACTTTTTCAAGTTCAAATAGTCAATTACTTGATGATATTTTCATGTTTATATAGTATGAAAAGGGATTAAAAGAGAACTGCAAGGTTTTTCTTTTTTGTAAGTTTTAAAGAGTTCGAAAAAGTGATAAAATTGTACTCCTATGACTCACTTTCAATTTAATTTATGATTAAAAAAAGACAGAAAGAACTTGGAATTTTCATGTGTTTTAAGAGCATGAAAGATAGAAAAATAAGCTCAGGATTTCATGAGTTTAACAAGTCTTGAAAATAATATCCGAAATGGACTCGAGATAGATTTCATTTTTATACAAGCTTGAAAATAGAGAAAAACTATGCTTGACAATGGTTTCATTTTTACACAAGCTTAAAAAAGATAAAAAATTGTGCTTGAGATAATTTTCAATGCCCCCCAAGCATAACCTACAAGGGCACATGCCCCCCAAGCTTCGTTTCATTCACCTAAGTAGACTACTGGTTACTAATATTTTCATGGAATGAAGTTTCATGTACAAGATCATATGAAAGACTCAACATAATTAGATGATGATTTGTTTCATTTTTTAACGAGCTTGACACAGGAAAAGAACTATTCACATGGAATCTTGTTTCATTTTTTAACGAGCTTGACACAAGAAAATGAACTTTGATCATAGTGACTTGTTTCATTTTCTAACAAGTTTGACACAGTAAAAGAACCATCCTCATAAGGATATGTTTCATTTTTTAACGAGGCTGACACAGTAAAAGGACTATCCTCATAAGGGTATGTTTCATTTTTTAATGAGGTTGACACAATAAAAGAACCATCCTCATGATGACATGTTTCATTTTTTAACGATGTTGACATAGTAAAAGGGACTATCCTCATAAGGGTCTTGATCATGGCTTCCAAATGGAAGAAACACATGCCAAGGGACACACCTCAATCATGGCTTCCAATAGGTCTTCATCATATGGAAGAAAATGTCTTTGGAAATAACACATGTCAAGGGACTCAATATGTATAAGAACATCACAATCAAATATTCCCATAGGGTTCACCATGCCAATTACCAAATCTAAGTCAAAAGAAGTCTAGAAAATAGTGAGAGGCTCGCTTACATCAATAACTAAAGACATGGGACAAGTTGCCACATAATTAACCCATGTGGGGATGAATAACAGTTCCACATAAGGAAAATTCAAGGATTTCAGATGGTTGGTAGTAGAATCAAGGCCAAAAAATGAAAGCTCGTCAATCGTCACAATGTTTCCATTTTGAGGAAAAGACATCACTCGAAAGAGTGTGGACACGACAGCTTTCATGGCATCAACATAGTCTCTCCCAAGGAGAAGATTGATATCCAAGGGGCCTTGGACTACCATAAGATAGATATAGACAGTTTTACCTTCTAAGGTAATAGGAAACTTAGGAAGGATCCATAAAGATTCATTAATGGTTTTGTTAAAAGCTAGCAGATTTTGTGTAATAGGCATGAGTTGAGGGGAATCCAAATATTTCCAAGAAGTTGAGGATAAAATACTAACAGAAGCATCTTCATCTACATTTGTGTGATGCACATACTTACCACAAGCCTTCACAATGATTTGTAAAGGGACAAAAGAAGGAAGACAAGGTTCTGCCACTCTATTCCAATAAAAGGAAATGACCTCAGTACTTGGAGGGGATTCTGTGGGAACTAGTAAAATGCCCCCTTTTGTATAATAATCTGAAGTAACAAGAAGAACATGAGCGGTATGAATTTCACTCTGTATAGGTAGAGTGGGATCGATTGAATGTGAAATCAAGTCAACCACTTGATCAACTAATGGTTCATCAAACTGAGTGATATGTGTTTCACTCTCCAAAGGAAGAGTGGGATTGACTATACTTGTAATTAGATCAATCACTTCATCAACTGACAATAGGTTGGGAGAAATTTTACGGTAAGTCGTTGGAAGTTGTTGTTGTGGAAAAATATGGTTTTCCAACAATTTCGAGGCTTTATCCATATGAGGGAAAAGGTGACTATTATGAATCCCTTTGCATAGCCTAAATGGAAACCTAACTTTACCCATTTTATCTGGAACCTGATAATCATTGGTTGATAAATTAACGATAAGTTGATAATAATTTTCTGACCATACTTTCAAGACCTTAGGAATACTGGGACAATTGATAAGGAAGTGGTCACCCTTACAAAGTTTGCAAGGCTATTTGGGCTTGTGATGTAGGTTGGAGGTTTCCAAAACATTACCAATACTTACAACCATGGTTGGTTGGTTGACTTCTTTCTTATATTGCTTCTTCTTCTTCTTCCCTTTCTGATTCTTCTTAGCCACCTAGTTACTATCATCAAGGCTTTTACCAAATGAATAAGAAGAAAGGGAGGAAGATATGTTGGGTGAAGAAGGTAAAGGGTCAACATGAGGTTGGTGATGTTGAGATGGTGAACCCTGTTGAAGTGAAGCATCCTATTGATGTGGAACAATTTAAGTATTTGAGGCCAATGAAGTTGAAAATAACCATACCAGTAAACCTATGGTAAATACAGGTAATTACAATGTAGCCATATAAGGATGACCAACATCTCCAAAGAAATGAAAAGGACTAGGATTCTCGTTAAGATGGGTTCCTTGGTTGGTAAATTCTGGAACTGTTGCCATTAGTTTCAAATTCAATGAATTTAATTGATAATTTCAAAATATTAACAATCAAAATTTACAATCCACACCTAATCTCTCTAAAATGTAAAAAAAACAAATGAACACATGCTAGCAAATATTGGAGTCAAACCACACAAAAACAAATTTTTTTCACATCGAAATCACTAGTTGGTGATCAAATCCAACGTTGCAGAAAGCAATGTGAAAATGTAGTAGATGGAATCAGTTACCCTGAAACTCGACTTAATGAAACAATCAGATGCAAGTAACTCCACTTATGACATCTCAAGTGAAGATTACCCTCCCAAAAGTCCAAGTGAGTCTAATCTACGTCTGTTCCAGGTATAGTGGGACCTTCCCTCCACCGTCACATTGGGAAAAAACCCTAATATTATGGTCACTAAGGTTACCAACTATCACAATTTAACCTGGGGGGACAATAGTAGTTCAGAAATACACACAAGGGTAGAGTAACTAATTTCAATCCCCTTGAGAGCTCCTTGACATGGTAAATTTGAGGTTTACTAACAAGTGGTGCCAAGTACCTTTCAACATTATTTGTAATGCATGCAAATATTCTATATTTACCAATGAAGCAGGTACGATTACTTCACCGAGTCCAATATGAACTCGTGCTTAACTATTTTTTAAGAAGAGCTTCCTAAAGAAAAATTGTAATAATTGGATTGAATCCCTACTGCAAGACTCTACTGTTTGTTTATTTCTTTCGAAATTTTACTCACTTCTTGTAATATTCCCAATTAGCCATGAGATAGTTGGAATATTAAATTTTTCTTTTTATTTTTGTTTAATGAATAAGAGGATAACAGAGATCCAAAAATATCTTTAAATAATGAAAAAATCAATACCAATGTGAAAATAAGACATTTTGGCAGCTTAGTTGAGCACCCTTAGGTGTGAAAAGGGGATGGAACACCTTGACTAGGTCAACTTTGACCAAATCAACAACACTGTCATGGAGTAGTGGCATTCAATGAGGGACAACACAGTTTTAGATGGAGACACCTTGCATGGAATTAGTGTCATAAATGAATGGGGCTTAGGGTTTGGAAGCTCATTTCTTATAAAAGGAGAATCCATATTCATTATGTATTAGTTATTATATTTCTGAATATATGGTCTATTTATACATATAGATTTCTTGAGATTCATACTCAAGTGGTCCTATTTTTTCTTGAGATTCACAATGGGAATATTTTTCTTACCCAACTTTGATGGGTCATCTAAATGCACTACCAAATCATGAGTAGAAAAGCTTGACATCTACTTCCGGTTGAACAGAGTACTACAGATGGAGTCCATTAAGATAGCAACACTGGAGCTTGAGGGTGAAGCACATGATTGGTGGTTCCATGGCTTGTCTACATTAGGTCATGCCAATGTGACTTCATATTCAGAGTTCACAAGGATATTGGTGGAGAGATTTGATAGAAGAGATCCCGAGGCACCATTCATGGGGCTAGCAAAGCTCAAACAATCAGGTAATCCAGAAACTATTTCTGAATTTCTAAAAATTTCTATTATGGTTCCTGATTTATCTACAGCAAGAAGGGTCTATATGTTTGTTGATGGGTTAGAAGAACCTCTTCATGGGTTGGTTAATTCTACCAAGCCCAATATCCTTCAAGATGCCATTGAAAGGGCTAGAGATCTACAAGATTCCTTTCCAAAAGCAAAGGCAACATTTCAGCAAAAGCCCTCTTTTCCATAAAAGGGAAAATATGAGAAGGATCCTCTTTCAAAGGAGAGACAAAGTAAAAAAGCCTCTTGATGATGATGTTCGAAGAGATTTGAGGAGAAGGAAGCTTTGCTTCACATGCCAAGAATCATGGGCACCTAGACATAGATGTGGAAGTAGGTATATAGTGGATCGAGGTTTGTAATTTGGATAAGATTCCTCGACCAAATCTTCTATAAATTAATTTTTTTTTACATGCATGAACACACCTGCACTATTTATAGTAGAATAAACTTCACATATCTGCGCAATTTATAGTGGAACAAACTGTGCATGCGTAGGTTTTGTTCAAGAAAACTACGCAAACGCTCAAAAAGGGGTTTTAAGTAGTGAAAACCAAAAAATTCTTTTGTCCCTAGTATTGTTTTACTTCAAGATTTATAGGAGATTCACTTGAGACACTCCATCGGATGGTGAGATGTCTGAATCAACTATCATGGTGACAAATTTTAGTGTAACGGACTCCCCCGTGTAGTGCAAAGCCAGGAAATATGCTTGATGAATGAATCACTTTATCATGTCAAAGGTTTGGACTAGAGACCAATTGGTCGAAGACCAGAAACAAAAAATCAAGGATTAGCATACCATGCTTTCATATAAACATCATTGAGGTACGCATTCCCATACTCAGAGTAAACATAACTCAATGAACTAGTAGGGAAATACATAAAGATCCACATCAATAATCGACATAGTATGGACACAGCCATCAATTCATCTATATTTACATTTATGAATATTTAATAACTCCATGAAACTTGGATGGATGAAACTAGATTAAGGGCCTTTGTCTCCATCTCTCAATCCATAGTACGATTCTAGTGAATGTCTCAAATTCGAACATGGTAGAAACCACGTGATTACCAGTCAATGATGTGAAACGTTAACAAGTGCGAGAGAAACCACCAATAGTGGAAATGGCTCTCAAGGTACTGTAGTACAATATATGAAGTGTGATTAAATGTTTTGAAGTCAAACACTCATAAAATCATTCAATTGAAGGCTAATGATGAGAACCTATTGTCGAAAGCGAGAAACCCACCATTAAGGCATGCAGGCCTCATGGTACTGAAAAGGTTTTCTATATTAAATTCCTAGATATTGAGTTGAAGTCAATAGGAATTGATCTGTCGCAGGAGGGCCTATGACACAAACCTCATCTCAAGTTTTGAAGAAAAAATTGGAGTAATTTAGGAATAACTTAGGGATGACTAACACAATTGAAGGTTATGATTTGCAAGGTAATATGAACTGAGGTTGGACTTCTCTTAACCATATTGGTGACACGACACTTAGGCTTGGCAAAATTTGACTCAATGATAATTCTAAAAACCAACTGAAGACCTTCAATTCGGTTCAATTAACTGTGAGAGAAATGGATTTCCCAACCAAAACACAAATGTGATGGAGTGTCATGTTCGAGAGTGACATATCGCCTTTAATAATAAAAAAATGAAAATGATTTCAATTCCCCCCCCCACCATTTCTAGAAATTACCTCTTTATTTTTTCACAAGTTCGAGGAGGATAACATCTGATTTTCATATAATCTCATCCTTCGGATGAGTCCTTTGTAATCAACTAACCATAGGAAGGAGCAGTTTGGTCCCATTGTAATCAACGATTCCTGCACTGTTTAAGTTTTATGAGTCCAGTGTAGGATAAACTCGATGTTATTTTCATGTTTAAAGAGATTGAAAACAAACAAAAATAAAACTCATATAATTATTTCAACATAAATTTTTAATGAGCTGGAGAAAGAGAAACTCAGTCTTTTTCAGTTTTAGGGAGTTAGGAGAAGAACATAAGTAATCTCCATAGTGTTCTTTTTTGTAAATTTAGTCCCTCAAGCCTGAAAAGGGATAAAATAATGTAGGAGAGAACTCTATTGGCCATTATTAGTTAATGTATACCTTTTTCATAAATAGCCTAGTTCATTCCAGAAAAGGGGTAAAATGTTATTGAATAGACAACTATTCATTTACATTTTCGAGTTCAAATAGTCAATTACTTGATGATATTTTCATGTTTATATAGTCTGAAAGGGGATTAAAAGAGAACTCCAAGGTTTTTATTTTTTGTAAGTTTTAAAGAGTTCGAAAAGTGATAAAATTGTACTCCTATGACTCACTTTCAATTTAATTTATGAGTAAAAAAATACAGAAAGAACTCGGAATTTTCATGTGTTTTAAGAGAATGAAAGATAGAAAAATAAGCTCGGGATTTCATGAGTTTAACAAGTCTTGAAAATAATATCCGAAATGGACTTGAGATAGATTTCATTTTTATACAAGCTTGAAAATAGAGAAAAACTATGCTTGACAATGGTTTCATTTTTACACAAGCTTAAAAAAGATAAAAAATTGTGCTTGAGATAATTTTCAATGCCCCCCAAGCATAACCTACAAGGGCACATGCCCCCCAAGCTTCGTTTCATTCACCTAAGTAGACTACTGGTTACTAATATTTTCATGGAATGAAGTTTCATGTACAAGATCATATGAAAGACTCAACATAATTAGATGATGATTTGTTTCATTTTTTAACGAGCTTGACACAGGAAAAGAACTATTCACATGGAATCTTGTTTCATTTTTTAACGAGCTTGACACAAGAAAATGAACTTTGATCATAGTGACTTGTTTCATTTTCTAACAAGTTTGACACAGTAAAAGAACCATCCTCATAAGGATATGTTTCATTTTTTAACGAGGCTGACACAGTAAAAGGACTATCCTCATAAGGGTATGTTTCATTTTTTAATGAGGTTGACACAATAAAAGAACCATCCTCATGATGACATGTTTCATTTTTTAACGATGTTGACATAGTAAAAGGGACTATCCTCATAAGGGTCTTGATCATGGCTTCCAAATGGAAGAAACACATGCCAAGGGACACACCTCAATCATGGCTTCCAATAGGTCTTCATCATATGGAAGAAAATGATTTTGCAAAATAACACATGTTGGGGACTCAATATGTATAAGAACATCACAATCAAATATTCCCATAGGGTTCACCATGCCAATTACCAAATCTAAGTCAAAAGAAGTCTAGAAAATAGTGAGAGGCTCGCTTACATCAATAACTAAAGACATGGGACAAGTTGCCACATAATTAACCCATGTGGGGATGAATAACAGTTCCACATAAGGAAAATTCAAGGATTTCAGATGGTTGGTAGTAGAATCAAGGCCAAAAAATGAAAGCTCGTCAATCGTCACAATGTTTCCATTTTGAGGAAAAGACATCACTCGAAAGAGTGTGGACACGACAGCTTTCATGGCATCAACATAGTCTCTCCCAAGGAGAAGATTGATATCCAAGGGGCCTTGGACTACCATAAGATAGATATAGACAGTTTTACCTTCTAAGGTAATAGGAAACTTAGGAAGGATCCATAAAGATTCATTAATGGTTTTGTTAAAAGCTAGCAGATTTTGTGTAATAGGCATGAGTTGAGGGGAATCCAAATATTTCCAAGAAGTTGAGGATAAAATACTAACAGAAGCATCTTCATCTACATTTGTGTGATGCACATACTTACCACAAGCCTTCACAATGATTTGTAAAGGGACAAAAGAAGGAAGACAAGGTTCTGCCACTCTATTCCAATAAAAGGAAATGACCTCAGTACTTGGAGGGGATTCTGTGGGAACTAGTAAAATGCCCCCTTTTGTATAATAATCTGAAGTAACAAGAAGAACATGAGCGGTATGAATTTCACTCTGTATAGGTAGAGTGGGATCGATTGAATGTGAAATCAAGTCAACCACTTGATCAACTAATGGTTCATCAAACTGAGTGATATGTGTTTCACTCTCCAAAGGAAGAGTGGGATTGACTATACTTGTAATTAGATCAATCACTTCATCAACTGACGATAGGTTGGGAGAAATTTTACGGTAAGTCGTTGGAAGTTGTTGTTGTGGAAAAATATGGTTTTCCAACAATTTCGAGGCTTTATCCATATGATGGAAAAGGTGACTATGATGAATCCCTTTGCATAGCCTAAATTGAAACCTAACTTTACCCATTTTATCTGGAACCTGACAATCATTGGTTGATCAATTAACGATAAGTTGATAATAATTTTCTGACCATACTTTCAAGACCTTAGGAATACTGGGACAATTGATAAGGAAGTGGTCACCCTTACAAAGTTTGCAAGGCTATTTGGGCTTGTGATGTAGGTTGGAGGTTTCCAAAACATTACCAATACTTACAACCATGGTTGGTTGGTTGACTTCTTTCTTATATTGCTTCTTCTTCTTCTTCCCTTTCTGATTCTTCTTAGCCACCTAGTTACTATCATCAAGGCTTTTACCAAGTGAATAAGAAGAAAGGGAGGAAGATATGTTGGGTGAAGAAGGTAAAGGGTCAACATGAGGTTGGTGATGTTGAGATGGTGAACCCTGTTGAAGTGAAGCATCCTATTGATGTGGAACAATTTAAGTA
Organism: Pinus albicaulis; assembly: GCA_034641835.2. Lineage (NCBI taxonomy): Eukaryota > Viridiplantae > Streptophyta > Pinopsida > Pinales > Pinaceae > Pinus > Pinus albicaulis. The sequence goes on from CM076584.1 coordinate 1,685,943,213, forward strand.
TTTGAGGACAATGAAGTTGAAAATAACCATACCAGTAAACCTATGGTAAATACAGGTAATTACAGTGTAGCCATATAAGGAGGACCAACATTTCCAAAGAAATGAAAAGGACTAGGATTCTCATTAAGATGGGTTCCTTGGTTGGTAAATTCTGGAACTGTTGCCATTAGTTTCAAATTCAATGAATTTAATTGATAATTTCAAAATATTAACAAATAAAATTTACAATCCGCACCTAATCTTTCTAAAATGTAAAAAAAACAAATAGACACATGTTAGCAAATATTGGAATAAAACCACACAAACAACCATTTCACAACAAAATCACTAGTTGGTGATGAAATCCAACGTTGCAGAAATCAAGTTGAAAAGTATATATAGATAGAGTAGGTGGAACTAGTTATGTTAATAACCTGCTTAATGAACACAATCTGGTGCAAGTAACTCCACTTATGCCATCTCAAGTGAAGATTACCCTCCAAAAAGTCCAAGTGAGTCTAGTCTACGTCTGTTCCAGGTATAGTGGGACCTTCCCTCCACCATCACATTAGGAAAAAAACCCTAATATTATGGTCACTAAGGTTACCAACTATCACAATTTAACTTGGGGGGATAATATTAGGTCGGACATACACACAAGGGTAGAGTAACTAATTTCAATCCCCTTGATAGCTCCTCGACATGGTAAATTTGAGGTTTACTAACAAGTGGCGCCAAGTACCTTTCAACATTATTTGTAATGCATGAAAATCTTCTATATTTACCAATGAAGTAGGTATGATTAATTCACCGGGTCCAATATGACCTCGTGCTTAAATATTTTGTAAGAAGAGCTTCCTAAAGAAAAATTGTAATAATTGGATTGACTCCCTACCGTAAGACTCTACTGTTTGTTTATTGCTTTCGAAATTTTACTCACTTCCTGTAATATTCCCAATTAGCCATGAGATAGTTGGAATATTAAATTTTTCTTTTTATTTTTGTTTAATGAATAAGAGGATAACAGAGATCCATAAATCTCCTTAAATAATGAAAAAATCAATGCCAATGTGAAAATAAGACATTTTGGCAGCTTAATTGAGCACCCTTAGGTGTGAAAAGGGGATGGAACACCTTGAGTAGGTCAACTTTGACCAAATCAACAACACTGTCATGGAGTAGTGGCATTCAATGAGAGACAACATAGTTTTAGATGGAGACACCTTGCATGGAAGTAGTGTCATAAATGAATGGGGCTTAGGGTTTGGAAGCTCATTTCTTATAAAAGGAAGAGGATGGAAGCCATATTCATTATGTATTAGTTATTATATTTCTGAATATATGGTCTGTTTATACATATAGCTTTCTTGAGATTCATACTCAAGTGGTCCTATTTTTTCTTGAGATTCACGATGGGAAGATTTTTCTTACCCAACTTTGATGGGTCATATAAATGCACTGCCAAATCATGGGTAGAGAAGCTTGACATCTACTTCCAGCTGAACAAAGTACTAGAGATGGAGTCCATTAAGATAGCAACACTGCAGCTTGAGGGTGAAGCACATGATTGGTGGTTCCATGGCTTGTCTACATTAGGTCATGCCAATGTGACTTCATATTCATATTTCACAAGGAGATTGGTGGAGCTATTTGATATAAGAGATCCCGAGGCACCATTCATGGGGCTAGCAAAGCTCAAACAATCAGGTAATCCAGAAACTTATATTTCTGAATTTCTAAAAATTTCTATTATGGTTCCTGATTTATCTATAGCAAGAAGGGTCTATATGTTTGTTAATGGGTTAGAAGAACCTCTTCATGGGTTGGTTAAGTCTACCATGCCCACTATCCTTCAAGATGCCATTGAAAGGGCTAGAGATCTACAAGATTCCTTTCCAAAAGCAAAGGCAACATTTCAGCAAAAGCCCTCTTTTCCACCAAAGGAAAATGCTTAAGCTCCCTCTTTTCAAAGGACTTGCAAAGTGGCTCTCTTGATGATGATGTTCAAAGAGATTTGGGAGGAAGAGCTTTATCACCTACCAAGAATCATAGGCACTATATGCACTATACATACTATTTGCATCGGGAAGACACCTTGTTTAAAGATCTTCTCGGATGATCCACAGGAAGAGAAGAAGATTAACCAAGAAGAGGTCACAGCGCTGACATAATAGGAGATGAACCAACACCATCATGAGATGGGAATGGGGCATTTGCTCCAATTTGAGGGGCTCTTGAATCATTGAGAGGAGTACCCAAGTACTTGACCTTGAGGGTTCGAGGTTCCATATTTGATCAGAGGGTTTCTATTTTGATTGACAGTGGGGCTACCCACAATTTTATTGATGCCCAACTAGTGCAGAGGAGGGCAATACCCACTGATGATTTTGAGGGATTTTCTGTTTTGGTCCTAGGAGATAGAACTATGCACTGCATGCATTATTTTCCATCCTTATTTGTCACCGTGGGGACATATACATTGACTGATCACTTCTTTGTGGTTGAAATACCTAACACCAATGTGATATTGGGTGTGAAGTGGTTGATTACTTTGGGTAAGGTCACCACAGATTGGGAGACTTTGCAGATGGAATGGGTGGATAAAAAGACTGGTAAGATTCAGATGATTAAGGGCATGCACACATATCCTTCATAGATAACTTCCATATAGAAAACAGATATGGATTTGCACAGTGGAAGAAAGGACCTAACAATCCCATCTATTATGCACATGACTTTGGCCCATTGGACACTATTATCTTATGGAAAACCACCTAGGAGGCCACCTGATCCAAATTTGGTGAGATATGTCTCACTTCATGATGCACCATTCATATATCCAGGAGGAATGGGAGCATTAGGAGGCCAAGATACAACGTTGAGAGTCTTGGGTAGACTCAAGGAGGAGGAAGACATTCTCCCAACATCATTATTACCCACTCTCATTTCAGATTCTATGTTGTGGGAGGAGCAACATGGGAAGGATATCAGCCTTCCAACATGTACCTTTGGCATGGGATATGTCAAAGAGAAGGGCATCCATACGACAGATGTTCTTTGTGATAGATCATTAGCGCTATCACTATGGAGGATAGATCCATATTGGAAATCCCAGTTGTTGGTGGATTATTCCAAGGATATTTTTACATGCATGATACTTGATGACCATCTACATGAAGAGGGATATTCAGTCCAAGATGGGGTCATTTATTATCATGGTAGGATATTTTTATCTAGAGCTTCCAAGCTCAAGGAGAAGTTGCTACAAAGAGCTCATGAAGAATTTCTCTTCAGCCATAATTATTCCATGAGAGCCTACAACACCATCATGGAGGGTTATACTTGGGAAGGCTTTGAAGAGGAACTATATCAGCATATGAAAATATGCATGGACCATGTGGAGATGGGAGAGATACATAACTCAATGAAGGATTTATCACAACCACCTCTTTCCTCTTTTGGAATGAGAGGGGATTTATCTATGGACCACTCCAGTTGTATGAGCATAAATTTTGGTAACAAACATGCTTATGTACATGATGTTTCATTTGATGATTATTTGCATTCATTTACCATTTATATGTAGGCCATTTCTCCAAGGAGGAGCATCCTTCCATATAAACTTCATGGCCAGCTTTGGGCCATAAACATTTCTGAACATGGCCACTCCCTTGGAGGATATAGGGAGATGTTGTATCACTGTGGGTGCACTCCAAAGGCACCAAACATTTCTCACCTTTTCAGAAGTTGTGAGAAGAATTGGGCAGCAAGTGGTGGGGAAACCACTTACCATACCATTATATGATGCAGTCAGGAGATATACTGCGCTGGTTCCACATGTGGGACTATATGCATATTTCTGTTTATATGTACTTGGTTTTGATCCCATACATTGATGATGTTCTTATTATTATTATGGGAATGAATGGAGGAATGATGGGAGGATTGTATGTGCCCTTTGGGGGAGACAATCTCCATGTTCATTATGCTACATATTTTAGGGAGGACATTGGGCAAACCATGATTGTTTCAATGGATCTATTGCTTCCTTGTGGGATGAGTCATTTGCATCTCATGAGAACTTGGGAGGAGCATCTCATGGAGGGATGGATTGGGAGACACTTAGCTTATGACGGAAGCTAATCACATGAGGGTGTCACCAATGGTGGAAAAGAAGAGTTTCATAACTCACCTTGTCAGTTGCTTGAGGTCAAGCAACCTTTGGGAGGGGAGGATTGTAATATTCCTAATTAGCCATGAGCTAGTTGGAATATTAAATTTTGCTTTTGCTTTCTGTTTAATGAATAAGAGGATAATGGAGATCCATAAATCTCCTTAAACGATGAATAAATCAATTCCAATGTGAAAATAAGACATCTTGGTAGCTTAATTGAGAACCCTTATGTGTGAAAAGGGGATGGAACACCTTGACTAGGTCAACTTTCACCAAATCAACAACATTGTCATGGAGTAGTGGCATTCAATAAGGGAGAACACAGTTTTAGATGGAGACACCTTGCATGGAAGTAATGTCATAAATGAATGGGGCTTAGAGTTTGGAAGCTCATTTCTTATAAAAGGAAGAGGATGGCAGCCATATTCATTATGTATTGGTTATTATATTTCTGAATATATGGTTTGTTTAGACATATAGCTTTCTTTGGTTGTTTAGCTAAGATTGCAAGTGTTGTTTAGCACTGGGTGTTCCTGATCGAGAATCCCACCTCTTTCCTTGAGAGGCCTCTTGGAAGAGTTTTGTACTTCACTTCCACATTCAGGCTTTAGGCCAAGCTTCATCTTACATCTACAGTGCAGATCCTGTTGAGGGTTGAGTTTTGTTGTAGGTTGCAGCAGTGGAGAACATATTTGGGTTGCTTCAGTGCTTATTTTCAGTGGAGAAGGGTTCCTTTCCATTAAGAGGATAGTAAGGAAGGCCCTTGAGCCTATTTTCATATCTTGGCATCAAGCCACTTATTTTTTTACCCCTACAACGCAGTTTCTGTCTTGGACTGCATTATTTTGAGGGAGGAGTTGTAGGGTGGTTTCAATGCACCATTTGGGGAGGAGGTTTTCTGGTGAAGGGACCAGCCTTTCATCGAGAGGATCTATTGAAGGAGGCTACATTATTTATCATATCAGATTAGTCACAACTTTCCAGATCTATTGTTGCAGTGAATCTTCAGCCCTAGGGCTTTGATTCCTATCTTGTATCTTGGTGTATTGATGAAAACCATTTGGGGGCTCTTCATTGGAGGTTGTATAGAGCCTAGATCTGTACTTGTTGTATCTATTGAGGCATATATCAGCCCTTTATATTTTTTGCACTCATTTGCTGTAGTAGTGCTTTTAAAATTACACTGTAGCAACGTCTCCGGCATTTTGATATAGTAGCAACACTTATTATAGAGGGATTTCTTTATTGGTGGCTTGTTATATCTTGTTGTACATTCTATGGCCCATTTATTATGCATATTTTTCTGTTGTTATAATGATTAGAGGGTCTCCATATTGGCATCCTGCTTGTATACGATGTTTTAAACTGTTATTCCAGCATTTTTCACTATATTCTTGCTTTTCCCATTTGGGAATATTACACTTTCCTATTCCAAAGCACTAACCTGATATATTTTGGTGGAATGAGCCCTAAAAATATAAAAAAATATATATTAATTTTAATAGCGTCATGTTATTTGGCTATTATTTAATCAGTAGGTAAATGTAGGTGAAACCAATGGTGTTATGACTTGGCCCATAACTGAATGCAATCGGATATGATAATGTAATATTTTCACTTCGATGACTCCTAACTAAAGTAATGAAAGAGGTTTCATTCACTTCCAACAATGCAAGGATTGATAAATAAGAGAAATATAACACATTCTCTAATGTATGAATTTCAGCAAGAAAATACCAATGCTAATCAATTCCAAACAATTTTTTTTATTTTTATGTTTTAAAAGAACATAAAAACATGCAAATTCAAATAAGGACTATCTTTCAATGAGAGAAACTATATTTTCAATAGGCATAAATAAATATATTATGAGATTCACTAAAAGGAAAGAGATTCAGAAAACCAATTTGAGAAGTGAAAGACTCTTTTTTGATAGTTCAACAAACCAACAAAAACTCAAAACACGAAACCTTAAAGATATGTGATTTTCCTCAAAAAGGCAGTCAAAGACACTCATCTAGATCTATAGTTTACTTTTCCATAATGTAAAATATGTAGTTGTAATTTATACACGATTCGCTTGAAAATTATGGAAATGTAAACTATGCACAATTTTCATTCATATTCTAAAAATGAGAATTAAAACTATGCAAATGTAATCTATGCAAGAGAATGCTAAAAAAATAAACACAAGATAATTCGAGAAAAATGAAAGAACAACAAGAATATTTTCCTTCACCAATGTATTCTAAAGAACCAATCAAGTGTAAGTAAAGAAAATTGGGTGAAAATTCCAAAGGTCAAAATTACTAACACTCAAAGGAGGTTAAAAGTAATGACCAAAGGAAATCAAATTAAAAATTTCTAAAAAATGAAAATTCAAAACACCCAATAAACATAATATAGACTTAATGAGATTGTAAACAAGCTAACAGGATCAGAAAAAAGAAAAAAAATTAAAATAAATAAATAAATAAAATAAAAATATCTGGACTTCAATTAGAGAAAACTGAAAATTTTCAAAAATTTTACAGGGTTGTGCAGGAAATCAGTGTAATATAGTGCACATGCACATTGTTTCTAAAGGCTAAGTGTAGAGATTTGCGCTCTATTCATGAATAGAAACCACACCTCTAGAGAAAATTAAGAAAAAATAAAAATTAAAGGTCTCAAACCATAAATTTCAATTCTTAAAAGGGTATAAAGGAACTCGTTGAGGCATCGGAATTCCGTTGACACAACATGGGGGAAAACAACCCGGTCCGAACCTTAAAGCAACTCCTTTTCCATTTGGTGTAGTGGCTCCGACTGGGGACAATGGGACCAATTTCCCAATAAGGGTGATTTTGAGGGTGTGCTATTATATAGCATGCAAATGGAGAATGATTTTAATCTATCTTATTCATATATCTAAACTATTTATTCTACTATATACCCGAGGTGTTTCTTCCTTTATGCAATCTGAAAAGATATCCTTCAAATGTTAGTAATATAGATCATTTAAAAGTTGAATGAGATGAAAATTATGTAAGATTATTCTTCTAACAAAATAGTTTGACTAGAAGAATTATGAAAATTATATCGCATGCATATGTATGATTAAACATTCAATAAGAAACTATAGATAAATATTAGAACAGAAGTGCATGTAACATTCATCTGTAATAACGTTTCAAATATATAATGGAATAAAATATGACTATCAATCTATAAAGTAACACTTAATACAAGTGAATAAAAGTACCATATGTACGAATTTCTACTCATGTAAACTAATAGTAATTGATCTGCTCCTTCTCACTTTCAAGAAATTTAAAGAGTATAGTAGTGCAACATCACTTAAACAACTTTAATTCTCAAAAGATAGCATATGTGTTCCATTAATTCATCAAAGCATTCACAAACTTATAGTAGTGCATTCTTTGCAAAAAAAAATTGACAAATTTCTAGACCCTTCTCTAAATGCACGAGAGTAGTTTAAATACTAAAATAACTATGTTCTAAAATAGATTATTACAAAAATATAGAGGAGGTTTCAAACAACCATCCTCGTAAGACTAACTTAAACTACAATCTAGGAAAATAAAATAAGAATTTTGATTTATGAATTCCGCCCTTTCTTTGGGATTTTGTCACGAAGTTGAAAAATATCTATCATAGGCTTGAGCTGAGCTAGCTGCGAAATCCTCGATCTAACCTGTGCCTTGAATACTGGTTTGGAAAGTACTGGTTGCGATATTTTTTTTGAATCTCTTAAGGATTGCATAATCTGATACTGATGATAAGGTTTGATCACAAAATTCCAATAATTTTCTTGATCAAACTTATTTACCTTCTTAATTACTTCATCCTGTGTGTCTGCCTTCTACTTCCACTGTGTTTCTACCTATTTTATTTCTGAGAACACTTCAGATGTGTACTCTTTGAGAAGTTCTTCTTTCACCAGTTGTTCACATGCAGATTCAATAAGAGTCAATCATAGAAGCTTGATGAAAAAATACTTCTTGTTCTTTCTTTAACTTAGCATTAACATCCAATGCTTGTTTTATAAATTTCTCTAGTTGCGGTTAGCTCTATAACCTGGTCATTGTTGATTCCAGTTGTGCTTGTTTCTCATTGATTTTTGCTTGAAGTTGCAATCTAAGACTCTTAAAATCCTTTTGAAATTGGGCCATATTTGCTTTGATTTTCTCATTGGAGTTGGATTTTTCTTCATTTAATAATCTCTCTAGCTCTTGTACTCTGGCTTTCTTTTGCCTTAGCAACACTCTAACCTCAGTAGATTTATCAATAGTGGCTGTAGCATATGCCCCTGCATATTGTAATAATTTAGTTAGATGTTTTGTAGGATCATCCATGGAATCCTTGCATTGTACATCGACTGATTCATCTGTGAGGTTTGAGACTGTTTCATCAGTTCTTCTCCTTTTGTTCCTCTTAACTATAGCCTTATAGCTAGGACTGTAGAAGGTGTCCAGTGAAGGAATTTCTTCAGCTTGTAAAACTATTTGTTCTGTAGGGTAGGACGATATGATCTCTCAAGCATGAGTCTATGGAACTTGTTGCAGTGGATTAACAGTTTCCACTATCTTCTGGGAATGTTCAAGTGTTTGAAAACTAGTTACTTGATCAATATTGGGATTATATTTAGGAGTTTTTATTGTTTCAAAAAACTCCTCCCATTCAATACTAAAATTCCTTGTTTGTGACTTTTCAGACTGATCAAGTGTGTCATGATTGTGCTGAACTTCTTGAGAAGTTGACTCTGTTGAATTACTTTCCTTTCGCTCCTGCATCTCTATGTCTTGGGTTACCTGATAAATTATCTTTTTTGGGCTATCCTTTCTAGATTTAGATTCATTTTCAGAGTGATCCAAATTGTGAGATTGATGCTCTGATTGACCTTATTCATCCTCAGACATGTTTTTTGCTTCATTATCCAAGATGATACTTGGAGTAGATCTGTTGACATCTTCAATAGTTAACAAGTGGAGAGGAATTATCTCTAGTCCCTTATTTCTATATATTTGGAAGGCTTCCAAATCATCTTGGCTAAGTTGACTGGATGCAAACTTGATTATATCTAAAAAAATTTCCATGCCTTGGAAGATATCATCAAATCCATCTATTTCCTTTACAAAAGGCTTCATTTTGAGCTATGTAGTGTAATTTTTAATTGCATCATTTGGATCATACAAAATTTTTGGTATTACTACCATATTCAATAGATTAATATTAGAGACCTCTTTGTAGGTATGGCCAATATCAAAAAGTGAAAAAGTTTTCTTCGACAGATCTGTTCCTCCAAAAACACCCTCCCTTGAGGTACAGTTTTCAAGTGTATAACCCCAGGTATGTTCCTCCTCCTTTGGATTCTAATTTAGTTTTAGTTTTAATGAACCAAAAATTCTAATAATTATCCCTATTAATTAATTTTTATTTGGTTAAAATAAAATTTAATTAATTAATCAATAATTATTAGGATTTTATTCTATATTCCCTTATAATATTTTTTCCCTAACCTACTAATCCTTTTTTCCTAGCTTAATAAGCTTTTTAGTTTATTAAAATGAGCTTAGTACTCTAATTAAAATTAAAATAAACCTTTAAGGTTAAATTTATAATAAAATTAGATATATAATAAATTATAATGATATATTTAATAAACTAGATATATCCTTTTAATTTAATTATATATTTATATTTTATTTAGACCTTAATTAGGTTAACTAATAATAAATCACCATCTAGGTTTTTTAATTCTTAGTAAACTTTTACCATGATGAGTAATTAATACTCTAATTAAAATTAAATATATAATAAAATTGGATATATAATAAATTAAAATGATATATTTACTAAATATATCCTTTTAATTCAATTATATATTTATATTTTATTTAGACCTTTGTTAAATTAACTAATAATAATTCACCATCAATAATTTTTAATTTTTAGTAAATCTTTTATCATAATAAAGATTTTCTAGGCTTTAAAAATAAAATTAGAACTTAAAATATTTTATTTAGATTTTTAACCTTTTATGAGCTCCTTTTTTAGATTAGTAATTCTTTTATAAATGAACCTTATAGCGTAGATTATTAACCTTAATAAAATAAAATTTTATTGAATTAGGATTATAATAAATATAAAAAATAAATTTAAAAAATATATAAAATTATAAACTTTGGTCGACTCTTTTCTAGAAAGCTACTTCTACCTCTATTAATGGTCTTAGTCTTTTTCTCAAATTCTTCATTCAAGAAAGTCCTGATGATGGATCCCCGTTGGGATTCGAAACGTCGACACTCGTTCTCTAGCACTGTGGATAATCCGGGAAGTTTTTTTTTAAAAGTGAAAAAGTTCCACACTGTATGAGGAAATAAGGCCAAACGACCTTCTTAGCATATTTAAGCTATTTAGTGATACCATTAACAAGTTGGTAAGCTATCTCTCATGCAAGAAACTTATCAGGAACATAATATGGTAGGACATGGGGAGAAGCATAACTCCCAAATACTCTAACATCTGTAAAATTCTCCTCTGCAAACCACCTAGCCACAGAAAGAATATCTGCGCTAGCCTCTTCAGAAACCCTAGGGGCCTTCTTATTGAATACCATTTGGTGCATAGGCAACATGACTCCATAATTTTTTTTATAAAAATGTAGGTGGAAGTTTGAATCCTAAAGGGCTCTGTGGTAGATGTGGATTGGGGTAGGGTCTTGGGTAGTCCATTTCCATCCCATGGTAGGAAAACTAGAAGAAAATCAGATTGTGTCCATGACATAGGCAGACATATAAAAGGGATGTATATCTTTAGATGAAAAAATCCTTTTATTCCTACATTTTGTGATGTGTTTGGCTAAACTGTCAAATGGGATATTTTCCCAATTCAGAATTAAGGAATTGACGATTGCATCAATTAATGGAACCCAATCTACTGAAAACCTAGTGGTATCAGGTTTGGTAAAAAATCTACACAACATACCAATGTTATAACAATAAGGGGAAGGAATTTGGGCAATTGGGTAAGTACCAAGTTTATCTCACTTCAACTTTCCCTAGTATTCCTTCCACTATTTGATAAATTTCATGAGATCTAGATGATGTGCTCTAAAAATTTGTAGAAAAGCCTTTTCATATTTCTACTACGAGGGTAGATGGTACATTGCTTGTAAATCTTCTGCTCTGAAAGACCCTATGTTTTCTCCCTTTAAATCCTTGAATTCTCTATCATCGATGCTTACGTGGTCAATTACCCACTTAACCATGTCTGTGTAAGGGATAATTTCGGTCTGGCGGCTACCTTGTGGACGAATGAACATGCAAAATCGAAGTAGGTCGCGTTTGAAGTAGATGTCGTGCCTGTTGTAGTGACTTTGGTTATTACTTTTGGATTTTCATCTTCAAATAGTTTATACATTATTTTCCTTGATGTTCTGCCACAATCCTTGTTGTAGGTGGTATCTGAAAATAAGGGAGACATTTTTGAGTCTTCAGTAGGTAGCGCTTGAGAAATGTCTTTTCCCTTTTTACTCATTTCAATCTTCCTTAATCCGTTAAATGGTTTCCTGATTTCAAGTAAACAAGGAGAGCATTAAAAGTATAAAGAATAGAGATTCAAATATGTTTTTTATATCAAATATGCATGAATAGATATGAATCTTTCAAATATGATATCAATCATCGATAATTATTTCAAAATCTAATTTCTTACACCTTCACAAAAAATATATATCAATCAACTTTAAGCCGTTAGATCTCGAATTTCGGTTTGATACGACATAAGTCATTTCGCATGCTTGAGTAATTAAATTTTGTTAGTTTTCACATCGCAACATATAATTCTTACTGTTTGTGATAGTTTCCCATAAGTTCAGCGAAATGCAATCTGCGCAAATAGCACATTGCAACTCTTATGTGATAATGAATTTGTTTACGGTTAATTTATGCGAAATGTGAATTGTGCATTCAAAAAGTCAAGCGGCCGCACTTAATAGGACATTGCAGATTTATTTTTATTGCTTTGTTGGATCATCGGGTCCACACAATCACACTTATATCGAATTTCTTTATAAGTTGATTTATTTTTAAACGAGGTGCGATGCGATAAAGAAAGTATAAGGATAATTGAATTTTTTGAAAGTTTTTAAAACATAACCTCGAAAAAGGTTAGCGCATTTCGCAGCCTATGTAACTTAGATGATTGTAAGTCTTTTTAAGTTGAAATCTATGCGGTTTGCAATGCGCTAAAGGGATAAAGCGGAAAACTTAAAAGAAAACTTTTGTTTCCTAAGTTTTTGTTTTTTAAATTTAAAAATAAATTTCCTATTTATTTCTAAAGGGTCCCCATTTATTAAAATAAATGGGGGTTGTTGTATAGCACAACAATTGGCGATTCACTTGGGAGAACAAGTTATCTCTGATTAACTTTTTGAAATTTCTAAAACTTTTTTGAAAATAAAAATAGTTGCAGGAATTAATTTCAGGCAAATAATATTTTACTAAGCAATGAAATTTATCTTATTTACTATTCTTAAGAATCCCTCTTTTAAACATAGAATTATGAAAATCTATATCAGTATTTACCCAGCTCAAAGAGATAAAGTAGGTGGCTCTTACAGATCAACTTTATAAAAATTTACTCTTTCATCACAGGTAGAGCCTCTGTTCCAATAGGAAATTTAAGATTTTGGTAGGGTTACCTTTTACCCAGCAATGATTCATTGTCCCATCTAGTGTTTCTTATAATTTCAAAAATAAACTCTAATTTTTTGAAACTTTTCTTTTTTGTATCATATTTTTTTTTTTTTTAATTTACTTAAAAGCCATTGTCTTGGCTTGGTAACCAAATGATGAGAATTCCATTCACTAGTTGTAATTAAACTAATAAAGCTGGCTCTTGATGAGACCCCTTGTCCTCTTGATATAATCTCAAGTCATTACCCTATTTTGGTAGGTAGTAATGGTAATGTCAGTTCAACTATTTCCCTATGAACATGGTAAACAAGCTCTTGATGAGAGTTATTATCTTTTAAGTTTTTTCTAGTTATAATTTTTTTTTTTTAATTTCTTTCAAAAATTTATAAGTTTTTCTGGATGGGGTGAATCATTTGTCCTTTTGAGGATTCAGGATGATAATGCCCAGTTTTAGATTGCTTTTCTGTAAAAGAGTCTTTACTATGTTAAATATTCTTTTCTTGACTGATAAAAGAATAATCATGCTATATAAGGATGAGAGTTCATCAAAGAATAAATAATTTCAGTGAAATTACATCTTTCAGTAAAAATAAAATCTATTTGTCTTTCAAATCTTTCAATTGTTTCCTTAACACTTCTTATTTCTATAAGTGATAAATAAAAAAGGATCATTAGAGATTTTATTTTTAAAAGCCAAAAAATTTGTACTAAGAAACTTTTATTTTTTCTAAGGAAAAGAAAAATACACTAGTATACAAGGAATAGAAGGGGCTACCTCATATAAAAAGTATTTTTTCAAAGTTTTCCCATTAACAGGAAAAGAATCCTTTTTGCCTGATATATCTTGCAATAAGAATTTTGATGGGCCTATTTCTTTGATCATTTGAAATGGACCTAGCCAGAGTCTTTGAAACTTCGTGTGTTTTCCTTTTTACTCATGCACTTTTTCCCATTTCAATACCAGATCACCAATTTGAATTTTTTTTGGAGTAACAGAATTTGAATCAAATGAGGCTTTTAATATCTGTTGATGATGTGCATGAGTCTGTTTAGCATTTTCTCTTTCTTCTTCTAACTTAAGAATTTGACATTGTCTAAGTTGTAAAGAAGAAGCACGAGATTCATCAATAAATTGTACTAAGGAAAGAGAGGGAATGACTATGTTGGTGGGAAGTAAAACTTCTTTTCCATAGATAAGATTGAATGGAGAAGTTCCAATAGAATTTTTTTGAGTTATTCGGTCTACCCAAAGAGCAAAGATTAATGACTTGTGCCAATTTCGTTGGTTTTGATCAACAGTTCTATTGATTATTCTAATCAAATTCTTGTTTGTAGATTCTGCTAAACCATTTTATTGCGGGTAATAATTTGCATAATACTTAAGTTTAAAACCTCTTTTAATTGAAAATCCCATCATAGTAGGTCCTAAGAAGTAAGATGCATTATCAAACATTAAAGTAGTAGGTAAGCCAAACCTGGTTATGATATTTTGGTCGATGAAATCAATGATATTCTCAGAGTTGGCTACTTTTAGTGGAATTGATTCCACCCATTTAGTAAAGTAATCTTTAGCTGTGAGAATATATGTATGTTTTTTAGAAGATTTAGGAACAATCTCACCAATTATATCTAATCCCCATTGTTCAAATGGTTGTTCAATATTGACTGGTTGTAATGGGAATGCTGGCTTCCTTTTTCTTCTAGACGAATTTTGACACACTTTGCATTTTATTTCATATTTATGAGCATCTTCGAAAAGTGTAGGCCAATATTAACCTGCATGTAGGATTTTGTATGTTGTCATATTTCCTCCAAAATGTCCTCTAGCTAGTCCATCATGGAGTTCCTGCAAGACTTTCTCTACTTCAGATTTTTATAAGCATCTTAAAAGTATAGAATCAAAATTTCTCCTAAATGACACATCTTTGATTAATTCATATTGTTTGGCCTTTAATCTTAAAGCTCATTTTTTTTTGTAATTGTGTTGATTCGAAGCAAATCCATTCTTCAAATAGAATATAAGATCAATGTATTGAGACTATGCATCATTGAGGCTTACCTCTATTATTTGCACATTGTAACCTAAATCTTCCTCTGATGATAGATGTGATGCTCCTGTAAGCATTTTGCAAAAACCTTAACCTCTAAAAAATTTAGAGGGTTTAATTTCTACATCATATTCTCGTAAAGCAGTAACCCAGTTATCCCTTTTCTCTCCTAATTCTCTTTGCAACAAGAGTTGTCTCACTGCAGAGAATAAAACTAAATTTTTAGTGTGATTTTTTAGGAGAAACGACCTAAAATTATTCATAGCCTTAAAGACAACAAATGCTTGTTTTTCGATAGATGTATAATTTAGTTCTGCACCTCAAAAATTTGAACTGAAAAATGATATTGGTGCTTCAATTTTTTCGTCATTCAGCTGTGTTAAAACAATAGCATATGATGTATCCGATGAAAAAGTGTATAATGTAAAAGGATTAAGAAAATTGGGGTTAGTCAGGAATGGAGCATTAAAAATTGATTGTTTAATCAAATCAAATGCTTCTCTTTCATTATGTCCCCATTTGAAGACATAATTTTTCTTAATCATGTTCTGTAATGGTAACACAATTTGCGAAAAGTCAAGGACAAACCTTTTAACAAAATTAATTTGCCCAAGAAATGACTGCATATTTTTCTTGTTATGAGGGAAAGGAATTCATTTGATCTCTTCAATTATTTTAGGATCAATATAGATACCACTTTTTGACACAATGAATCCTAAAATTTTTCCTTCATCTAATGAAAAAAATGATTTCTTTGGATTCAATGAGATGCCATACGATTTGCATCGCTCAAAGACTTGTTTTAGTTCATTCACATGATTGGTTACTTTTTTATAAAATAATGCAATGCCATCTAAATAAATAACCACTATTTTATTTATGAGCCCCCTAAAAGCTGTGTCCATAGCTCTCTGAAAAGTGGCGCCTGCATTAATTAATCCAAAAGGCATCTTTTGATAGGCATAAGTTCCCCACTTAGTTCTGAACGTAGTTTTCAATCTGTCATCTAGATGTACGAGAATTTTTTTATATCCCGAGAATCCATCTAGAAAGGACATAAGTTCAGAACCAACTACTATCTGCATTACTTGTTCCATGGTTGGTAATAGAAATTTATCCTTTTGATAAGCTTTGTTTAAATTCCTAAAATCAATGCAAATTCTAATATCGCCATTCTTCTTCCTGACAGGTACCAAATCTGATACCCATTTAGAATGTCTGACTGGAAAGATGATTTTACCTTGAGGAGTTTTTTTAGTTCGGTTTTGATTTGATTTTCCATATTTGGATGAACCTTCCTCAATTTCTGTTGTACAGGATTTTCTTCTTAAATCGTAGGAATTGAGTGTTGAATCACAAAAGTGTCATATGTTTTAAGATCAGTATAATCCCAAGAATAAACATTTTTGTACATTCTAAACAATCTGATAAATGATAATATTTCTTCAGAAGATAGAACAAGACCTAGACTGACATTTTGAGTCTCATTAGTTCCTAGATTCACTAACTCAAATCTTAAGGTAGAGCTTTGTGTTTTTGAGTTAGTCACTCTTTTAAACCAGTCTTTTAGATCATATAGGTCTTCTAACTTAACAACAGATTTAGGAATAGTGTTTTTTTCTTGTTCTTTCTTAATCTGAATGTTATGTTCATTTTCATCCAAAATTTGACTATCATAGGATCCTTTAGATGTTAAAAAGCCTATGATATCTGAAGCACTATTGAATACTCTCCAAATGGGAATATTATCAGGAATAGATGGTCTAAAAATCAATTCAATAGAAAATCTACCGGGACTAAATTCTTGGGATGGGATTAACTTTGATGCTACATTAGCCAATAGATCTGCACTAGCATTATGCATTCTAGGTATTGAAGAAATGTTGAAGGCTAACAAATGAGTGGTTAATTCTTGGACTAATGATTGGTAATGATTTAAGTGTCCAGAATTACAATGAATGGTATCTCTTACATGTCTAACTATGATTTATGAATCTCCTAGAACTTTCAGATATTTGATATTAAGATCAATGGCTTTTAACAAGCCTTTAAATAATGCTTCGTATTCAGCTACGTTATTTGTACAATTGAATTCTAGTCTGCAGTCTAACATGGTCTTTTCTTCTGCTGGGTTTATTAAAATGAAACCTTCACATGCACCATCTTCAGATTTAGAACCGTCAAAGTAAAGAGTCCAAAACAAAGAATTAAATACTTTTCTATCTACAAAATTTATACATTTGGAATTATATGGCTGGGAAAAATTCTAAATCTAAGAAACAACTGCATTATCAAAGAAAGGTGATGGTTGAGCATTGAAATTTCCCAAAAATGACCCTACTAAGTAGTTTCCAATAATGTTGTTATTGAATACTACTGGCTCATTTACTCCTTCAAGATTAGTGATTTTATGCTTCATGAAATTTTCACGATCCACTCGAATTTGATTTGGCTTTCCATTATATGGTAAACACATATGCGACAAGTCTGTTGCAAAATAACCATGAAGTTTTTCAGACTAGTCTCAGCTTAAAACTAAGCTGTAAAATTTAGGAGTATCAGCCACTAATATATCAATTATTTGAGCAACTTTGGGGTTGGATGAAAATCTGATGGAAACAAAATTTATTTCTCCTACCACCTCTACTCTGGTTCTATCAAGTTTCACTATATGAACAACAGAACTTTGAGGAGTTATGTTCAACTTAACACAAACTAATTTCAACATTATGTTTGAGGAAGCCCTTGAGTCTATTAAATATGTATGGATGCTTTTGTTGTAGATCTCATAGGTTAAGAGAAATGGAGGAGTAGGAGAGATGGATCAATCAGCTATCATAATCAAGTTTTTAGAATATATTTTCATTGAAGGAGAAGGTGGCTTACCCATTTCATTAGTAGCTTGTACTATTACTGGAGCAGGTAAGTTTGAAGAAGAAACCACATTTAAGTCTCTAAGTAAGATTTTATGTTGCTGTTTCAACTTAGTAAGCTCGTGGATTGAAATGTTGGCCCTGTTTTTCTTCATATCTTCAACTACATTATACTCAATGGTGTCTAAGACTAACATTGTATTATATGTAGGTGGAGTGTCTAAAGTAATGGGGCTTGTTTGTGGAGCCTTTGAATTAAACTTTTTGCTTACCAATTTGTCTTTAGCAGGAGTTGAAATCTTTTGCTGTTGATTTGGCTGTGTTGCTTTAGTATTCTTTTTTATCGTTGTGCTCACAGGTAAAGCTTCATGTTGTTCTTCATTTGGTAGGATGAAATCACACATTCTGTTTAGTTCAACTTCTGCTTCTTCGTCATCTTCTTCTTCCTTTCATTGCTCTTCCTCTGTATCTTGATCAATTCAACATTAGATGTGATATTTGAAGGTTGAGTAGGATTGTCCTTTATTAAAGTTTCTAAAAGTATTTTTTGAGGTAGTAGTTTCAGCGACTTGTTTCTTGATATCTTCCATCTTGTTTGTCATAGTCTTCAAAACTTTTTGAAGACCTTCTATGTCAAAAGGATCTTTTGGTATCTTAATTTTAGAATCATATTTGAAATATACCATCTTTGATTTTTGATCTTCTTGAGAATTATTTTTCTCAAGAGCGGTTATGTGTTTCTCGACAGATAGAGATTCTTTCATATTTTCTGCAAGTGTTGCCAATTTTTCTCTATCAACAAAAATAGCTATATTAGATGGAAGAGATGAAATATACCACTCAATGTGAACTTCTACACCAGGCATTGTTGTAGCAGAAATTTTATTGAGTAATTTATTAAATCTTGAATTGAAATCTTTTATCTTCTCACTTGATTTAGCTTTTAGATTTGACAAATCATTGATGAGCGTAGCAGTGGTCCTGTCATCCCCAAACTTAGCTAGAAATTGTTCTTCGAACATATTCCATCTAGTTATAGAGCGGGCAGGGAGTGAAAAATACTAGGATACTGCAGATCCTTTTAGAGTATATGGAAATAATCTTACGATGCAATCCTCATCAACTACTCCATTTAGATTGACAGCTAACATAAAATTGTGAATGTGTTCTTCTGCTGGAAGACCATCATCAGGATTAAATTTAGGTAGCCATATTTCAGGATTTTTGGGAAAAGCATGAAGAGGAGCGGGCATGTTTACAGCCCCTAGATTGCTCCATGGGTTTACATTTGGTGGAGGTGGTTGACTTGCCATTGGATTTTGGATAGGTTGATTGGGTGGATTTTGAGTTGAAGAAGAGGCAGGCTGAGTGCTAGGACTAGTTGAAGGGATAGTAGTTTGAGTATTGGAACTAGTCAAAGTAACACTGATTGTTAGAATGGAAGTTGTGGAAGTGAGCAGAGGTAATGGAGGCGAATGACTCTGATTGGGTCCTCTTTAGTCTCTTTCGAGTACTATCTATGGGAAATTAAAAAGGGATAATTCTTATCTTTTGACTTTCTGATCGAGTTAATATTCTTCAAGGTTGTAATGAAGATGAAATACAGATATCTGATATTTGATAAGATTCAGGCTTTTCAGCAGAAAGAGATACTCTCTATAACTTTTCTATTAAAGACTAAACTTATAGGGAAGCTTGATGGGAATCAGGAGATAGTATGGGTTGAGAATCACTAGGAGACTTAGGAGAAGGATGATCAACTTCAGATTTTAAGGATGAGGATATAGATAATTTTTTGGAAGTTGATGGGGATCTAGAGGGAGAGAGACTTTTCGATTGACCTTTAGATTGATCGGATCCTTTTTCCATTCACGGAGTTTGGCCCTCCTTTTAGTGCCAGAAAGTTGAGGCCTTGGAATTCCACTGTCGCAACATGGGGGAAAACCACCCGGTCTGGACCTTAAAGTAGCTTCCTTTCCGTTTGGTGTAGTGGCTTCAACTGGGGATAATGGGACCAGTTTCCCAATAAGGATGATTTTGAGGGTGTGTGATTATATGGCATGCAAATGGAGAATGATTTTAATCTATATTATGCATCTAACTAAACTATTTATTCTACTATATAACCAGGGTGTTTCTTCCTTTATGTGATTTGAAAATATATCCTTCAACTATTAGTAATATAGATCATTTAACAGTTGAAAGAGATGAAAATCATGTAAGACAATTCTTCTAACAAAATAGTTTGACTAGAAGAATTGTGAAAATTATATCACATTCATATGTGTGATTATACATTCAATAAGAAACTACAGATAAATATTAGAACAAAAGTTCATGTAACATTCATCTATAATAACCTTTCAAATATATATTGGAATAAAACATGACTATCAATATATAAAGTAAGACTTAATACACGTGAATAAAAGTACCATATGTATGAATTTCTACTCATGTATACTGATAGTAATTGATCTTCTCCTTCTCACTTTCAAGAAATTTAAAGAGTACAGTAGTGCAACATCAGTTAGACAACTTTAATTGTCAAAATATAAAAGATGTGTTCCATTAATTCATCAAAGCATTCACAAACTTATAGTAGTGCATTCTTTGCAAATGTTTTTTGAAAAAATTCTAGACCCTTCTCTAAATGCAGGAGAGGGGTTTAAATACTAAACTAACTATGTTCTAAAATATATTATTACAAAAATATAGAAGAGGTTTCAAAAAACCATTCTCGTAAGACTAACTTAAACTACAATCTACAAAAATAAAATAACAATTTTGATTTATGAATTCTACCCTTTCTTCTGGATTTTGTCACGAATTTGACAAATGTCTATCATAGGATTGAGCTGAGCTGGCTGCGAAATCCTCGATCTAACCGATGCCTTGAATACTCCATTTAAAGTACTGGTTGTGATATTTTTGTTGAATCTCTTAAGGATTGCAAAATCTGATACTGATGATAAGGTTTGATCAGAAAATTCCAATAATTTTCATGATCAAAATTATTTACCTTTTTAATTACTTCATCCTTTGTGTATACCTTCTGCTTCCACTGTGTTTCTACCTGTTTTAATTCCGAGAACACTTCAGATGTGTACTCTTTGAGAAGTTTTGCTTTCACCAGCTGTTCACATGCAAATTCAATAATTTCATTTGATAATTTTGATGTTTTCGCTGTTGCTTTCTCTACCTGCTTGATTTGTGCTTCCCAATCTTTGAATAGGATCTCCTTATGAAATTTATCTACCTGAGGTAGATCAGCTTCCTTTCCTGACTCTGATGCTTTCCATTGAATGTTTTTGTTGATTTTCTTCTCGAGCCTTTCGCATTCAAGTTTCTGGATAGCTACTTGTTGGATCAGTATTTTATATGAATCACAATAAGATTCAACCATAGAAGATTGATGACAAAATGCTTCCTGTTCTTTCTTTAACTTAGCATTAACATCCAATGCTTCTATTATAAATTTCTCTAGTTGTGGTTGGCTCTATAACCTGGTCATTGCTGCTTCTGATTGTGCTTGTTTCTCATTGATTTTTTCTTGATGCCGCAATTTAAGACTCTCGAAATCCTTTTGAAATTGGGTTATCTTTTCTTTGATTTTCTCACTGGAGTTGGATTTTTCTTCATTTAAAAACCTCTCTATTTCTTGTACTTTGGCTTCATTTTTCCTCAACAGTGGAAGTAGCATATGCCCCTGCATATTGTGATAATTTAGATAGATGTTCTATAGGATCATCCAAGGAATCCTTCCATAGTATGTCAACTGATCCATCTATTTCCTTTACAAAAGGCTTCATTTTGAGCTATGTAGTGTAATTTTTAATTTCATCATTTGGATCATACAACATCTTAGCATTACTGCCAGATTCAATAGATTAATCTTAGAGGCCTCTTTGTAGGTATGGCCAATATCAATAAGTGAAAAAGTGTCGCACTTCATGGGGAAATTAGGCCAAACGACCTTCTTAGCATATTTTAGTTGTTTAGTGATACCTTTAACAAGATGGTAAGCTATCTCTCATGCAAGAAACTTATCAGGAACATAATATTGTAGGACATGGGGAGAAGCATAACTCTCGAATACTCTGACATATATAAAATTCTCCTCTGCAAACCACCTTGCCACAAAAAGAATATCTGCGATAGCCTCTTCAGAAACCTAGGGGCCTTCTTATTGAATATCATTTGGTGCATAGGCAACATGAATCCATAAATTTTTTTACAAAAATGTAGGTGGAAGTCTGAATCCCAAAGGGCTCTATGGTAGATGCGAATTGGGGTAGGGTCTTGGGAAGTCCATTTCCATCCCATGGTAGGAAAACTAGAAGAAAAGCACATTGCGTCTATGACATAGGTAGACATATAAAATTGAGGTATCTCTCTAGATGAAAAACTCCTTTTATTCCTATATTATGTGATGTGTTTGGCTAAACTGTTAGATAGGATAATTTCACAATTCAAAATTAAGGAATTGACAATTGCGTCAATCGATGGAACCCAATCTACTAAAAACCTAGTGGTATCAGGCTTGAAAAACAATCTACACAACATACTGGCAACATAACAATAAGGGAAAGGAATTTGGGCAATTCGGTACATCCTGAGTTTATCTCACTTCAATTTGCCATGGTCTTCCTTCCATTCTTGGATAACTTTCATGAGATCTGGATGCTCTGCTGTAAAACTTTTTAGAAAAGCCTTGTCATATCTCTACTGCAGGGAGGGTAGATGATACATTGCTTGTTAATCTTCTACTATGAAATACCCTATGTTTTCTCCCTTTGAATCATTGAATTCTCTGTCATCAATGCTTAAGTGGTCAATTACCCTCTTAACCATGTATGTGTAAGGGAAAATTTTTGATCTTGTGGATACCTTCTGGATGAATTAACATGCGACATCGAAGTAGGTCGCGTCTGATGTAGATGTCGTGCTTGTTGCAGAGACTTTGGTTATTACTTTTGGATTTTCATCTTCAAATAGTTTATACATTGTTTCCCATGATGAATTGCCACAATCCTTGTTGCAGGTGGTATCTGAAAATAAGGGAGACATGTCAGAGTCTTTAGTAGGTTGTGCTTGAGAAATCTCTTTTCCCCTTTTTATCATTTCAATCTTCCTTAATCCATTAAATGGTTTCCTGATTTCAAGTAAACAAGAAGAGCATTAAAAGTATAGAGAATAGAGAGTCAGATCCGTTGTTTATATCAAATATGCACGAATATATATGAATCTTTCAAATATGATATCAATCATCGATAATTATTTCAAAATCGAATTTATTACACCTTCACACGAAATATCTATCAATCAACTTTAAGCCGTTAGATCCCGAATTTCGGTTTGATACGACTTAAGTCATTTCTCATGCTTGAGTAATTAAATGTTGTTAGTTCGCACATCGCAACATATAATTCTTACTGTTTGTGATATTTTCCCATAAGTTCAGCCAAATGCAATCTGTGCAAATCGCACATCGCAAGTCTTATGCAATAATGAATTTGTTTACATTTAAGTTATGCGAAATGCAAATTGCGCATTCAAAAAGTCAAGCGGTCGCGCTTAATAGGACTTTGGAGATTTATTTTTATTTCTTTTTTGGATCATCAGGTTCGGAAAATCGCACTTATATCGAGTTTCTTTATAAGTTGATTTCCTTTTAAATGAGGTGTGATTCGATAAATAAAGTAAAATGATAATTGAAGTTTTTGCAAGTTTTTAAAACATAACCTCGAAAAAGGTTAGCGCATTTCACAGCCTGTGTAACTTAGATGATTGTAAGTCTTTTTAAGTTGTAAGATATGCGATTTGCGATGCATAAAGGAATAAAGCAGAAAACTTAAAAGAAAACTTTTATTTCCTAAGTTTTTCATTTTTTTGTATAGCACAACAAAACCAAAGGTCAGAAAAGGACACAAAAGAGAACTCTTGTTCCCCAGTATTGCAGCCAATTTATACCTGGATAAATCCCTTATGCAGACATAAGTGATCTCCCTAGAATCTTAAAGGAAAATTAGAAGAAAACAGACAATACAATAGCTCCTTCCTTCACCTATAATCGAAACATGAAACATGTAGTATGCAAAGGATCACTTAACTATTAACGAAGTGATTTTATAAGTCCTTTCAATGCTTTCTACACCCAGCTTTCCCTCAATGCCTTAGAGGCTTTCTGAATGCTTTCCACATCTTCTCCATGACGCTCGCAAATATATTTTCATAGACAAAAACATTCAAAGGGATCAAATCATCTCGCATATTAAAGAAACAAATAAATGAAATCCCTAATTTAGGATACAACATATAACTGAATCAATAATCAGTTATAAACCATGTGAGTGATCAAGGGATCCAACAAATAAAATCAAAATAAATGCAATTAGGAAATAAAAATTCATTTTGTATTAAATTCGAAGGGAAAACAATCTTACAACCTGGTTGCCTTGATGTCACAAGCCTCTTCTAATGGTCTCATTTCCTTCCCTTGATGACAAGCTCTTCAGACCGAAAACCAACAACATGAGTTTACAAATCCAAGTCTCCCATTCCTTTAGTCCTATGTTGAATCTATAAGAAGGATGATGATGTTTTTAGTTCCTCTTCTGAAGGGATATCATTCTTAAGAAAAGGAGATTAGTTCCATGTACCAATGGATGAGGCGCAGATGTGTAGAGGTTCGAGGTTTCTAATTTGGATAAGATTTTTACCTGCATGAACAGAACTGCGCAGTTTATAGTGGAAGAAACTGTGAAGACATTAGGGGAATTTTTAGGTCTAAAATGGGCTTCCTAAGGTAATTATAAAGTAATAGTAGAAATAATTAAATAATATTATATTACATCATCAAAGTTTAGAGGGAAAAAAGAAAAAAACTATTTTTTTAACTCATATTTTCAACTTATCTCCCTATCGGTTTAGTCAAATTTCGAGCGAGAACACTTTTTGGGTGAAGAATTTGATTCCTCATCCAAGGATTATCCATGTTGCATACTTTGTATGGACCCTGCTACATGAAAAATGAGAAATGCATGAAAAATGTGATCGCAATAACGTTTTTTCATGTATTTCTCATTTTTTGTGTAGCATGGTCCATCAAAAGTATGCAACATGAGTACTCATTGGATGAGGAATTAAATTTTGCATCAAAAGAGCACTCCCTCTTAAAATTTGAGTAAATAATTAGGGATATATGTTGAAAATACAAGTTTAAAAAGTGGTTTTATTATTTTATTATTTTTTAATCTTTTTACCTTTTTACCCCAAAAATGGTGAATCATCCCCCATAGTTGATATCATCATCTTGAATCTGATTGGTTCTTATAAAGTTTATTTTGGTTGTACTTTTTTCTTAGGAGGCCCATTTTATAACTCAAAAGTTCTATAATGATCTGCATATTTTACAACGGAAGAAATTGCGCATGCACGAGTTTTGTTCAGGAAAACTGCACAGATGCTCAAAAAGGGGTTTTAAGCAGTGAAAAATAAAAATTCCTTTTGTTCCTGGTATTGTTTTACTTAAATTTTTGTAGGAGATTCACTTGACACACTCCATTGGATGGTGAGATATACGAATTGACAGTCACGGTGACAAATTTTAGTGTAACACCTATTTTCCAGAGTTCCCTCAACCCCAGGAGCCCTCCATCTCAAATTCATGCCCTAGGAGCTTAGACAGGGGGAAGAGTTGGCTTAATATCCTTTATCAGTGATGCTCTTTGTATATCACAAACATATCATAATGCTCACATATGGTATCAGCTTAATCATCATGTCACAATAACAACAGTCATGTTCATGCAAGTCATCAAATCAAATATGATATTAGATATCACAAAAGGATACCATATTCATCCTCTCTCTCATAGAGGAGATAACCACAAGCCTAAGCATGTATCATATGGTAGCGTTGTCTCAATATATGAAGAGATCTCAGTCCTAGCTATATCCAAGATTTTATACCAATCGGATCCCACTCAATATTATCACGATGTATCCATTCAAAATATTCTCAAATAGCTCTCCAAAGATATTCTTCAACCTGTCTCATAGTTATTCATGCCAACGTCATCATACTCAACATTGGGCATGCTTAAAGATATAAAATTCCCATCCAAAAAGATCATGGGTGATCTCATACTAAGGAAGCACCCATATTTTCTCATCTCATCAATAACGATCCAAAAAACATCATATATCTATGTGGTCACATATCACATGAAGAATGTCTCAGACCAAAAATTGATCATCCCATGCAAATATCTCGAAGTGTGCTCGACGACAACTGAACATGTATGAAGAGGATCAATCATGAATTCAATTAAGTTTATCTATGAAATATAGATATATATATATATATATATATATATATATATATATATATATATATATATATATATATATATATATATGGATGGGTGTTCACACGGACCATCAATGCTTCAATTGACTATCGGCTGCCAAGGCAGGTTCCACAATATATCTTCATAACTTCTTGAAATTGAATCAGAGTGTCTAAGGATTTGCATTTCCACTTTTAAAAATAAAATAGAAACTTCAATAGATTCATAATATATATATATATATATTATTCATCATGCCATGATTCATTATTTCAAGTTTTATAAGCAAACTCCCTCTTACTTTGATCATCAGCGGACCATTACCTGTCTAGATTAGACCATCATCATATAAAACTAAAATTGAAGTCATACTTTGGACCCCTTTTTAAGTAAAGGTTTGGATCGGCACATCTTCCTGACTTCACCAGATAAATGTCAATACAGACATATCAGGCTCGGGGAGCTTGCTTCATACCATGATTTATGCTAACATAACACTTGATGAAACCTATAAGCGCAACCTTACACAAAACAATATTATGCTATCAAATCAACCAAGTCAGCTTATATAAATGCAAAATAAAAATAAAAAATAGCCAATATCAGTGAGACACACTCTTTGGACAAGGTGTCAAGTAGAGCTTTCATTGAAATACCAAGTTACAAAAACCAAGCACTATCCAATCAAACCTTATCAATACATCCTTATATTCATAGCATGAGTAATTTCTTCCACTAAATATGAATGGATACATCAGGTACAAGTCATATAAGTTTCATGCATATACAAAGAATAGGTCTTAAAAGTTCCATCCATTCAATGTGAGATTACATCACACTGAATCATAATTGTTTATGCTTCAACCAATGTGCCAAAAAAAAATGAGGCCAATACAAAATAATTATCAAATCCAAATATTAGTTACTAAATTGTACTATGATCACATAGTATTGTTATCAAGGTAAATATCAAGTCAAATCATTATCCATCAAGTGAAAACCCCTAATTTTTCATCTCTATGAATCAATCCATAAGCCAAAAACATATGAAGAAACATGTCAATGTTATAAAGAATATTTATGAACTATCAAGCATCATGCCATTACTCATCTATAGTAATCAACCAAATGTTGTCAAACCCTCACAAGTGTTATCAAATACTGCCATATACTAGCTTCAATGATCAAATCAAAATAACATACTAATATGCATATTTCAGTCACTTGTAAACACAAGTTTAGTATTCAAATTCTATATAGTAAGTCAAACATTCAAACTTCCCTACTCATGTAACTTTCTGATGTATACTCCATATCTAAAGGACTATTATACTACTGGTACATTCCTGATTTTATGCATAAGGCTTTAGTTTTGTGGCCTAAATGTATAACCTAACCCATAGGATTTATTTTGTGTTGATGAGAGGCTACAACCGCACCATCAAGCTTTCTTTCGTGTGGTTGAGTCTTACAGTAAGGAAAACACTGTCTTCTCAGACTAGACCTTGTTGCAAACCAACAACATCAAATATTTTTCTATTTATGTCAGAAAATTTCAACAACAAATCATCTTATTCACATTTAATGCAAATGATAATAGGTGTAGGGATCTTATGGAGAGATTCTCACTTTAAATGGAAAGCACTTCTGTCATAATTATTCAAGTTATCAACCTATCTATAATACTTCCATGCATCAACAGAACTATTAGATCATAAAATCAAACTATATTAGGTTCTAACATATATTCATCATGGTAATAACATGTTTGCATCAACTAATTCATCATCACATGACATCAAAATTGTATCAAGAGTTAGAGTCTTATGATTAGGGAAACAAATATGCGATTCATCATACTTCAAACATCATGAACACAATATCACTTACATATCTTAGTCCATTAAGTCTGTACATCTATATTTTACCATATGTCACGATTACAAATTTTATCAAAACCTAACCAATGATAAACATAATATCTTGTATATCAATCTTATTTTCATACTTTCATCATTAATATTACCATGCTTATCACATACATTATCAATAGTATCAAGTTATCATTTATTAGAATCAAGGTGCTTGTGGGATCAAAATATCCAAAATGATAGATGTTAGCTAAACATCAAGTATATCAATACATCAAAGATCAATATCAAGTAGCTTCATAAAATCAAGAAGATCATCATGTCTAGAAGGTAACATACTTTTTCACTACCAAGTACACCATCCCATCATGAGTACCATGAATCAAAATTTCATATGCATGAGCCACTTATGAAGGTGAAATTCCCATCATACCTTAGGGCTTACCTTTCCATCCTATATTGCAACTATAACATTTACATAAAGTACAATACATACCTAGAGTGTTCAAATACTTGTGCACCTTCTTATTTTACATTGGAATCCGTAGCATTTTTTCAACTTTTCATTAAGTGCCTCTTTACCTTTTCCAACACTAGTTCTTCTCTTCCTGCACTAGCCATGATCCTCAAGAAGGATCCACTTTTTTATCACTCTGTAAATTCCATAGGTTGAGAAGAGAAATTCCATAGGTGACCACAACCACTTTTAGGCTAGAATCTATCCCTTCTAGCCTTGAAGAGGGCTTTCTCACTTTGATGGCTTAAAATGTTATGATATTAGGCTAGGTATGATGGTAAATAAGGTCTAATTTTCAAAGGTATGTTGATGAGAAAAGAGACAAATCCATTGGGTGTGGAGTCATGCCAAATCATTTTTTTGTTTATTGATATGATGAAAAAATAAATGGTTTCTCCACAGGGGCAAGGTAGGTATCCCTCGTGGTGGAATTTAAGTTAAATCATTGTAGAGGGTGAGTGTATAGAAGTGAAATACAACACATAGAGCATCAAAACCATATGAATTATGTTATGAAACCAGCTCCAAAAATAGAAGAAAAGAGAGATAAATGCCTTAGAAATAGCCACTTGAGTACCCAAACAAGAAAAGAATTCCGTCCAAAAATTTTCAGTAAAAATGGGATCTCTGTCACTTACAATAATATTTGGGTTTCCATGTAGCTTTTGAATTGTTTCCATAAATGCAGTAGCAACTGTACTTGCTTTAAATGGATGAGATAGTGCACAAAAGTGTGCATACTTGGTAAGTCTATCAACTACCACCATGATGACACTCTTCCTTTGGACTTAGGTAAACCTGTGATAAAATCCATTGAAATATCCTCCCAACATTGACTTGTAATGGATAAAGATTGTGTAAGACCTAGGGTCTTAATCATCTCAAATTTATTTTGCTGGCAAACCAAACATTCTGCCACAAAATTTTGAATATCATATTTAAGGCCATCCCAAAAAAATTCTTTCTTCACCTTGTGGTAGACTTTTAAGAATCCTAAGTGTCTGCCTAAAGGAGAAGTGTGAAATTCCAAAATAATCTTTTGTTTTAGTTGGGAATTCTTGCAAATATATAAGCGATCTTTGTACCATAAGGAATCATTTTTCCAACTAAATGTATCAGATGTACTAGGATCTTGTTGCAAATTTTAAATGAGTGCCCACACTTCTTTGTCCTTCTTCCATTCATCCCTTGCTTCGGTTATCAAATCTGGTTGGATAATAGAAATGGCAAAAAGCAATGCTTCCACCTCTTCATCCTTTCTTGAGAGTGCATCTGCAACAACATTTAGCTTCCCTTTTTTGTAGATGATTTCAAAGTCATAACCCAACATCTTTGTGACCCATTTTTGCTGCTCTTTTGAAGATAATATTTGTTCCAAAAAGTTTTTAATACTATCATGATCAGTGTTTACCTTGAAGTGTCTTCCCATTAGGTAAGGTCACCATTTATTTAGTGCATGTAGTATTCCCAACATTTTCTTCTCATAAATAGCCTCTGTAAATACTTTCCTTTGATTGGATGACTTTCAAAAAGAAATGGGTCTTCCTTATTACATTAAAACAACACCAATTCCATTTCATGAGGCATCACATTCCAAAATAAAGGTTTTTGTGAAGTCTCACGTAGCTAAGACTGGTGCTAGGCACATTACCTCTTTAAGATGTTCAAAGGCCTTAGTTGCTTCAGGAGTCCATGAAAATGCATATTTCTTCAATAATGTTGTTAGAGGCGCTGCTATTCTCCCATAATTATTAACAAACTTGTGATAATACCCTATTAACCCCCGAAATCCTCACAGTTGCTTTATGGTTGTGGGTACTTTCCATTCCTTAGCAGATTTAATTTTGATAGGGTCTACCTTAACACCCTTGTGAGATACAATATGACCCAAATATTCCACCTCTTTTACTCCAAAGAAATAATTGGATGTTTTTGTATACAATTGTTTCTCCTCAAATAGTTTGAGCACCCTGTCAACATGTTGAACATGGTCCTTCTAAGACCTATTGTATATTAGTATGTCATCAAAAAATACTAGCACAAATTTTCTAAGGAAGGGTTTGAAAATGGAATTCATCAACCCTTGAAATGTAGAAGGTGCATTGGTAAGGAAAAAAGGCATGACCAAAAATTCATAATGACCCTCATGCATTCGAAATGCTGTTTTTGGAATATCTTCAGTCTTCATTCTAATTTGATGATATCCTGAATGAAGATCCAACTTGGTAAAATAAATTGCTCCATGTAATTCATCCAATAATTCATCAATCATAGGAATGGGAAATTTATCTTTAATGGTGAGCTTATTGAGCTCCCTATAATCAGGACACATGCGCCATGATCCATCCTTCTTGTGTACCAATACTACAGGAGCAGAGAAAGAATTTTGACTAGGTTGAATTATACCAGCCTCTAACATTTCTGCAATCATACGTTCAATTTCACTCTTTTGGACATAAGGATATCTGTAAGGCCTGATGTTTCGAGGAACACTTCCTAGAATCAAATGAACAACATGATCATGATCATGAGTAAGTGGGAGTCCTTTGGGAGTTTTGAACACCTTAGAATGATTGTCCAAGGCTTGTTGGAGATCTGGAGAAATAAATGATTTTGATGTTGGAACTTCTAGTGAGCATAATTGTGCAATTATGCCTTGTTCTTTCTTCAGAAGATTTTTCATGAAATTAGAGCTTATTATCTTTCCTAACTTCCCTACGATTCCCCATAATTCGATTTCATTTCCTTCCGAAAAACATTTCAAGAAAATTTCTTGAAAATTAAAAGCTACCGTCCCCAAATATTGTAACCATTGTACTCCTACAACAACATCATCACCTCCCATTGGAATGGAAAGCATTGGACTATTCAATACATATTCCCCCATGGTTAGCTTGATATTATGGCATTTTCTAGAGAAATTTATAGTTCCTCCATTTGCAACCATCACTTGACATTATGGTGCTGGGTATAGGAAATAATTCAATTCCTTGGCTAGCTTACAATGAATAAAATTATGGGTACTACCCGAATCAATCAACACTATTACCTTTTTCTTCTTGATATGTCCTTCTATCTTGAGAGATTGAGGAGTGGCAATTCCTGCCAATGCATTACACGATGTGATCAGACTCATTTCTTCTTCTTCTAGGGTTGTTTCTTGGTGTATATCCTCTTCTTTTGAATTTTATTGTTCATTTTCTTCCTCCTCTTAACAATCTGTGTAAAATCATTGTTCTCAACACACTTATGACCTTTAGTGTATTTGCTATCACAATTGCAGCAACTCCCTTTTGCTCTTTTTTCTTCCAATTGTTGTGGTGTCAACCTTGTATTTTATGGAAGTCTAGGAGTAGCAACACTTCCATATTTATAGATGTGAGTGGTAGGCTCCCTTATCACCATAATTTTACATTCAATTTTTCTTGCCAACCTAAATGCCTTCTCCAATGAATCAAGTTCCCAAATGCAAACTTCATGTTGAATGTTATCCTTTAAAGACCCTATGAGGACATCAATCCTGTGTTCCTCAGGAATATCAGTTACCCTTATATTCAATTTTTGGAAGTCCTCAATGTTCTCCACCATCAAACCCTTTTGTTTGAGATTTATCAATTGGCTAAAGAAGGTGTTTCTCTTTGTATCCTCATAATGTGCTATAATTTCCTCCATAAAAATTGACCACGTGACAATTTTTTTATGGGAGCAAAGCCATATATACCATACAAATGTATGGTGTTCTAAATGTAAAGTGGAAATGCATACCTTTTGTGTGTGTTTTCACATTATTGAGATCAAAATATTGCTCCATTTGTAGTATCCATGTTACGGGATCCTTGCCATGAAACTTCCTCATATCCATCTTTGGAATATGGTGGTTCTTCAATACAACATTAGAGTTTATGAAATCACGATTAACATTTATTTTGTTCTCATCATGAGTTTCCTCTACTATATTTTTTCCATTAGGAATAATTTCTTGTATTAACCGTGTCATCAAACCTTCCATGTCTAATTTTAGATCATTCTTCATCTCTTCCATGTTGTCTTTCATTTTTTCATCGATCTTAGCTTCCATGCCATCCATCTTAGCTTCCATGCCATTCTTCAAACCATCCAACTTAGATTCCATGTATTTCTTCAAACCATCCATCTTAGCTTCCACGCCTTTCTTCAAAAATTCCATTTCTTTTTTTGTTGCTCTTTGCAAGAGCGAAATTTGGTGCACTTTCTCTTATAATTTTGATATGTCATGTAGCACTTCTTCCTCTTCATGAGTCATTGTAGAGCCTTATAAAGGCTTGATGGGTGTTGAATTATTTTAAAGTGGAATTTTAGAACCCAATACTAATATCTATGCTTCAATATGCCCTTGAAATCACTTCAAACTGCTTTTTGACACAAGACTTATGCAATTCGGAAAAAAAAAAAAAAAATACACACCTTTTTCATGCTTTTGAGGAGCTTGATATTGAAACTGAATTATCTTTGTGATTTCAGATCTTAAATATCTGAAATTAGGCCCTGAATTAGCCCTCTAAATATTCTTTTGAATGCCATAGGTCTAACCTGATTTGGATTCTTCAAGGAAAATTTACGCCCAATCTCCCACGATGACCTAATTATGGACTGGTTCAGTAGAGTGAACTTGTAGAACTTGTCACGTGTCACTGTTTCCTCCTTTAGCACTAAAATTGATACATAGGAAACTAAATTCCATGTACTTGTAGCCACTTTTTACAGAATTCCAATCTGATGCTCAGAGAGATTGTTATGACATTTTTCCCACGATCACCTATTTGAGATGAAATTCAGGAGCCTGAAACATTCCTATCTTCCACAAATCATATCTCCAAAAATATTGAGAACCAAGATCTGAAATTGTTATAGGAGGTTTCTCAATATTTTGGCTTTGCTTTTTAAAAATTTCAACTTCTGAAACTTTTAATACCAAAAGTTATAGCGCAAATTCCACAATGACTTGTTTTAGTTGAAATTCGGGAGCCTAAAAAAACCTAACTTCCACAGATCATATCTCCAAAATATTGAGAACCAAGATCTGAAATTTTTACATGACGTTCCTCAGGATTTCGACTTCCGCTATACAAATTTCAGCTTCTAAACCTTTGTATAAAAAAATTTATAGCGAAAATTGCACGATGACCTGTTTGGAGCAGCGAAACCCTAGAATCCAAAGCTATGATACCCTATGTTATGAAAACAGCTCCAAAAATAGAAGAAAAGATAGATAAACGCCTTATAAATAGCCACTTTGAGGGGCAAACCTCCAATACATTACATAAATGAAAAATTCTTGGATGATACAAATGACAAAACCCCCTTCTATATATAGGAATCCATGGGGTTACAATATAATCCTAGCCAACCTAACAATAGTAATGTAAGGGCATAATAATAACAATATTGGTCTTATAGGGGTACAAAAATAACAATAATGGGGTTACACTAACAATAATAAGGCACTATACTAGTAATATAGGGACCTAAAAAATTCTAAAACATTTCTTTAAGATGAAAACATTGATCACTTGGAAAAACTAAATTAAATGTTTGAATTCTGAATTAAATGTTTGGTTTTTCCAAGAAAGAAGACATAAATTTAAGAGATGTAAACACATGAGACAACTTACAAGATCAAAGGAGCACAAAACTTTCAATATATGACACAGGGATCCCTACAAATCACCTTCTATCTTGCATTCATTCATGAGCAAAATTTTCAAAAAATACAATGCAAAAAAGTTTGTTCTTATATAATCTAACCAACATAACCATTAACCATGTTTTTCATCTCTATATACATCATGAGGTTCGATCTCCCACTCTAGTTGGTCGAAATTATTTATCAAACAATCTTCTAACTATATACATCAAATTTTTAGTAGATATACTGAAAAATAGGAGTGATTTTCCTTACAACCAATCTAAGCCTAAAACATCACCAAATTAAAATATTTGAAAATAAACATTAACTACACCTCTTAATACAATATTCCACATATCAACATTACCCAAATTACTTATAGAAGCCAAAAATTCGAAATTTGAAATGAAATGGTGTTGACTGTCCAGTTTTGCAGCGCACCAACCAGTTTCATAGAAAAATGAAGTAGCCCTCCATGTTATGTATGGTTTCAATCCTCCTATGTAAAACTAGAAAAAATGGGTATGCTTCAAATACCTCTGTGATGATACTGAATCTCTTAGGTAAGATTCAAAATGCTTCCATACCTCCTTATGGACTATCCCCCACTTTCACAACAAATTTCACCTTTCGCAGTGGCTTCAAAATTCTGAACCTATGATGACTTTATTAATATATTAAGTGTTGGAAACATAAATATAAATGTTTTAGCCTTCATATAACTCCCCTCATGATAATCAAAAATTCAAAACTTCACTATCTTATTAGTATCAAAGACTATATAAAAAGTAAAACAAGCCCCTTCTTGTGTTTTTGCAAGCTTCATCAAAACTAACCTATTTCTGATCTCTTGAGCCAAAAGAAAAAGCTTCCTCTTCCTTCCAGTTTCCTTAACTTCAGTGAGCTTGTTCTTCACCAATTTGAGTCTTCTTTTTAATACCAAGTTTTTTGTATATAAATTTCTCACCTCCCTATGCATAGGCAGGGTCCACTTTAACTTGTATCTAGCCTTATCAAGGATTATTTCAACAACCTGTACTTGCTTAAACAAAATCATTTATCCCTATGATCCTTTGCAAGATGATCTACATGTTGTTGAACTCCTTCAAGTTGTTCCAATAGTTTCTCAAATTATTTATGCCCATAAAAAACCATCCTATGTTTAGGTTGAACAATATCCTTTACTTGCATTTTCACCTTGGCAGTAGACCTAGTTCTAGGTCTCCTTGACTACTCAACTGCCACCTTTAACTCTTCAACATAAATGACCAATTTTCTTTTTCCTTTGACAACAACTACCAATGTTTTCTTTGATGGCTCTCCTTCACTGGGTTGAACAAATTCTTGTGATACTTTATGCTTAAGTTCCCTATTTTCTTTCTGTAAATATGCTATTGTCAAATAAATCTTGTACAACTGATCTTGTAAATATTAATCCTCTGGTCCCTTTCATTATTTTTCATTTCCTTCTATTTACTTTTTGATTCCACAAATTGAATAGGTGTAAATGGAGGATGTATAGGTAACCTCTTGGTTGACGATCTTGTTCTTGGTACCCTTGTCACTGTTTCTACCTTAGGTGAGAAGTGAAGGTTCTTAGAACTTAATTTATCAACTCATTTAATTTTAGTCAAAGGAATTTTTACTGAGATTGTTGCTGCAGCTGAAGATTCTTTGATTACAACTGATGGGGTATCTTTCTTAGTCTTGTGGTTGTTTGAAGATTTTGTTATACACCCTGAAGAAACCAAAACTTCCTGCCTTGACTGCTCCTTTTCAATTTCTTTATCACCAACAATTTAGTTAATGAAAAATGGAAAAAACTAACTTCAATATGATTTCCCTTTGTTTGAACTCTGTCAGCCATCTTACATAGACTCCTAAAAAAATAGCAAGGAAGATTCAAATATTTATTTCTAGTAAATTGCATTAGGAGCCTAATATGATAGTGATACACTTTACTAAACCTCACTTCACATGTGAAATACCTTTGAATCACCTACAAAATTTTACTATGGTGGTCTTGTAGATAAATTTTTGGAACAATAGAACCATACCCTTTCCAATTTTTTGGCTTGAGAAAGTCTTTGAAATCAACCAAATCAAACTCCATACCCTTGAACCATTCCTCTGCATTCAAAGTCATCTCAGTGGCCTCAACTATTGATTGGGTTGTGAATGGAAAAGTAAGTGTTTCCACCTTTTCTTTTAAACCATCAAAACCTCTAGAAAACTCCTTTGTCAACTCTAGATGATACCCTTGAATATTTTCACAAAACCTCATACACCCCACTTGTTCAAAATCCATTATGATGGTTGGATCTACATTTGATGGTTGTGGCATCTTCTGTCTCAAATCGAACAATGACACCTCCCTTATGCTTCTTGTCTTCTAGAGTTGACATAAATTTTCTTTTGCAATAATGAATAATTTAGGGTTATGAGAATTTTTTTTTGTGCAATAATGGAGGTGTTATGATTTTCTAAACCTTTGATAATGTCTTTAGAGTCAACAAGCAATTACACAAAGACTTAAAAAATGCAAAATTATCTTAGGAGAACCCTAAAATACTTGCAATTTAACAACAGTTTGACAAAGAACTAAATGGGACAGTCACAACACAATAGGTAAAAATGAAATGCTGAAGGTTTTTGAGTTTTTAAGTACTTTCAAGCGTAATCACTTAAGGGAAGCAACTTCAATTTATTCTTAAAACCAAGCTACATATTGAATGTAGAGGCTTACACAAAGAAAATGTGATTTAGAAGTGTTATAGGTCAATTTGGGCACCATTCCCAATGACCTAGTTAATTGGGCATCATCTCTAGGACCGATGATCAAGGGTCTATCATTCCCTAATATCTCAGTTTCTATATGCCCTAAGACAGGAAACAACATAAATAAAACAATACTTTCATAAAGCAAGGGTTTCCATGGTTTGAAGCTTATTATTTAACATATGAGTGCTCACCAATGCGGGCTCTAAGGGGCCTAAGTGCGTTGCATATGTAGGTATCCCCATTCAAGGCTGCTCTGCAGAGCAATTCCTGAAATTCAAAGGTGCTTTGGTCACATTGGGAGCAAAATTCTCATTGTTCTGGAATCTCCACTAGGCCAGTGTCTTCTAGAAGGGTTCACATGTGTCAAGCTTTGGATCCAAGTGTTCATTTGACATCCACATGACTGGAAACATGTCTTGCCTATTTTTGGAATGTTATTGATTACAAAAAAACCTACATTTCATCCATAAATTGAACACAGATCTAAGTGTTTGAAGAGGAAGAATTTGAGTAGAGAAATGCTGGAGAATTTTCAATAGAGAGTTTTATTTGTGGAGTTGTTGCTAGAGAGATTTATGCTATGATGAGACTTGGGAACTCTGCTGGAAGGTCACTTCAAATCAGTCACTAGGTTGTAACCTCTCCTTCTATCATCAATAAAGAGTACTTCTTGTTTTTCCCTACATGCATCTATGTTTACTTTGATTTTCCATATTGCAAGATCTTGGTTTATTAATGTAGTTTATGCTTAAATGTTTAGCTAACTAGCTTGAATAGATATCTATATTATTGCATCTTTTGTTGTTTCAATGTTCTTTCTTGTAGGAAGCATTCAGCTAGCAAAACCGCTTGAATTTGAAGCTGTAGTGGAAGCGATAGAAAGGAGCCATTTGGAAGCGACTAAAACAAGTAAGAATCCAATCCTCTCTGTATATCTTTTCTGAGTTAGGAGAAATGGTAGTATAGCCTTTCACCTATTTTTCTAGGCTAACACCTGCCTAGGGAAGCGTAATTTATCCGTAGATTACAATTCTGGCCCAACAAACTAGCGACCACACTGGGGAGAAATTCTCTTGTTTCTAGGTGTTTTAGTCTCTGATTTGATTTCTAAATCCACCCAGTAGTTGTTTCACATAAATATTAGACTTTTTCAAAGATTAATTTGCAAATTTAGTGAGCCAAACAATAGATTTTTCTTTTATTTACTGCGCCCAACACACCCTTAGTCAGGGCACAGTGCTTTGCAGAGCATTGTCTCCCTTCCAAGCCTGCATTGCAGAGCACTGTCTCCCTTTGGAGACTGCGTTGGCTCCTAAAATGGACCAAATTCCCTTGAATCTGACTTTGTACTTTGCTTCAGTTTTGTTTCTTGATTTGTTCTGAAAATTTTGATGCTCAATTGACCAGTAACTCTATATATTTCTTCTCCTTTCACTGAAAATTTGTTCAATGTTGTTTTGAAAAGTTTTTCATTATCATTGACAAGTTGATTTCAAAGTACTTTTTATGGTCACATTAAGAATCATTTGCTTTTGAAATAAGAAATTGCTGTAAAATCTTCATTTCCTTGATAGGAGAAATTGTTGTTGAAATCCTCGTTTTTCCTTCAAAAGAGAAATTGTTGTTTGTATTCTTCATTTCTCGAAAGTAAAAAGCATTTCGATTATTGATCTAGTACACCTAGTTTCTTTTCTGCATTCATAACATTAAGGAAACTAAAAAGAAAAACTTGCATTTGCATGTAGGATTGCATGTTTTTTGCAAAAGGAACATTAGGAAATCTTAATTTAGTTTGTGATTCATTGATTTTTTTTTCGTTCATTGATTTTTTGCTCACAAATTATTTTCTCTCTTTCCAAAAAACTAGCGTTCGCTTACCTTAGTAGCTAGGTTCTTCATTGAAAAAGCTGAAAGTGAAAGTTTCTTTATCATTCTTAGCTGCATTTTAGAAATTTTATATACATAATCATGGTGAACCTGAAAGGAAAATTGTTAAGCAAGATCAACATAAAATAAATCTCAATTTACTTAACAACGCTTTGGAACATTAACGATAACATTTAGAAGGTCTAGGCTAGAGACATGTTCTGGCATCGTAAAACATAACAACTATCGTTAACTTGTCTGCGATACATTCCGAGTGTGATACCTCACTCCACACACGTAAGTATATCATAGCTCATCCACGTACTCTCAGGTATATCGGGCAGTGTTACAGTACGATAAGTATAAAGGGGTGCTCTCACTGTGCGGTTTCACATCAGAAAACGCTAATACGGACTTAGGCCTCCACGTACCTTCAGGAATATTTGGGAGGATAAATTTTAGGTGCTATCCATCCATAGTGAACCGAGTCAGCCGCCCTGAAATTGTGATACACCGAACACAACATTTGGGGAGATTACCTGCCCGTACTTCTTAGTTCACCAGGAGGTATTTTGCAGTTCACGGTTTCTTGGTAAACCCTTTTGCCTAGCATTACCCTCTTTTTGTTTATTTTTTTTGGATAAAATAAATCATTAATCGTGGAAGAACACAATCCTACCCCCTGTCGTTCACGTAGATTAGCTTTGAAACCACCTTTACCACTGGAAGTCATTTCTGGTAGGCGAAGGCGATCGCGATTTTCCGAATCAAATACAATTTGTACCTCTGTCGAAACATCATCATTTAAACCAGAGTTATCTAAAATTGTTTCCACACATCTTGGTTTGTTTACTATTGTCAAAACTAAGTCTTCACAGTTACTCGTGGTCACGATCCATTTAATCGCTGAGACCATACCTCCTGGAACCGACGTTGTTCAATCACAAACTGATCTAGATCCTGTCTCTTCTTTGCCAGAAAATATGAATCCTGAACAATCGGAAGTTGTTCCTACCTTGGTCACCCCACAAATTTCTATAGCCATTGAAACTCTTATATCACAGAGTCAACCTTCTGAAATTTATTTTGAGCCCGACGATGAAGTTCTTCCTCCTGGTTTAATCGTGATTGAAGAAATCCCACAACCTGAGACACCTTTAAGTCAAACCCATTTTGGGGGAGACCTTTACTTGTACCAGTCATTTCCTCAATCATTTCCATATGCTTTTGTTGATCCCATTTCCATTCAATCTCCTGTTGATTTCGAAGAGTATACATTTGATCATAAAACTATGTTTGAACCGACATCTTTGGTTGGGTCTGCTGTTCCAATTATGTCAGCTCCTACCCTCGCTACTCCATCGATGTTCACAACCTCACCAGAGTCATATTTTCATGGTGGCCCTTCGGTCCCAATAGGATACAAATAATTATTTGGCACATTCTCTGGTCAATCTTCAAGACCATGGTCGTTACCAATGTCATCATCTGGTTTTTTAACTGGTATTCCTATACTTAGTACTGAACGACTTGAATCATTACATCCATCATTAGGGCAATATCAAGTCGGTCCTTATGGGTCATTTCCTTTAAGTACCATATCAACTGGACTCCTAGCATTTGGAGAACAATATTTTCTGTCTTATTATCCTCCTTATGCTAGAGGGCAACCTATGGTCACCCAATACAACAGTACTCAGTCACATTTTGGTCAAACTAATGTTGATATGAATATTTGTCAATGGCAGCCCACTTTTCCTATCCAACCACAAACAATTGTCCAATTGTATCAACCAATTCAACCTATTACACCCACTTCATTACCACTTGTTAATAAATCTATACCCTGTTACAGACTCAAAATCCTTTGGTTAATTTACAACAACTTGTATCAAGAATCATTTACTCACAAGCTGGTGTGCCATTTTATGGGATGTCACAAACGCAATCTGGTTATACATATCAATCGAATCCAACTTATACTAATTTGGTTTATAACATTGGTGGACAGACCCCTTGGCAGCCACACGCACAAATTCCTCAAACTTCATATCAACAAGTAACATATCCAGGTTTTGGTCAACAGAACTCTCAAGCGTTTTCTATGAAAAAAAACCCCTATATGGGTTACCAGCAACAAATCCCACATACCGGTGCTCAAAGACCTGTTGCCCAAGCAATTCCATCTTATCCTGGCTATGCTCAACTTGACCTTAATAGATAGTTGCCTTTTGTTGCAACCTTGGAATTACCAGATTTAAACTGGTTAACCAATGATCCTATCAATTATGCTCCTTGGTGGCCGGTGATACCACATAAATTACTCTCCAACATTCCTAAATTCAATGGAAACCTTGGAGAAGATCCATCAACTCATGTTATGACTTATCATTTATGGTGTTCATCAAATTCCCTAAATGATGATTCTGTTCGATTATATCTTTTCCATCGAGCGTTCATAGGTCTAACAGCTAAATGTTACATTGAATTACCTAGAGCTTCTTTCGACAATTTCACTGCCTTGGCTACTGTATTTTTGACCCATTTCCAGTTACCGATCAGATACGAAACTGGAACAAAACTCTTGACCAACTTCAAACAGAGTAATGCTACTCACATTTCAGATCATATTCATGAGTGGCGTCACCATTGATGAATGGTTAAGACATTTGTTCCCGATCAACTCCTTGTTGAATGGTTCATCAAATCCCTATTACCATCTATAACAGAGGATGTAGCTAAAGGTGGCGTCGTCACAGAAGAGCAAGTTATTTCTCGTGCCCAGTATTTAGACTTGATTTATACTCAGTCTGGCACGCTCTATGAGAAAATCCCAAATGCGCTGCGATCTAATTTCAATATTCCTCCTCAAATAAAGGACTTTCATGCCGGAGATGGCTTGATAGGCACTATAAACACACACAACACTACTGCATCCGATCTTGCTCCTACTTCCGAAATCAATGCCATCTCATTTGACAAAGGCAAAAGTGATAAGCAACCAGGAATTAAGAAAAAGGGGAAATCAAAGAAAAAGCAAACTTCTAACCCGCAGGAACGATCATCTGATCAACTGTCAGGACCACGGAAACCTCGTTATCCATGCATAATCTGTAACGAGAAACATTTTGTTTGTTACTATAATTGACCATTTTAAATTGACACTAACTAATTTTCCTATGTTGAGTACAAATTTATTATACTAGTACAATGTTGGCACCACTTCAAAATCTATAAGAGGAAATATTTTATAAGTCTAGTTGTGTTGTTCAATGATCAAAATCATTTTTTGTAAATTAGAGTACAACAAAACAACAAATTTGATTTATATCAATTATAATAAGGAATATTAAGGAAAAATCACTTCAAACATTATCACAAGTGTCTAAATTTTTTTTGTTATGTGTTTAAATGGTTTATATTAAATAAAATACTAATTAGCTACTCCGGTATTGTTTTAATAGACCAGGTTTAGAAGATGTAGTTTTTAAGTGCATTATTGAATTTGATTATGCATATTTGATATGGTGAGAATTCATGTTGGTCAAAAAAATCTTTGAAAACTTAAATATTTTATGGCACTATCATGTCATTTTTGTCACCACATGATTACATTGAAATACTAAATAATATAAAACTTCTCCAAAAATAATATGAAGATAATATTGGATATACAAAAAATATTGAAAAGTGTGTCAAAATGTATATTAATAGATCCTTTAAAAAAAAAATTACATTTATGAATCATCATATAAACCTAATATTAAGATATTCGCTCAAGTAGGTCAAGAACAACTTCTACACCATATTTATTTATCTTGGTCTTCTTGCAATGTTCTTTCTTTGGCATCCATGCCCACACTATGGTATTAATTGGAATAGAGCCAAGTTTCGTGTCATCAAGATTTGGTATCCAATATTTCTCTAAAAATTTTCCATTGTATTTCCCTGAAATAGGCTTCCACCAATCAACATTTACATGAATATTCTCACTTTCATTGTCCCTAAAGGTATCTAAGATGGATTTTTCCATCCAAATCATCTCTCATGCATCCTCATTTCCTAATCTAACTAGCAACATATTTCCTTTCTCAACATGAATCATTGGATTGAATGTTGGATTTGGCTTGTTTCATTTGGGTCCAACATATATTGGTTGATCTATTGCATTATCAAAATCTCCATCCATAATACTTGAGATTACATGGAGTGCATTACGATCAACATCAACAATGTGCCTTGTCTTGGGCCAAAAATCCTCAGAAGATGAATCATTTCCATCTATTATTTTGTGGTCATTATAGATTCCATCTAATGTATCAAGAACTCTTTCCCAGTACACTACTTTATTTTTCCATTCCTTTGTAGCAATTGGTGAATCCTCATTCCCGATAGTGTCTTTCCACATTTTTATGTATGATGTTATCTCTTCCTTCAGTTCTTTTAAATAGGCATCATTATTTCTGGAAGCTAAGAAAGATGGGTTCTCTATGGGAATTATAGGCCGACCTTCATCATCTATATTCCATAACTCAACTGATTTTGACCACTCAATATCTCTAATGGATTCTTTGTACCTTAGTACTGGAATATCATTGAGTACAAGAAATTGGAAGTATTGAACATTAAGATGTCCAACTAGCGCATTTTTCCCTCCTTGATGTATCCATTAAGGAAAATTTTGAAGGCATAAACCTTGTCAATAAGTGTAGGTGGAAACACTTGATTTTCTTCAATTATGTGATATGTATCCATCATTTCAGGTAAAGAATATATATCTTTTCTTTTGGGTTGGAATACATTCTTCTGTAGGTTCCATCTATGTCTTCATGGTTGGCCCCACAAGCAAGAATCCAACCTCAATAGTGATTAAGACACCAAGTGTACTTAAAAGTGATAGAAACATGAAAAGATATGATTCTTATTATCACATGCTGCATTGTCCAACTGTAACAACAAATGTGGAGGAAGAAGTTTAAAATCAACATTTTGACTCTTTGATATTCCATGAGATATAAAATCATCCTTGTACACTTGACATTTTGAGTAAATAGAGGTGTCAATTAATGCATTTGTGAGTGGGTTTCTTGAACTTCCACTCTCATAAAATAGATCACCATACATATCAATTTGTGGGTCTTCAAGGTCCCTTAAGCACTTTTCAAGGGATGTAATAGTAAATTGTGATCCCATATGTACAAATGGTAGGGAGAAATGAAAAAAACCTCTTGTCTTATGCCCATGTGTTAGCATACCTGTCAATGACAAACCTAAATTTTTTCCTACAATAGATTTTGATTTGACACGTAGCCTTGGGATTGAAGTCTTTTTTTTATCCATTTGATCATGGATAATGCTCAAATACTCCTTTGGAAACCACTCTGACATAACTCTATGGGCATAGTAGCAATATCTCCCACAGATAACAATCTTGTTATGTTTTTTCATCCTACCTCGTGCCTTTTCTTCCAACTCTTTTGTAGTCGTTGACTTCATCTGTGCTTTCAACACAATACATTCACTGCATTTATTGAAGTT
The DNA here is from genome assembly GCA_034641835.2 of Pinus albicaulis. Taxonomy (NCBI): domain Eukaryota; kingdom Viridiplantae; phylum Streptophyta; class Pinopsida; order Pinales; family Pinaceae; genus Pinus; species Pinus albicaulis. Next base: position 1,685,987,581 of record CM076584.1, read on the forward strand.
GGTGTTCTTTGAAAATTCCAAATATCAAAACTTAGTATTCCATATCTTGCTCATTGTTTAATATGATATTGATGGGTAATTGAGATTTTGAAGAGCCTCATTGATCTCTTTTAACAAAGAATTTTGTGTGTAAGTCGAAGGAAGCAATTTGAAAGGAGCAGATGTTCCATCTTCTTCAACATGATGTGTTTGGTTTGGTGAAAAATCTGAATTATACATTACAATTTTGTCCAATATTTCTATGGCTGCCACAGTGTGTGCTTGTGCTTTGGATGTGTTGGGGTTACCATGAATAGCTTTGATATGTCCATGTTGGAAATAATGCTGGTAGTTATAGAATGTGCTTTGAGGAATATTATGTAACTTGTACCATACTTTCTTACAAATAATATTCCCATTAAATCTCATGTCCTTTACATTTCTAGCAATAGGTGGTAGGCCATGGCCATGGCTCCTTGACATGACTGTGTTTGACATGAGTGAATTCAAGAAAAACTCCCTAATACCATTTTTATTTATTTGTCTCATACCCTTTCTAGCACTTGCGATGGCCTTCCTATCCACATGTTGAAGATAATCTTTTCTACAACATACATTTGCTGCCAAAAGTCAAATTTCTTTCTTTTCATCTATTTTTGTTTGACATTTTGCAATTTTTGTTGTAGCCATAACTCGTTTAATCCTTTTATACGGCCTTGTCACATGCAGATCAATTGAGTTTATATCTTTTTCATTACAAAGAGACCCATCCCATTTGTTTAAGAGATTTGTGCCCTCTATAACATCCCATATCACCATTTTCTTGGGTGGCTCCTTGAACTTTTCCTTAACCCTTAATAGCACACCTTTGTTGTCCACCAACTTATTTATTGGCCATCTAACCAAATAATGTATAGAATTATTCCCAATTCTGCATATTTCACAATGTCTATCTATTTCTTCCAAAAAAACACCAAATTCCATTTCACCTAGTGTTTAACCTTCAACAATGTCATCCTCGCGGACATTTGGCAATGCACATGCTTGTTCTCATGCATTAATGTGTAAAAGAAACCTTTGTACATATGAATATAACCCTATCTTGGGGAATATTTATGGCATGATCATGACATTGAGGTTGCAAATATGATTCTGTCCAAATCTCATAAGATTCCAATGCACCCTCTAGTGTATGCTCAAATCATGTTGGATGTGGTAGAGCGGCATCATGTTTTAACACCTTCTCAATTTTAACCACTATGCATCCTTTCTTTACCATATTTCCATGCACTTTATGCCCAAGCTCTATATTGAATATGGAGCCCTTGCCCACCTTCACTCCATGATCTAGAAGATCTACCTTGTCTCCAATAGAAAATGTAGATGAAACATTTGCACCTATAAACGAATGTAAATAACGTTAGTATTTACTCAAAAAATGAGCATTATACTATCAATAATATTTGAGAACATGCTTCAATATTTTGATTTACCTATGTTGTGCCTCAAATCCATGATCTTCCATGGATGTATGTCGCCTTCATCAACATCCTCAATCAAATGTGGTTGAGTGACATCAATTATCAAAATTGCAGCATAAAATGCATTAACACTTTATCCAGCATAATAAGTTCCAGACTCTATAGATTCAACCCTTCCTAGCCCAACAACTTGATCATTAATAAGGAGATAAAAAAAGTCCCCTTTTTCCAAAATTATATTTTCCATTCTATCTTGTACCAATTCTGTAACAACAATTAAATCATAAATTGTAATTAAAAGGTTGAACCATGTAAAGTGTGATTTTATATTTTTGCAAAAAACACAACTTTCAAAAAAATTAATATAGATGCAATAATTTAAATAGTATGGTAGTCATTGTTCCCCACCCTCTAGTGCCTACTACCAAAAAGTACTTTACATGAAAACTGCACAAAAAACATATATGAAGATTATGCAATTAGAGATGTAGAGTGTCATAGAAGGACAAATATCAACTCATATCAAACCACCAAGTTCCTATTTAACTTCAGAAATGACAATTGTAGTCTTAATGCATGTGTATGAATAATGATCATAAGAAATTTGTAGAAGTTGAAGAACCAAAACATAGTCCATTGGAAAATCTAAGACACTCCAAGATTGATGCTACATAAGATGTCTAAAAGCCCCATGAAAAGGAGAAATTATATTTTCACTTAGTGAGGATGTTTGATGTACATATGAATCTAACCATATCTCATGGAATATTTATGGCATGATCATGATAGTGAGGTTGCAAATCTTATTCTGGCCAAATCTCATAATATTCCAATGCACCCCCTAGTGTATGCTCAAATCCTGTTGGATGTGGTAGAGCAGCATCATGTTTCAACACCTTCTCAATTTTAACCACTATGCATCCTTTCTTTACCATATTTCCATTCACTTTATGTCCAAGCTCTATATTGAATATGGAGCCCTTACCCACCTTCACTCCATGTTGTAGAAGATCTACCTTGTCTCCAATAGAAAAAGTAGAAGAAACATTTGCACCTATAAATGAATATAAATAAGGTTAGTATTTACTCAAAAAAGAAGTATTATACTATCAATAATTTTTGAACACATGCTTCAATATTTTGATTTACCTATGTTGTGCCTCAATTCCATGATATTCCATGGATGTATGTCCCCTTCATCAACATCCTAAATAAAATGTGGTTGAGTGACATTAATTATCAAAATTGCAACATAACATGCATTAACCCTTTCTCTGGCAGAATAAGTTCCAGGCTCTATAGATTCAACCCTTCCTAGCCCAACGAATTGATCATTAATAAGGAGATCAACATAGTCCCCTTTTGCCAAAATTATATTTTCCATTCTAGCATGTACCAATTCTGTAACAACAATTAAATCATACATTGTAATTAAAAGGTTGAACCATGTAAATTGTGATTTTATATTTTCACAAAAACACACAACTTTCAAAAAATTAATATAGATGCAATAATTTAAATAGTATGGTAGTCATATTGTGTGTAATGAAATATTGTTCCCCACCATCTAGTGCCAACTACCAAAAAGTAATTTACATGCAAATTACACAAAACATATATGAAGACAATGCAATTAGAGATGTAGATAGTATCAGAGAATGACAAATAGCAACTCATATCAAACCACAAAGTTCTTATTTAACTTCAGAAATGACACGTGTAGTCTTAATGCATGTGTATGAATAATGATCATAAGAAATTTGTAGAAGTTGAAGAACCAAAACATGGTCCATTGGAAAATCTAAGAAATTCCAAGATTGATGCTACATAAGATGTCTAAAAGCCCCATGAAAAGGAGAAATTATATTTTCACTTACTGAGGATGTTTGATGTTTGAAATTGATAATCAAAAGCCAAACTAGAGGTTTTCCTCCAAATAAAATTTTTGAATGACAAATATCAGCTCATAAAAACACCAAGTTCCTATTTAACTTCAGAAATGACACTTGTAGTCTTAATGCATGTGTATGAATAATGATCATAAAAAATTTGTAGAAGTTGAAGAACCAAAACATGGTCCTTTGGAAAATCTAAGAAATTCCAAGATTGATGCTACATAAGATGTCTAAAAGCCCCATGAAAAGGAGAAATTATATTTTCACTTAGTGAGGATGTTTGATGTTTGAACTTGATAATCAAAAGCCAAGCTAGATTTTTTCTTTAGTTCAAAAGAAAATAAATTGAATTTTACAAATCTTTACTTCCAATGTTAGCACTCCCTACCTATACACATCTAAGGACATATCTAAGGACATACTATTTAGGATGGATACAAAGGGATGTTAACTTTAGGTCCTCAAAAAGTGTAGATTTGAGTTTTCCTACATTTTTATGTTGATGAGGAAGAGTCTTATCTTATGCATCCAAACATTAGTGAAATTGTTTTTGGAATTTCATAACTATACAACAAAATAGAGAGAAAAACAATACATGGTAAAAAATTGTGCATGTTACTTTAAAGTTGCATACATGTGCATTGGAAGAAAAATATAGTATACCTCAATAATACATTTATTCATAAAATTCAAAATTATACAAAGATCACATTATTCTCCATGGATCAAATAATTATGATTGGATTATTGTGTTTGTGCCAAAAGGAAAGCTATACCATTATGTTTCCTTCCAACTCAAGCACAAATGTAGTGCCAACAACAACATATATCTATATACAATTCATTTGCACTATCATTGATCTCCATAAATTGTTCCAAATTCAATAAAAGGGCACATCAAAAGCTATAAATCTAACCATTGTGATTATTGACACAACGTCACCCCTAGAGCATTGGTTGTGTAAGTTTAATGGTGTCTAGAAGAAAACTAGTAATCACTAGGTATCCTTCTTGCATAATCACAAATGCACTGCCAAGAACAATATCAAAACACTAACCTTGGTGAGGGTGAAATCTTGATAGTTTTCCTTTTGGAACAAGAACAAAGAAATCTGGTGCATTCTATAATTCCTTCTAACACAAATACAAGCACATTTCCAACTATAATGTTGCATTGCGAAAAAAAAAATAACGCATGCAAGATTTACTTCTATTACAAACACAAACACATTTTCAATAATAACATTGAAAGATGAAGGAAATTTAACACATTATAACCTTCCTTATAGCATAACAACAAACATATTTCTAATAACAACATTACATTATGAAAGAAATATAATGTGTGCTAGCTTTCCTTCTATCACAAGTAGAAGCCCATTTTGAACAACAAAAATGCACCTCAAATGAAAGCTAACAATCGATATCATTCCTTCTACTGTAAACATAAGCATATTGCTAGAAGCAACGTTACATGGTCAAATAAATCTAGCACCAGTTAGATTTCCTTCTAGCACAAACACAAGCACATTGCCAACAACAATAGTCTAAGGCGAACAAAATCCACCACATGCTAAATCTCCTTCTAGCATAAATAGAAGCATGTTACTCAAAAAAACATTGCAAAGTAAAAGAAATATTACACATTCTAGAGTTTCTTATAGCACAAACACAATCACATTGCCAGAAACAACATTGCAGGGTGGAAGATATCTAACCTATGCTTGATTTACTTCTTGAAAATTGCCAACAATCATATTATCCAGTGTAGGTTATATTTCATTCTAGCACAAATACAAGCACGTTGCCAACAACAATATTGCATTGTGAAACAAATCTATTGCATACTATATTTTATTCTAGTATAAACACAAGCATGCTGCTAACACCAATATTGCATTGCAAAATACATTTAGTGCATGCTAGAATTCCTCCCACCATACACAAACATGTTGGCAACATCAATATTGTAGGGTAAAAGAAATGTATATCATGCTAGATTTTCTTCTATCACAAACATAAGCATATTTATAATCACACTATTGCAAGGTGGATTAGATTTAACATGCTATTTGTACTTATATATCAAACACAAACATGTCACCAATAACAACATTGCAAGGTGAATGAAATCTAACACATGCTAGATTTCCTTCTCTCGCAAACAAAAGCACATAACAATATTGTAGGGTGAAAGAAACATACCGCATATTAGAATTGCTTCTAGCACAAACAAGCATATTGTCAAAAACACCTTATGCAAGACAAAAGAATCTAGCTAATGCCAGATTTTGTTATAGCATGAACACAAACATATTGAGGACAAAATTCTAGGGCAAAAGAAATCTAGCACATGCTATATTTCCTTTAAGCACATTGCCACTAACATCATTGTGGTGAAGGAAATATGGCGCATATTATATTTCCTTCTAGCACAAACAATTGAATTGCCAACAACATTGCAATGCAAAAGAAATCTAGTGCACACTAGATTTCCTTCTAACGCATATACAACCACATTGTCAATAAACTCATAGAAGGGTGAAACAAATCTAATGTATGCTAGGTTTCCTTCCAGCACAAATACAAACACATTACAACATTTCTAGATAAAAGAAATCTATAACACATGCTAGATTTTCTTCTATAATAAACAACCAAATTGACAACAACATTATTTTAAAGAAAAATAAATCTAGCACAACTTTTAGCCCAAACACAAGCACATTTCCAATAACATTTCCAAGGTGAAGGAAATCTAACACATGCTAGATTTCCTTCTATCATAAACAACCAAATAGACAACAACAATATTGCAGAGCAAAAGAAATCTCACACGTGATAGATTTACACATAGCACAAACACAAGCACACAACAACATAATAGGGTGAAAGAAATCTAGCATGTTAGATTTTCTTCCAACATAAAAAAAATCATATTTCCAACAACAACATTGCATGGAAAAAGATATCTATAACAACTTCAATCACAAACACAAGCATATTTCCAATAACAACATCGCAAGATAAAAGAAATTTAATGCGTGTTAGCTTTACATGTAGCGAAATACAAGCATACTACCAACAACAACATTTCATGCCAAAAGAAACCTAGCACATGCTATATTTCCTTCTAACAAAAACACAAGCACATTGCCAAGGTAAAGGAAATCTAACACGTGCTAGATTTCACTATATAATAAACAACCAATTTGACAACAACAATATTGTAGAGAAAACGAAATCTGGCACAACTTATAGCCCAAACACAAGGACATTTCCAATAACATTGCCAAGGTGAATGGAATCTAACATGTGTTAGATTTATTTCTATCATAAACAACCAAATAGACAACTAAAATATTGTAGAGCTAAATAAATCTAGCATAGTTTCTAGCCCAAACACAAGCATATTTCCAATAACAACATTGCAATGTGAAAGAAATGATAGGCTGCAATAATCCTAGTAGCATGCACTGATGGAGTGGATTGTTGGAATTGGTAGGTGAGAGAATGATGATTTATGTTGTTGTAAAACTGCTTAAAGAATATTGTTCAACCCTTCTACATCCCCTCAACTTTGCCTATACAATGGCCCAAAGCATGAAGAGTAATTCACCTTAGCTGCTTGTGGAAGAGGAAAGAAAACATGCTTAGCTTGACAAGGTCTTCATGCTTTCCAAGTGTATTATGATATTCTATTTAGATGGAATCTTATTGCAAAATCCTGCCTTTTAACCTCCGTAATATGAATAAGTCAACTCATTACTGATTTGGGGAGTTATTCAATCCATTTTCCTTGTTGTTCACTCTTCTTGTAGTTTCTTTCAAGGAATATCATGTAGTTTCTTCCATACCATAATCTTCAAGGAAATGTCAACCACATGCATGTATGCTTTCATGTTGTGAAACCAGCTCCAAAAAGAGAAGAAAAGAGATATCAACGCCTTAGAAATAAGCCACTTCGAGGGGGCAACCTCCAATACATTACATGAATGAACAATTCTTGGATGATTCAAATTACAAAACCTCCTTTCTATATATAGGAGTCCATGGGGCCATGATGTAATCCTAGTGGGGCCACAATGTAATCCTAGCCGACCTAACAATAATAATTTAAGGGCACAATAATAACAATATGGGGGTTACAGGGGTACAATAATAACAATACGGGGTTACACTAACAACAATAAGGGACTATACTAGTAATATAGGGACCTAACATGCCCCTCTCCTTCAAAAAAGTGTTGTCCTCAACGCTTGAGTAGCTCTGGGTGCTTCTGTATAAAATTCTCATCCTCCCATGTAGAATTTTCGGTGGGTAAGTTCTTCCACTTGATGAGATACTCTGAAATTGATCGATTCCGTAGCTATCGAGTTCTTGTTTCCATGACCGCTTCAAGTTCCAATATGATTTTTTCTTCCTCATCAAGTTCTGGAAATATTGTTTGAACTGGAAGATTTTCACCTATAACCTTCTTTAAGCATGAAACATGGAAAACTGGATGTACTCGCGAAGAAGCAGGAAGCTCCAATTTGTATGCCATAGTACCGATCTTTTGCAACACCTTGTAAGGACCATAGTACTTTGGCGATAATTTATTATCCTTCTTTGCTTGCTTGAGGGACATTTGTTTGTATGGTTGTAGCCGTAAAAATACCCGATCTCCTACATCAAAACTTCTCTCGCTACGATGTTGATCTGCCTGTTGTTTCATTCGATTTTGTGCCAAATTCAGGTTATCCTTTAAGAGTTGGAGAACTTCTTGCTGAGGCTCGATGTGATCTTCCACTGCTTGAACCTTCGAATTTTCCCTTAAAGATGATGTGATCGATGGTGGATGATATCCATAAAGTGCCATAAATGGGGTCATTTTTGGTGCAGTATGGAAGGAAGTGTTATACCACCATTCAGCGAGAGGTAACCACTTGACCCATTGTGTTTGTTTATCAGATACAAAACAACGAAGATATCCTTCCAAACATTTATTTACTATCTCAGTTTGACCATCGGATTGAGGATGATAAGATGAGCTATGAGCTAATTGAGTACCCAAACAAGAAAATAACTCCGTCCAAAAATTTCCAGTAAAAATGGGATCTCTGTCGCTCACAATAACCATTGGGTTTCCATGTAGCTTTTGAATTGTGTCCATAAATGTAGTAGCAACTATACTTGCTTTAAATGGATGAGATAATGCACAAAAGTGTGCATACTTGGTAAGTCTATCAACTACCACCATGATGACACTCTTTCCTTCGGACTTAGGTAAACCTGTGATAAAATCCATTGAAATCTCCTCCAAACGTTGACTTGGAATGGATAAAGGTTGTAGAAGTCCTGGGGTCTTAATTGTTTCCACTTTATTCTGCTGGCAAACCAAACATTCCGCCACAAACTTTCGAATATCAGATTTAAGGCCATCCCAAAAAAATTCTTTCTTCACCCTGTGGTAAGTTTTTAAAAATCCTGAGTGTGCTCCTAAAGGAGAAGTGTGCAATTCCAGAAGAATCTTTTGTTTTAGTTGGGAATTCTTACAAAGATATAAGCGATCTTTGTACCATAAGGAATCATTTTTCCAACTAAATGTATCAGATGTACTAGGATCTTGCTGCAACTTTTGAATGAGTGTCCACACTTCTTCATCCTTCTTCCATTCATCTCTTGCTTCGGTTATCCAATTTGGTTGGATAATAGAAATGGCACAAAGCAATGCTTCCACCTCTTCATTCTTTCTTGAGAGTGCATCTGCAACAACATTTAGCTTCCCTTTTTTTTATATTATTTCAAAGTCATAACCCAACATCTTTGTGACCCATTTTTGCTGCTCTTCTGAAGATGGTCTTTGTTCCAAAAATTGTTTAAGACTATCATGATCAATTTTTACCTTCAAGTGTCTTCCCATTAGGTAAGTTCTCCATTTCTTTAGTGCATGCAGTATTGCTAACATTTCCTTCTCATAAATAGGTTTTTTTAAATACTTTCCTTTGATTGGACGACTTTCAAAAGCAATGGGTCTTCCTTCCTGCATTAAAATAGCACCAATTCCATTTCCTGAGGCATCACATTCCACGATAAAGGTTTTTGTGAAGTCTGGCGTAGCTAAGACCGGTGCTAGGCACATTGCCTCTTTAAGATGTTCAAAGGCCTTAGTTGCTTCAGGAGTCCATGAAAATGCATCTTTCTTCAATAATGTTGTTAGAGGTGCTGTTATTCTCCCATAATTCTTAACAAACTTGCTATAATACCCTGTTAACCCGAGAAATCCTCGCAACTGCTTTATGGTTGTGGGGACTTTCCATTCCTTAATAGCTTTAATTTTGTTAGGGTCTACCTTAACACCCTCGTGAGATACAATATGACCCAGATATTCCACCTCTTGTACTCCAAAGAAACATTTGGATGTTTTTGCATATAAATGTTTCTCCTGCAATAGTTTGAGCACCCTGTCAACATGTTGAACATGATCCTTCCAAGACCTGTTGTAGATTAGTATATCATCAAAAAATAGTAGCACAAATTTTCTAAGGAAGGGTTTGAAAATGGAATTCATCAACCCTTGAAATGTAGAAGGTGCATTGGTAAGGCCAAAAGGCATGACCAAAAATTCATAATGACCCTCATGAGTTAGAAATGTTGTTTTCAGAATATCTTCAGTCTTCATTCTAATTTGATGATACCCTGAATGAAGATCCAATTTGGTAAAATAAATTGCTCCATGTAATTCATCCAATAATTCATCAATCACAGGAATGGGAAATTTATCTTTAATGGTGAGCTTATTGAGCTCCCTATAATCCAGACACATTCGCCATGATCCATCCTTCTTGTGTACCAATACTACGGGAGTAGAGAAAGAACTTTGACTAGGTTGAATTATACCCGCCTCTAACATTTCTGCAATCATACGTTCAATTTCGCTCTTTTGGAAGTAAGGATATCTATAAGGCCTGATGTTTGGAGGAACACTTCCTGGAATCAAATGAATAGCATGATCATGATCACGAATAGGTGGGAATCCTTTGGGAGTTTCAAACACTTTGGAATGATTGTCCAAGACTTTTTGGAGATCTGCAGAAATAGATGATTTTGATGTTGGAACTTCTAGTGAGCATAATTGTGCAATTACACCTCGTTGTTCTTTCTTTAGAAGCTTTGTCATGACATTAGAGCTTATTATCTTTCTCAGCTTCCCTGCAATACCCCGTAATTCGACTTCCTTTCCTTCTGAAAAAAATTTCAAGAAAAGTTCTTGAAAATTAAAAGCTACCGTCCCCAAAGATTGTAACCATTGTACTCCTAGTACAACATCAGCACCTCCCATAGGAATGGCAAGAATTGTACTAGTCAATACATATTCCCCCATGGTTAGCTTGATATTATGGCATTTTCCATAGAAATTTATAGTTCCTCCATTTGCAACCATCACTTGACATTCTGGTGCTGGGTATAGGAAACAATTCAATTCCCTGGCTACCTTACAATGAATAAAATTATGGGTACTACCTGAATCAATCAACACTATTACCTTTTTCTTCTTGATATGTCCTTCTATCTTGAGAGTTTGAGGAGTGGCAATTCTTGCCAATGCGTTACACGATATGGTGGACTCATTTCTTCCTCTTCTTGGGTTGGTTCCTGGTGTATATCCTCTTCTTGTTCATTTTCTTCTTCCTCTTCACAATCTATGTAAAATAATTTCTTCTCAGCACACTTATGACCTTTAGTGTATTTGCTATCACAACTGTAGCAAAGCCCTTTTGCTCTTTTTTCTTCCAATTGTCATGGTGTCAACCTTATAGGTTGTGGAAATCTAGGAGTAGCAACACTTCCCTCTTTATAGAAGTGAGTGGTAGGATTCCTTGTCGCCATAATTTTACATTCAATTTTGCTTGCCAACCTGAATGCCTTCTCCAATGAATCAGGTTCCAAAATGCAAACTTCATGTTGGATGTTATGCTTTAAAGTACCTATGAAGAGATCAACCCTGTGTTCCTCTGGAATATAAGTTACCCTTATATTCAATTTTTGGAAGTCCTCAATGTGCTCCCCCATTAAACCCTTTTGTTTGAGATTTATCAATTGGCTAAAGAAGGTGTTGCTCTTTGTATCCTCATAATGTGCTATCATTTCCTCCATAAAATTGACCAAGTGACAATTTTTTATGGGAGCAAAGGCATCGATACCATACAAATGTATTTTGTTCTAAATGTAAAGTTGCAATGCATACTTTTTGTGTGTTTTGAACATTATGGAGATCAAAATATTGCTCCATCTGTAGTATCCATGTTACATGATCCTTTCCATCAAACTTCCTCATATCCATTTTTGGAATATGGTGGTTCTTCCCACCAACATTAGATTTTAAGAAATCATGATTAAAATTTATTTTGTTCTCATCATGAGTTTCCTCTACTATATTTTCACCATTAGGAAACATTTCTTGTATCAACTTTGTCAGACCATCCATTTTTTCTTTTTGATCATTCTTCATGTTTTCCATTTTAGATTCCATGCCAGCTTCCATGCCATCTATCTTAGATTCCATGCCATTATTCAAACCATCCATATTAGATTCCATGCCTTTATTCAAACCTCCATCTTAGTTTCCACGCCTTTCTTCAAAACGTCCATGTCATTTTTTGTTGCTCTTTGCGAGAGTGAAATTTGTTGCACTTGCTCTTGTAATTTTGATATGTCATGTTGCCATTCTTCGTCTTCATGATTCATAGTAGAGCTTTCTAAAGGCTTAATGGGTGTTGAATTATTTTTAGGGGCCATTTTAGAATCCAATACTGATATCTATTCTACAATGTACCGTTGGAATCAATTCAACTTGATTCTTCAAATAAGACTTATGTAATTCGGAAAAACAAATACACACCTTTTACTTGATTTTGAGGAGCTCGATATCGAAATTCAATTATATTTATAATTGCGGATCCTCAATATCTAAAATTTAGCCCTGTAGTAGCCCTTTGAAGCTTATTTCAAATTCCATAGGTATGATCTGATTTGGATTCTTCAAGGAAAATTTATGTCCAATCTCCCACAATGACCCAATTTTGGACTGGTTTCGTAGAGCGAACTTGTACGACTTTCCACGTGTCACTATTTCCTCCTTTGGCTCTGAAATTGATATACCAAAAACTACAGTCCGTGCACTTGTGGCCACATTTTACATCATTCCAATCCGATTCTCAGAGAGAGAGAGATATGAAGATTTTCCCACGATCACCACTTTGAGATGAAATTCAAAAGCCTCAAAAAGCCCTAACTTCCATAGATCATATCTCCGAAAATATTGTGAACCAATATCTGAAATTTTATGAAGATGTTCCTCAGGATTGTGGCTTTAGACTCTAACAATTTCAGCTTCTGAACCTTCGTAGAAAAAAAATTATTATGAAAATACCACGATGACCTATTTAGGTTAATTCAAGAGCCTGCAAAATGACCTAAATTGCACAGATCATATCTCCGAAAATATTGCGAACCAAGCTCTGAAATTTTTTGACGATGTTCCTCAGGATTTTGGCTTCGCACTCTAAAATTTTCAGATTCTGAAACTTCGTAGAAAAAAATTTATAGCAAAAATTCCACGCTGACCTGTTTGGAGCAGCGAAACCCTAGAATCCAAAGCTCTCATATCAAATGTTGTGAAACCAACTCCAAAAATAGAAGAAAAGAGATATCAACGCCTTATAAATTAGCCACTTTGAGGGGGAAACCTCCAATACATTACATGAATGAACAATTCTTGGATGATTCAAATTACAAAACCTCTTTTCTATATATAGGAGTCCATGGGGCCACAATGTAATCCTAGCCGACCTAACAATAATAATTTAAAGGCACAATAATAACAATATGGGGGTTACAAGGGTACAATAATAACAATAAGGGGGTTACACTAACAACAATAAGGGACTATCAACTTGAAAACGATAAGCTGTTAATTCCCCCTGTATTTTATAGATTGGAGCTGCAGCAGAATGGCGATTAGGGTTTACTTTCTTTCCACTCAGGCGGCCGCTCTCACCTCTGAATCCCTCGCGCCGCAACTGCCTGGGTGCCCATTTTCATTAACCTCTGTATTGTAAGCCCACTGCTCTGCGTTGCTCGCTCAGAATGTTCGCTGTCCCGCAGCCCTGAAGCTGCTTTCGCTACCCACAGATCGACGACAGAGCATTCAGCACTTCGGGAACCCCTCTCGCTTGTCTGCGGCTTTGCAAGTGGATTCCCTCGGAAGTTCCCCTGCTCCAAGACCTCAGAACCAGCGCGATGAATCTGAGCTTCGCATTTCTCAGCACGCAGGTAGCAGCGCAGGGTTCTGCTTGTTGTGTAGATTATCACCGCCATTTTATTGCTCTGTCTCCTTGACCTCCGGCCCCGGCTCGGTTCTGAAATGGAGTGTCAGTCTCCCTGCGCAGGAGAAATGGCCTCCCCAGCAGCTGCCAGGCAGACTTTCTTTTGGAACTATCAAAGATCCTAACTCTGTGTCAATACAGCAGACATCTAAGAACGACTTTGCCTCCTATCAGATCCAAATTTTACAGCCTTTAGGCAAGACCATTTTGCATTGGGTTTGCTCCTCAGATCTGGTGCTGACTCTCAAACTAAATCTGGAACAGCGGATTGGGATCCCCTCAGCCCTAGAGACTTCTCTTTCGAGGTCAACAACTTGAAGATTTTATGCCCCTCTCTGCTTACAACATTAATAAGAATGACTCTTTGGTACTAACCCTTCGTTTTAGAGGTGGTGCTGTTGGGCAGTCTTCTTCTGCTCCTTCCTTTTCATACAAAGATGCGGTTCACTCTGGGCACCCCAAACCCCCTGAAGCCCTAAAACCAAAGCCTTTTTTGGTTGACAAGCTTGAGGAGATTCCCTCTGTTGAGTTTACCCACTCAGAAATCGCAAATGATCTTCAAAAATTTGCAGAGCGAGCCATCATATGCAGATTTAATGGACTGTGGCCGCGCTCAAAGGAACTCTATGATTGGATCCATGCTAACTGGACTCACCATTGCAAAGTCAGCTTCTGTTCAAAAGAATATTTCATAGTTCTGTTTGATAATATCAAGCACTATGAAAAGGCTATAGAAGAAGGTCCTTGGTTCATGGGAACTGCAGGGCTCTTCTTAACTCCATGGTTCCCAGATTTTGACCCAGCGACTGCTATCATCACCAGGACACCTGTCTGGATCAGGCTTCCCAACTTACCAGCCCATCTATGGCATATTAGAGTCTATAAAGCCATAGGCAACACCTTGGGCAGTTTTCTGATGGGAGATTATTGGCGGGAAAACAAAGGTCTTTACACATATGCCAGAATATGTGTGGAACTAGATTTAAGCAAGGGACTCCCAGACCAAATCAATCTCAAGATAAACGACTTTGTTTGGACTCAGAAACTGGATTATGAGAATACTGCCTTCCGCTGCCGACATTGTCATCAAACAAGGCATCTGCAGAACTCATGCCCAGCTCTCCCGGCAAAACAGAAAAATATGAACAACTCCAAGCCCAAATCTAAGCATTGGGCTCCTTTTTCTCCGCCTCCTGCAGCGGAATCTGATTCCTCTTGCTCAGAAGATGATGGAAGTGATGCAGAAGCGGATCAGAACCAGACAATGGAGATTCCCTCCAATGCTCCATCAGATCCTCCCGATTCTGCCGTCGCTCAGAAGCACTCCCATGTGACCTCCTCTTCAGACTCTGATAAGGAGCACCCCCCTTTGGAGAACTCCGGTCTTCAAGTTGTTTTAGCTCATTCACCCCAGGATGGATGGGTTAAAGTCAGTAAAAAGAAAGGGAAAAAGCTTCGTGTAGAGGCCTCCGCCCACTCTGGGTAGTTTTCAGTCTTTTTGCCATCCAATCTTTTCTTGTAATTCCTCGCTTGTTTCTTTCCTTCTCCAGGGCCGAGGTTGATAGTTTTATCATTGCCGGTTGCTGGTTTTTCTGTTTCTCTTGATTGTACTATCATCTTGTACCATATTTCTGCTCAATAGAATCAGTCTTACTCAAAAAAAAAAAAAACAACAACAACAACAACAATAAGGGACTATACTAGTAATATAGGGACCTAACATTTCAACAGTTAGTTTGCAACCAATTAAATCTCCAAATAAAGCAAACAATGTGAAATCTCTAAATGGGGAAACCTCCCACGTTATAAGATTCATGGAAAGATCTTAAGGACCAAAAATAGAAAGAAAATAGATGGAATATAATTGGAAAATTCCATGCCTGTCATGACACTTTCTGATCTTACTACCAATAAAGTTGACGTGTAGGTTAGCATAACCATTTTCATGCTTTCCTGATTAAAATCTCCTTGAGTGCATCCCCTATTTTTTTTTGTCAGGACATGGTCTCAAACTTCCTTTTGTCTCTAAAAACCATATTTGTTCCATTACCATAACCTTGTCACTTGTATTTACGATGAGGTTCATGTTTATAGTTTTTCATTGTTTTCCATCATACTTGTTTGAGATCATTAAAGTTTGATGAACCTATTCAGGGAACTGGTTATCATTTCACATCATAACTTTGAATACACTATAGAATAATGGTAGACTTTATTATATCTATTTGTCATTTCCTTTGGGTTTTTCCATTGGCTTTGATGGTGATTATGGGATGGTAAATCAGCTAACACAATTTCTCTTTATTGGTATTTTCCATTGATTATTTTACATGACTGTATGTCTCTTTACATTTGGTTGAATACATGAGTAAATTGTCCATGATAAATACAAAACTGTAATATCCCAAATGGGGATTAACAGTAATAAAAGTGAAAATAGACAAGGAGAAATGTAGACACCATTAAAATGCTCAAATTGGAGCCAAAATCACTACTGAGCCATTTTATTAATATATTGGGAAAGATTACAACTGAGGTGCTGGAAAGTTTTCACATGGGCCTACTCAAGGGAGGCTTGAAGAACAACTCAAACCGAAGCAAAAAGTCTAGCTAAAAGTGATACTGCATGGCTCAATCTCTGCACTGCCTAGCCCATAAATGTTGTTTTTGGCTAAATTTGGACTGTTGGTTGGGCTGCTTCCTCTGCTCAAAAAATTCTAGGCTTTTAACCCCAGGCTCTACTCACCAAACCCACAAAAACACACAAGGAATTGGCCAAATGTTGGCCCTAGAGTTTTGGCCCAATTTCCTCTCGCTCCTCTAGCTGTTGGCGGCGTTAGGATCTATGTTTGAAGCCTCAAACCTGCCCAAAAAATTATGCCAAATTAATCTTGGCTTCTCCTCAATAAACCCAGAAAAACCTAGAAAGGGTTCGCTCAAAGCTTGACTTCTAAATCTGGCCCTCTTGGGCTAGGTTCACTGCGCTGCTGGGTAAATCGAACCTTTGGATGAATCTATTGGAAAATGCCTCTGGAGTGCTACCAAAATCCTTGGTACGAGGTGTCTAATCTCCCCTCCATATCTCCTGTTGAAACTCTGCTACTCTCAACACTCTGACACCCACACAGAACTGAACTACGCAATCACTATGTAGCCTACTCTACCTTTGTGCAGTCTTGAAGGGGTTATGCTCTTCTTATTGCTATTGTTGTGTAATTCCCCTAGAAAAATGCAGAACTCGTCTCATGAGTGGGAACTAAAAATCCCCTGAGGTAGAGGTTGAGATCTCCGCTTGAAGATATCATGTGCTAAACAAAACTAGAGACTTGGTTGTCCAACTAGAGCGTGCTTCAGTCAAAATGAACAAGAGTAAGAAGATGAATGAATGAATGCCAATATATTCCTTTTATCCATTGAGGCCCAACGTATGCCTTGGGTCCTACCTTGGCCTATGCTACCTCCCCTTGACTAATCACGTGTTGCCTTATTTTAGCCAATCCCACGCTGTCCTCTTCATGCCTCTTCTACGCTGCCACCTAAGGCAAATTCGACCCCACCACTAGAGCCACAATTTTCCCTTAGGGACTTTAAGAAAAGACTTTATTTGGCTTAATTACTAGTTGTGGATCCCCTACCCACTTTATTTTCGCTCAACATTAGGAAATTCCAAAATAAATCAAAATTAATATTTTTTTCTAAGTTGAGCTAATTCTATTTATGTATAAGTAGTAGTACAAAACTGCCTCAGTTCAGCTGCGTTAGCCTGAAACTGGGCTTGAAAGTCAAACATCATGCAGAAAGGAAGCTGCCCATATAGGGAAACCAGCTTTTTTGAAACAGTTTTGCCGCCCTTATAATGGGAAACCGGCCGAATTGTTATAGTTGCATTAACACTGTGACAAAAAACTAGAACTGTAATACAGTAGAGCCTGTAGACTGCTAAGTACATAGTAGAACTAACAGCATTGCAGAAAGAAGCTATGTCTAAGACCATACTGTTTTCAGTGGGAAGTGACTGGAGACGGAGGCTCCTCCAGAATTGGGCAGCCGTAGTAATTCTCCGGTTCATCCACGTTAGCATCTGCAGCATTCTGAGTCATTGCGCCTTGGGCTTCCGAGGTTCCCACCTGCAAAGGAGAGGTAGCACTGGGGGGGAAGGCAGCAGCATCAGTCGTGGCTAGGCGTTCAGGAGGCGTGGCTGAAGAGGTGGAGAGCGGCGCAACAGAGGGGGAAAGGGGGTCAGGAGGAACTACAGGGGGGGCCATAGCAAAAGCGGAGCTGTCAGAGGCATCTTCACACAATGTAATGGTGATATAGGCAGTAATCGAGGGGCGGGAGTGGGTGCCATCAAACCGCAGTTCAGCGCGTTGGGTGGACTGCCGGATGAAAGGTCTGCGGGTGGGCAGGGGAACGTAGACGAAATCAAAAGGAATTTCAGAGGCAGCTCTACTGGAGGAGGGTCGCTCCCCAACGGAACCACCCCGAGAGCTGCCTCTTCGAGCAGTCATACGAGGCCTGAGACGAGGCATGACAATTTCTGAGTCGGGGGTCTTCGGAACAGCCACAGCAGAGGAGCACGCAGTGAACGGAGGCGAGCCACCGGAGTTCAGGACGTCGGGCTGGTTAAAAAGCAGCTGAGGGCCAGCGTTTCGTCCTGTGCAAAATCTGCTATTCGAGAAATGAGCCCCCTGAGTGAATTCAATGCAGCTGAGTAAAGAGCAGCGCCGCCCTGTGGCTGTGCGAGCGCTTGGCTCAGCACAGTGGGCAGGGCACTCGCCGGCGAGGGGCACCATACAGTCGCGGAGGGAGGCGATGAACGCATCAGACAGAAGATCGAGCAGAGTGATAATGGCCATGGTGCCCAGAACCGTCGAGACAAAGCTGTTGAAGTGCCGGCTCGAATGAGCATTGAAGAGGGTGGCAGGCGCATTGAAGGCGCATTGAGAGCAGCCATGGGTGGCCATGTGGCTACCACGCTCCTCGTGCTTTGGGGGGAGGGTCACACACGTATCCCCCATCCCCATAGTGCTGTCAAACATCCGCATCCGGAGAAATCAAAATTAATATTCCAATTAGCTAACTACTAATTTGGAATATTGTAGTCCTCCCCGCCAAAAATTATTTGTCCTCAAGCAATTCCTGAACAAACATCCTCTTCAGCTAACGCTCCCCCACGGTCACTGAAAATTTTTCCAGGGTCTCAGATGCACCATTGAATCATCCCTGATCTCTGCATCACCCTGATATGAAGAGATCCCTCAATACTAGGATCCCAATCCATCATGTCCAACATAAATATCCCTCTGCTCCACTCACCATCCTGCCAGGCATAAGTAACAAAAACCTGTGCACACCATCAGTGAGTGGGGAATCATGATGATATGGCACTGTGCCCCACTCCTCATGAAGTTTCCCTACCAAGTATTTCACCCCTTGCACTACAAGAGTAGACCCTCGAAGATACCCCCTAATCCCTACAAAGATAGTGTCTTGCTCACGTGAGCTTCTTCATATATCATGTTGCTGGCCCACCTGCAAAGTTACTAAGGTTCCCCATGCCATCAGGGAATTACTAAAGACCAATGGAAGATCTGCATGATCTCCCCCTATGGTAGCCAGCTCATCCTTAAAGGGTATTGAGTTGTAAAGAGCATAGATGATCAGGCCCCCTGCCGAACTCATAGTGGTGCCACCGTGCTAATGCTACGCTACTCTGATTATGGAATACTCTCCATCATGTGTAGATCGTAACCTCCTCTCTTGAGGCATAGTAGCGGAAGTTCGGTGAGAGCCAAGTTCATCCTGCCCAGGCATCACCTTGATGCCAATATCTACCCCTCCACATCTAACTCTGATCCTATGCAGCAACAGAGAAATTCGACCTCGCCATCCGATGGAGGACTCTGAGTCCCAACCCAATAATGAGCTAGATCACTCTCTTTCTCGACTCCAACCATCACGAGACAAAATGGTATATCAATCAACTGAATCTTTGCCTCCCACAGTCGGACCTGCTGCACCATAGCTCTCACAATTACAGGAATCATTTCGTGCCTCATCTCTAGACCCTGCATGTGACCAATATAGAGGGTCCATATATCATGGGAAAATTTGATGCATGCTAACCTGCCTTGTGTCGTACCGATGACTGTTGGAAGCCACATGTGACAAATAGCCACCCCTTGAATGCAACCAATAGATGGATATCTGATACTAGCAATCGACTCAAGGTATTTGGATCCCTCTTGTTCCTGCCAACCATCTCCACTGGATCTTCCATCCACCCTCTCAATAATGTGTCAATACATTGTCTGGAGCCCAGACACATACTGGGATGCTACCTCAGTTGTACCCAGTATCCTCTGCTCATGCATGGTCTCGACATGCCCTGAGAAAAGAGTGACGCATGTCTCCCTCGTGACCTACTCCCCAAGCATAGGCTCAGTGATGACTGATATGCCACCCCTGCAGATGACCATCTCATCCCCCAACCTGTGGCTGTTAACTAGTACACCGACCCAATGCCACTGCTGAGAAGATATCTCCCCTAGTGTGTTGAGTGTCATCCAAATATCTTGGGTGACCCTCGCATACCCCGCTGCTCATGCCCAGAGTGCCAAAGGACAACAACAAAATATACTATGCCTGTGAGTGATGTAGAAGAGGGTCAGGCATGTGAGTCCCCACATATACCATCAAGCATCGCTCATCTGTCTCCTCGTCAATCCTGGGTGAACTACCCCCAAAGGTATCTCTGATGTCTTCGTCCATGAATCTTCTTGGAGGAAAATACTCTAATAACCCGTTTTGTAGCACCATACACCCCTGCATACCACCGATCATCCATGTACCCCTCGAAATGCCACTGCAAACTGTGGCATTCCCTTGTACACCGCTGGATACCCCGTGTTACTGTTGTACCAACATGTACCATCCCGTGCCTTGTCTGTGTCAAGGCACCAGTCACTCCTCGTGTGTATTCAATGTGATGTAAGACACTCCTACACCATAAAGCAGTCCCACACACTACAGTACACCACCATGCACCCATGTCCACCGGTAGTCCACTGCTCAATGCTAGATGCTCCCACACATCCATGGATGTGATGGCCTAGAGTTGTGTCTTTACATGTTGGAACACTTCTCTGCTCTATTGTGACCTATGTGTCCCGCGCAAAGGTGAAGAATCCATGACTCCATACAAGGCATTGTCTGGTGGCTTGCCAATGCACCTCCTCTAACAAGCTCCTGCCAAAGTATGTTGATCACCCCATGACCCTGCGTACAAATGTCATACCAGGACAACCCAAGGATTCTACCCATAAACTGGTTGGCCATTGGAGCTGACCAAAAATCCCCTAACAAATGTGCATGCTCAACTGCTAGGCCAACCGTACCCTCCAAGACATAGTTAACCTACCTACCTGGGAAATGATAGGTAGTCCCACCTAGATCCCAATGCCAGTCTGGAGTTCCTATATTCCCAGTGCCTAGAAACTCTTGCTGAAGTACACTCGGGTCCACCACCATCTCCATAACCCACTCCACCAGGTACCAACTCAAAATATCCCACCATCCAACCTCAACATGTGGATGTTGCACCCTGTGCAACTCCGATCGTCTCATCTCACTATTCAGGTCAACATATGAAATCTGACTAGGTGGCTCCTTCTCTGTCTCTCCAGTGGGAAGAGGTGACCCAAAATTTCCACTAGCCCCGTTTATGTATGCCTGAAGGGGGCCGCTCTGACACTCCAATGTGCCCTCTAGCTGTACCATTAGGGAATCCAACCCATTCCCCAATGTGGGCCAACTTGGTTATTGACTTGGCAATAACCACTCTCGTGCCCTCCAGTTCCTGAAGCTGATGACATTGTTGTGTGCAACCATCATCCAACACCTGTGTATCTCCTAGCGCCTCATCAAGGGCTAGCCCAAAGAATGATTACACACCCTCCTCCATATACACTCCAACACGCAAGACATGCTCACTAATCAGTTGCATGTGATTGTCATCCGAAAATTCTATCATAGACCTGGAGGCCTCTCTACCTATCGACCCCTCAACAATGGTGGAGCAATCTCCCGACATCTCATCAACCTGTGATGTGTTGCTATCATTAGAGAACTCGGTCACAACCCCAGATACCCCATCAATGGATACCTCAACAATGTGTGG
Organism: Pinus albicaulis; assembly: GCA_034641835.2. NCBI lineage: Eukaryota > Viridiplantae > Streptophyta > Pinopsida > Pinales > Pinaceae > Pinus > Pinus albicaulis. The sequence continues at coordinate 1,686,009,486 of CM076584.1, forward strand.
TGTCTCATCAGTGAGTGTATGCTCAATTGTCTCCTTGCCAACCATGGCCCCTTCAACTACTCTTTCATCTTCTTCCTTAATCCGACTCACCATCCCTGCATAATTCCACGGAACTCCCCCTGATTTGTGCATGTCTCTTAATTCACGGGACTCCCAAAAAGAGAGGGACACTTGAATATCATGTCCCAATGATTGGTATACCTGCCAATTTTTTGTCAATAACTCCACATCAGTTGCAATAATGTCTTTACATCTTGATGTATTATCCACCATTCTAGGCATATCAGATTTGTTGTATAATTGAGAATGGTCCTGATTCCCAATTATTGCATGAATTAGTTTCTTCCCCACATTAACCATCATTTGTTGCACCCTAATCACCTCATTCAAGGTTACTGCCATGGCGTATGAGTTTAAAATTTATTGGGATCCCATGATTTCTTAATTTTTTATTTTGGTCTTGTCATAGAATGAGGGTTTCCCACAGCCTGAGCCAAGATTATGCTCTGGTACCACTGTAATATCCCAAATGGGGATTAACAGTAATAAAAGTGAAAATAGACAAGAAAAAAATGAAAACACCATTACAATGCTCAAACTGGAGCCAAAATCACTACTAATCCATTTTATTAATTTATTAGGAAAGAGTACAATTGAGGTGCTAGAAAGTTTGCACCTGGGCCTACTCAAGGCAAGCTTGAAGAACAACTCAAACCCAAGCAAAAAATTTGGTTGAAAGTGCTGCAGCGTGGCTCAGTCTATGCGCTGCCTAGCCTAGAAATGTCGTTGTTGGCTGACTTTGGATTGTTGGTTGGGGTGCTTCCTTTGCTCAGAAAATTGTGGGCTTTTAACCCCAAACTCTAATCACCAAACCCACAAAAACCCACGAAGGAATTGGCCAGATGTTGACCCCAAAATATTGGCCCAATTTCCTCTTGCTCCTCTAATTGCTAGCTGCATTAGGATGTTTGTTTGAAGCCTCAAACCTGCCCAAAAAATTCTACCGAATTAATCTTGGCTTCTCCTCAATAAACCCATAAAAAACTAGAAAGGGTTCGCCCAAAGCTTGACTTCAGAATCTAGTCTTCTTAGGGTTGGCTCATTACGTTGCTGGGTAAATTTAACCTTTGGGTGGATCTGCTGGAAAATGCCTCTGGAGAGCTACCAAAATCCCTGGTAGGAGGTGGCTAATCTCCCCTACAAATCTCATGTTGAAACTCTGTTGCTTTCCACATTCTCAACACCCACACCGAACTGAACGATGCAATCACTGTGCAGCCTACTATACCTTTAAGTAGTCTTGAAGGGGCTACGCTCTTCCTGTTGCTACTACTGTGTAATTCCCCCCACCAAAATACAGAACTCCTCCCTTGAGCGAGCACTCGAAGTCCCCCGAGGTAGAGTTTGAGATCTCCGCTTGAAGATCTCGTGTGCTAAACAACACTACAGACATGGCTATCTGGCTCAAGCATGCTTCAGTCAAAATGACCAAGAGTAATAAGATGAATGAATGAATGCCAAATGAGCATTCCCTTCTTCCTTTTATGTATTGAGGCCCAAAGTATGCCTTGGGTCCCACCTTCACCTGCATTGCCTCTCCTTGACCAATCACGTGCTACCTTCCTTTAGGCAATCCCACGTTATCCTTTTTGTGCCTCTTCTATGCTACCACCTAAGGCCAATTCGACCCCACTAATAGAGCCACAATTTTACCCTTAGGGAATTCAGGAAACGAATTTATTTGGCTTACTTTATTCCCAACATTAGGAAATGCCAAAATAAATCAAAATTAATATTCCAATTACTTGACTGCTAATTTCGAATATTACAAAAAACCATAAACCTGGAGATTGTTTTCACTTGTGATCTCCCATTTGATGAATTTCTGAATTATAGGACAAAAGGAAAAGATTTGAGTAAACCCACAAGTTGGAGTGTTACCACCATCATTGTCTCAATGAATTTTTCCTCTCGAGAGCCTTTTATGACCCCATATACCCATTTTATTTGGGATGCACTAATGCCACCTTACAACCACCATAAAAAGCCAATAGGAAACTATTTTGTTTTTCTTTTTCTCTGCGAGTCTCAAAATTTCAGCAGTCTATCACACTTCATATATGTCCTAGAGAGTCTACTATGTCTTTGGATGTCTAAACTAGACTTAAAATTGTTTCTATAAATGTGCATATTACATCCATATACCCAATGTGTGGGCTTCCTTCATCATAGCTACCCTAGTGCCATGGCATGTGGCTTGGAGCATTCCCTTTGCCCCCACTTTGTTCCATCATCATTTCACACGACACCTGCCATTTGATGGATGTACCATGGACCTGTCACCCCCTTAGAGGTTGAAACCACCTAATAGGGTCATTTATCAACCTCTCTTGTTGAGCTTGCTAACACTTGTACATTTTAAAGCCCATTTGGAAGGGCATTACACTATGAAGTGTCCATTTTTTCCCCTGGTTAGTAAGCTTATTTACATAATTACGCTAATGGATTGTTGTATTGGAAGGTGAGGAGGATTAATGTACTTTCTTTTTCAATTCTATGGAACAAAGAAAATTCTAATCTAGTTTACTCTAATCAACTTCTGAGCCATGCAAAGCAGGTCATTTTCTTTGTTCCATAGAACTGACAAAAAAAGTACATTAGTGTAGAATTTGTTCCATAATCTTTTCCTTAGGCATACACTAGGTGTAGACTTTGAAATTCCTCGATACAAACGAAAAAATTGGGTGTTAAGATTACAATTGAAGTGTTGGAGGAGTAATATCATTTCAGCCAGACAAGGAGAAAATCTGCTCATTGTAGAATGACAAAGTTGACACATGTTGTAGAGTGCATAGGCCTGGATACCATAGAGATAGGTAATTAAAAACTACGCACACATAGATAAATGGTTGCAAATAGAGGTAAGGGAATGTTATAACTGCAAACAAATGTTACCACAAAGAGGTGATGCAATGGAGAATGATCAACATGGAATGCTAGACCTAACAAGACATATCTGATAGGCTCTATATGATGCTCAAGGAAATGGCCACTGCTACAAAGTCGTAGGCAATGGCCACTACTACAAATTCATGGCTCCAATACCACTATTGGGCTCACGAGAATGAAGAGATATTTAGGATAAACATGATATTGCATAATATTAACCATATATACATATAAAGACAAGTACATGTGACATTTGGATTATCCTTCCAAGGTCCCTTGGGATTGAGTCAAAGTGATGGTTCATGTTCCTCCACACCAACTCTAATGGATTAGGTGTCCAAAAAATATAAATAAATAAATAGAGAAACCAAATAAAAGATAATTAACTACATATGTACAAAATCCAACATAAATTCAATAAATCATTGAATTTTTATCTCTATTTTATCTCTTGAAATTTGCTAGTTGTAGGAACATTCAATTGTTGCCCATGATGGGCGATTTATCTTTAGAGATAAGGAGTATGAAGGATGAAGTTCCCATGATAAATATTAATCTAATGGCTATTTCCCATCTTGTTGAATAAATTTCGTGTGGTTTTGACCAGCTGGATTTCCTCCACATATACAAAGAACACGACATGATTGTTGATATATTATGAAAGGAGGGTTTACTTCTCCCCAATGAATTCATACTAGTTGATTTATTACAAGGGTGGTACAAATTTCATACATTTGATAGTCTAGATGTTCCTCTAATGTCTTGACATTGGTTCTTCTCAAACAATGAATAAACTTTTTTGCAGTTGATCTCTAAAATAAAATTTATTCGTTGTTGTATGTATATATAATTTCTTTTTAAAAGTTTTTATCACATTGGTAATCCAACACTTCAATTGTAACCTTAACACCCACTTTTTCCCTTTGTATGTAGGAATCTCAAAGTCTACACCTAGTGTATTCCTAAGGAAAATATTATGGAACAAAGTTTGCACGTAGTGTATGCCTAAGGAAAAGATTATGGAACAAAGTCTACACTAATGTACTTTCTTTTTCAATTCTATGGAATAAAGAAAATTTTCTGCATTGCATGGCTCAGAAGCTAGATCAGAGTATTCTATGGAACAAAATAGATTACCTACTTTGCATGGCTCAGAAGCTTATTAGAGTAAGCTAGATCAGATGTTGACTTTTTCTTGGTTATTTAGTTTCCTTGCAGCAATTTTTCCATGCGTTGAGAATTAATACACCAATACAGACCATAGTAGCAAGTGTATTTCTGACCATAGTAACGAAGCTCAATTTTTTAATTTGGACTCGTCTAAAACTTTGCACAGCGCAGAAAATGAGTTGTTTTAACTTGTGTGTGAGCCAAAATTGCTTCATGTGAGTCTAACTCATTAGCAGTAAATTTCACTTGCAATCACTTGTTACTAGTTATCCTGAACGCTGACTAGCAAGTAAGTGCCAAGTATTTTTTTAATTTTTGGTGAGATTGATGCATGAGTCCGATGACTACATATTTGGTTCATTCCAGTATAAAAATCAAACAGAAAATACCCGTTTTGCTCATATTTTTGGCAGAATCTTCTGTAGGTTGTCTTTTGTGTTTTTTCCAGTGACTTGTAAACCTATGAAAGAGGAGCAGAGAAAGAAATTTTTTAAGAAAAATAGAAAGAAAACAATGGCATATTCATAATTTACACAAAATTTACCATGGAAACTCAAAATGGGAAAACCAGCTAAACAGACAACACACATGCTTGGCTAGGAAAAGTACCTACCTAGAAGGAGCACTAGACACTTGGAGGAGGAAATTTGGTCTCTGGAGTTCAGGACCATGTGATATGATATACATGGTTTATGCATGAACCCTTGGTTGGTCCATCATGGAAAAGCATAGGTGGAGGTAGCTTGCTCTTGATTTTTTAGACCTCAAATCCATGCTTAAGTGGATTTATTCTTTGGAGCACTTGAGACCTTGTGACAACATCTTTCTTCTATGGCTTGTGACCTTGTCACAACGTATCCGAGTTCTTATATGGCTTGTGACCTTGTGACAACATATCTGATTTCTTCTATGGCTTGAGCGAAATTTATGGAACATATCTGAGTTCATCTGTGGCTTTAACCAAGTTCAGTGGTGACTAGACCGAAGTGTTGTGGCTTGATCTAGGTCTGTGGTATATATCTCAGAGAGCAGTGAAGACTAGACTGAAGTCCTGTGAAATTTGATCAAAGTTTATAGCATAGATCCAAATCTGTGATCTTGTTCTAAGTTTGTCGTATTGGTCCAAGATATATACCATCTATCCAAGGTATGTCAAGGAGGTATGAAACCTATATTTATCTCTGATCTAAATTGTTATCATCATATCAGTCCAATATCTATTCTTTGTTTGAAGTACGAGCTTAAGAAAAGGTGTATTCAATCTTGTTTCCTTGTGGCATGATGAGAGGATCAACCTTTCCTTGGTGATCTTTGTTGGACATTCAATTGTGAATACTTAGCACTTGTGGAAGCCTTCATGGGTCAGTAAAGTCCTTTTCTTGATGTATTTTTGAAGAACCAATTCAAATGCTTAAATAAAAATGTACTCTGCTTTAAAATTTGCATATTCATGATCTGTTTTTGTATGAGAAATTGTGCTACCACAAACAAGACAACTAGATCATTATTTGGCACCACCTACACACGACAATGATCCAAACAATTACATCTTCAATGTTGGCTGGATAAAAATGTGGCCATTCAGACATTTTCCTCACCATGTTTCTCTCAAGAGAAACCCACCTTGCCTTAGCAACCATTTCTGAGCCTGATGCCATCTCCAGTACCTAACATTTTGTACTACAATGCCCATACACTTTGCTATGAATCCCACCCCTACTAACCCCTACTCTTGAAAATTATGAAACCTTTCCATTTAATTAGTAGTGACCAAAAGGTTGAATAATGGTGTTCTTTTCCTCTTGAACAGATTGACAAATTGAATGCTCTTCAATACTTGGAATCTCAAGAATTGCATGGACTTCCATCTAGTCAAGTGGAAGAAAAGGGTAATATTGCCATGCATACAAGTTTATGGTCATCCTATACTAACTGATTTCTGCAAAATTTTGGCTAGAAGCGTGTTATCTAGACCAATGGAAGAAACATCTAAGTTCACACTTTAGGTCGTGGGTCAAAGGGGGAGATAACTAGAGCATGTCTCTTTAAGAAGAACATTTAATGGAATCTAGGGCTTAGGTCACCACTTGCAAACACTGAAATCCGCAAGCCTACTCTACCTAATTTTGTAGGTCATCTTAGTTACAAAATGAGATGTACATAGGCCAAGAGCACCTGAGATGAAGGTCATACTCCTAATGGAGTTCATCATTAATATGCTATAATATATTCCTGAGGGAGGGCTGATATTTCAGGGGTGATTTTTCTCAAATTTGGCACCATATATCACTTTTTTCAGGAGGACATATTGGAGATCAATCATCATATTATGAAGCTGAGAAAATATGTATGTTTCCTGTAGAAATTCGAGGCCAAATTCTATGTACTAACCATCATGATTAATGGGTTCAAAATTTCTGAAGGAAGCTAACATTTTGTACCTTCTTTCTAAGTTTATACCAGTCTATACCAGTGGGCAGAGATTGGTCAAAAGATGTCACCAAGTGAACTCCCAGTTTCCTTGATCTTCCTATATTGTAATAGCTCTCTGAACTAAGCAATAAAATTAAATATTTCCTCTTATTTCGTCTTGTTGTAGCATTTCCCTTATTGTGCACACTAATTATTTAATGAAATTATTTCACTCTAAATGTTTGTAAAAATTTGTCAAAGAATTTTTGTTTAGGAAGGAAAAATTTGCATAATTTAGAATTGGTACATCATAGATCAACTAACAAAATCATTGTCATGTAGTCATAGACACATTTTCATATAATCTTATTCTCAAATAAAAAAATTGTGCCTATAACTCATTGAACTCCTTAGGTCATATTAAAATTGTGTTTCTGTAGGCCGTTGATATCTAAATCGACACATCACTAATGGTTAGACACCAATGCAACAATTGTACACAGACAATACCATTTCTCATTTAGCTGGACCACATATCACACAAAATTGCAATGGACTTGGTAATCATTTTCCACTAGTATTAAATGCTATCAATACCATATAATAGTCACAGCCAGCATATGGTCAATAATAGCTACCCTGTTTCAGATCTCAACAGTCAATTCGAAAATTTTGGTACAAGTAAAATGACACAGGCATGGCCTTTGCTTGTTTCTCAAAGGGATGTGAAGGAGCTGGAAATTTCTGACCTAGGGGTGTGGGGTTGTTTTGATAGAGTCAACCAAAGGGGAAGGTGTATAGAAAGGACTATCTAGTTCTTGTCTGAGGATGTGATGATCAAGTCCAAACTTGGAATAAGTCAAGGAAGAAATTTTGTTGCTGAATTAATGGTAATGTGAATTGGAAATAGGTAAATACATTCAAACTGGTTGGAAATTCCAAAGTCTTAGTAGATTATTTTAATGGGAGGATTGAACTCAAAAATCTCCAGTTAGAATCATGGCAGACAAAGATTTTTCAACTCACTTATAGAGAGAAGAATTTTATAGCATAAATGCTCTCAATTCCTGGATGATGGAGTTTTCTCTTATTCATAGTGATGTTTCAATTCTTGAATTTTCGTTTAACAATTTTTATTCTACCAATCCATTAAAATGATAAAATTTCTTATGTGAGTTTTAATGTAAGCAATGACTCTAACTGTTAGCAAATGTACTGCTTAATAGCCATGACATTATACTTTTTTATTTCTGTTGGAATAACAAAAAGATTAAGGCCATCATAACTTTGGTTATATGTTGAATTCCAGATATGTACTTACATTCAAACATCGAATGAAAGAATGTATGTGATACATATGACCAAAGGAGAGTACATCTATGCCGAATATGTTATTTCCATTACTCGGTTCTCTATCGAGGCAAAGAAAAATTGACAATCACATGAAACTTAACTCCTTGAATTTGCAAATAAGAAGACTAAATACCCAGATCAAGGCACATATACAAGGATAGAACGATCGTAGAAATGTGAAAAGAGCTATAAATTGGAAAGGGGCCATTTTTAGATAAAGGAGCATACTGTTTGGGCATCCACATGAATAGCCTTCCTCGCATATTTTTCATTACACCAAATAGTAGCAATTCTAATGTCTTGATTTGACAAAATCAACAGACCTACTTTAGAGAAGGAAAACCCGAATTAATAAGTTAGGAAAATTTATAAATTCCACTACAAAAAAAAGGTTAGAAATACTACACCAAATATTCTACAATTTGATAGCTAATAAATAATTTATAGCATCACTTCTGCAACTACATTGTCTGGACTCTGTTCTATAAATGTAAATCCTAAAACATGCTACCTCATTAAGACTACCAATAACCATCATGCTCTACAATCTTGGAATTTATAAAATACCAATCAAGAGCTACCATCTCAACCAGAACAGTATAGAAAAATTGATTCGTTTAATATTGAGTCAATAAGAAGCTTGGGACCGTAAGGAACTTGGCATACAGATTGAATTTCATCCATTCAATGCTAGATAGGTAGATGCCACAAAAAAAACACTACTAATTTCACACGATCAAGAATAAAATTGGATGAAAAATTTCATTGTAATATCCTTTCATGAGTATTATTTCATATTATCAGGTAGCAATGAGTCTATGGCATTTGGTGGAGTCACCCCAATAATCAATCTGCGGCTTTAGTATTTTTTATCTCATTCAGTTGTGTTCGTTTTTATCATTAACTTTTGTTAAAGGATTCAGTCCATTCGATTTAGTCTATTCTCTGAATCTGTGATCTATATATGCTTAACTATTTGTACCTACTTTCGTTCACAAAAGGCAAGACCTGCTTACATAGTTTTCTCCCAAGTGGTTCAAGCAAGTCTTTAGCATCTTGCCTCATAAACTTCTTCACTTTCCTCATATATCCAATTCTATTGAGAGTTTCCAGGCAAACCATATGAAATAGATAAAGTGTGTTGATTCATGTTACTTCTATTAAACTCCACCATGGATGATGAGGATTTTTCTTCAGTTGAAATAGGATGCTCATGAAGCTTATTGCTACTAGAGACATCTGCAATAGTGACAGAACTTAACGGATCATAAAGATTTAAAATACTACGCAGATTTTCATTTTCCTTCACTTACGTTGCAAAATAATGCTAAAGGATATCCTGAAGGGAAAAATCATCATCTACAACAGGAATTTCTCCTATCAAAGTTTTGACAGCAAATTCCAGAAAAGGATCTCGCCAGAAATCTCCAAATGGTGATACAATTGGTGAGTCGTCCCTTTTGTTGGTTCAAATCAATTTCTCCTTAAATGCTTTCTTTTGTTGGCCCTTCAAAAGGACAAACATTCTCAAAAACAACAATTTTCAATTTCTCTTCACCACCTGCAAAGAAAAGGAGTTGTCTTCCATTCGATGAAATGGAAGGTTTTACGGGCAATGGGACAGCTCTGGTCCCCGTCGACCGACTACCCCGAGTTCCTGTCCTGCCGTCATCCAACTACCCACGACCTCTTAGTGGACCCCTCTCTCCCCCACGGTGTCTGCCTCCGCCAGCTCCTCCCCTCCCCTCCGCCACCCCACTCCCCCCCACTCCCCCACAACCACTCCCTCACACACGCTCCAGTCCAATTCAATTTCCTTGCTCACCAACAATGGGCCATCTATAGCTTCAAGGGCGAGCAGTGCCTATGAGATTGAAGGACTCAACACAACTCTTGTGTGGGCACATTGCAGGGCCAACAATAAAACTTTATCTATGGTTTTCTGGGATTCTGAATCTCGTATCTTCTTATCGATAACCTCCTCTGCCAGATTCTTCTGCTTCATGTCCACCACCAGAGGTCGGTAATGTTCCAGTAATGTGGGTGCATTCATAATCAACAACCAACCAACCCAACTTCAAAATTCCACAAAGGATCTCCTGTGACAAACTCACATTGTTTACTTTAGCACTGTCAGTGTAGGTGGTTTTCCATAATCCCATCCATGCCTCCAGAAAATGATAGAGAAAATTCTCATCTAGAAGAAGAACTCTAGTCACTCATGCTCTTGTTTGTGTGGCCTTTTGGAGATTGAAACCAAATAACGTTCCCTCTAGTGTGAATGGGAGTGATGTATCATCACCACAGGGACCTATAACTGGTCAAGGAAATCAATCTTCAGGATCTGCAGAGCAATCTGTTAATCATGCTTCTCAGCCAGTGCTTCCTAGTGTATATGGAGCTACTGTTTGTCAACCCATTGCTAGGCCTATGGTTTCTGCTATTGGCACTCCCGTAATGCTTCCTCGGGGACATGCTCCTTATGTTGTTCCAGTTTCTTACCCTATGCCAAAACCAACTATGCATAGATAGCTAGAGAGAAGGATTTGAGCACTTTGGACTGCAAAGCTTCATTTGATAATATGTTTGTTGTCATCGTATCAATAGGAAATGATGCATGTCAACCGATCTGCTAAATGATGATTAGTTGGTGTATCATTGCTCAATATGCACCTTTTCGTATGTGGCATGAAAGAGATCTTTTTCTTCCTCCACTAAGATTTCCAAAGTGGAGGATGTTAATTTTCTTGCAAAGAATGATTTTGATGGGGATACATGTAGAAAAAACTCAAAATTTTTTGTTCTTTTATTATTTCCTTTCTTCAGTCAAAATCAGAAAATAGAAAGCCTATGGATACAACTAGCAATATTATATGATAACTGTTACAATTTGGCACAGAATACACAAAGAAGGAGATTTCAATAATGTTTCTCTGTTTAGCATTAGCATGATTTAGGATTCTTTGTGTAGATTATTGGTCAGATATGTTTGTGTGTTTCTTATGGGTAGGAAATTAAATGCCATTTGTTTCCATGGGTGCATTCAATTCTTGATGTATTACTTTGGCTCCTTGGAATGTTGTTCTTGTGTTGTATGAGGTTCTTATTGGGGTCATTTAATTAGTGTTCTCTGTTATAAATTATAAGAGTAGCATATGATAGGAAGAATTGATATGGTTTTTAATTCAAGTATGACATATGGATGTGAGAATGTGGTATTTTGAAAATTTTCCCTCTGCATGAAGTGGATATGCTAGTTGGAAAGAGTTGAGAGAGGCACATATGTATTTTGTATCTTCATGCAATCCTTCTATTTGTTGTTAGGCCTTCTTTTTGCATTACAGATACCATTGTAAGCCCTTGTATTGTTAATACACTTTGTATTCGATACCGATTTATTTCTTGTTAAATGTTGTCTTTGATTCAAACATTTCCTGTTTTTCTTGCCAACAATTGAGGTCTAGAAAATAAATTTTCAAGAAATATTAGATGCTAACATTAACTTCCAAGTCTAGAAACATCAAAATATGGTCCAATAAGCCATAACCTTAGAAGCATGCATTGCATATAGGTAAAACTATTTCCATTCACTGCTAGATGTAAGCGAGTCATTTGGCAACTAGATTGACGTTTTGTATGTCTGAATTTTGACGTTTTGTAATTGTCTCATTTCCAACTCAAAATTCTGTGTTTTTCCATTTCAGTTTATGATGGTTTTTTGTAGTTCAATGAGCTTCTTGTCTAATTGCATCCCATCAGAAATACACCCGAGGTCATTGTTTTTACCTTTTTCATGGCATAGGACAGTTGCCTCATCTAGATAGACTCCCTTTTATGTTCTTTTCACCCAAGTTCGTAGTTTTAGAATTGTATCGTGCAAATTTCATTGGTATTGTTGTCACCGGTATTTACTGTAATATCATGATGTTTCTCATGATAATATCTATAAGGTATAGAACTTTTGTTGATTGGTATATTTGGAGTTTGAAATGTTTAGCTTGCAATTTTAGCAGCATGGATGGTGATGAAAATCCCTTTACTTGCATTATGTTTATGTCTGGAAGACACCATTGATGTTTCAATTAGTAGGAAGATAGAAGGGTTTTTATGTCCTAGAAACAATTCCAAGATGAAAAGTTGTTAGGTGTAAGTGAATGTAGCTGCCACAATCACTCTTGCCCTCTAATTTTTGTAGTAGATTCCCTCATTAGGATGAGGTGTGCATATGTAGGTAACACATGTTACATTGTTTCTGTATTGCAGAGTTGGTATTATGGTAGTTTGAGGAGCCTACCTATACATTGGGTGAAGGATTATATCACATAAAGTTGCATGTTTAGTGGTATTTTGAGGATCCTTCTTTTAAATTTAGTGGAGGCTATACAACATTAAGTTGTATGTCCAGTTTTCCTTTTTCCCTCTTAAAAGGTAAATGATGATGAGCGCTTCACCTCATCCTTAAGGCTCACTCTTGCATATAGTTATTTCAACAACAATGCTATTGAACTTGACTTCTCAAGTTTGATGTGGGCCAACCACAAGCTTTTAGTTAGTTATTCCATGGACTGGGAGTTATTTTTTTATTGTAGAGGAAATTGTAGTAGGGTCATTGATCTAATTGGATCAATTATATTATTTTTCACCTATTTCATTCTTTTCAAAGTGGTTAAATCAGAGAAATCAACTTGTAGGGCCATATTTATTAGTGAGTCCTAGTTTGGAGAATTTTTGTCTGAAATTTCCTGGAGTCATTTTGATGCACTAAATGACATTTTTTGGGGTTCAAAACTGTCCTGCTTAAGCATTGGACCCCATGATGCTTTTCTACACTAAGAGACCTTTCCAATGGTGCATGAATTGCATGATTAACTCACTAGGTAAAGGTATAGTTGTTTGCACCCTTTCTATTCTCAATCTCTTAGGTGCAAGAATGAATGAGCAGAAGATGGTTCTAGGAATGAATGACAGCTCTAAAGCAATCGAAAAAGTGTCAATTGGAGCTACTCAACAATTTTCCCTAATCTGAAACAACAAAATTTCCCCATGAAAATACAAGCAACTATTATGCTTGTATTATTTGGATGAATTTAGTTGTGTTGTTTCATGCAATGCATTGTGTCAGTTATGTATTGAAATATTAGCTAAGTGCATTGTAATGTTAGGACGCTTTAAAATCCCTAGTTGGACGTGTGATTTATGTTGAATGAACTTGGTTTACTAGGACTTAGTTATATCTGATAAAGTGTTATTAAAGGGAAAGTGATGGATATACCTTAAGTTAAGAGGAATCGTATAGCTGAGGTGCATGCTAGCCAAGCCCCTGTGGTTGTCACAAAGTAGTGTCATGTGACATGTGACTCAAAGTGCTGAAAAGGACTTCAGAAACTCAAATTTGCAAAGAAAAATTCAGTTAAAATTTAGATTCATGACATCACCCCTGTTAATGCTCTATGAAGATGAAATGTAAAGTGCAAGGTTGAATCATTTAATATAATGTATTTTTTCCAGACTATGGTCTACTTCCAACTGCTTGCCACCAAAGATCAATCGTTTTTATTCAAAAGGGATCCCCTCCTGGTACTTATCTTGGACCTTGTCCATGACAAATAACAACAGGTCTCTTCTTGTAAGCATTTTTTTAAATAGTTGTTTGGCATGCTCTGGACTTCAGTGTTTTTCCATCTTGAGCTCATTGTAATTCAGATTTGGATTCTTAGACCCCTTGAGAGTTGGATCACTACTCTGGTGTTTTGTTGGATTACTGTTTTGGTGTAGCTACCATCTCTGCACGTGCCACTCTTCCTATTTTCGCTTTTGCAATAACTCTGTTAGAATTTTGTCAAAACAATTGATAGGCGTCCTCCTTATTTTAGCAATTTTTCAATGGAAAAGGTTTGGCCATGAGGGCTTATTTTTCTCTCTTCATTGGTGTTGGGGGAGGAGAGGATCCCTACTTGGCAGGGAGAACCCAAAACCTAGTGGAACGCCTAACTACAATGGAGGGCTAAGAAGAGGTGGTGCTCTACATCCTTATTTTGTATCCCATTATATATTTACATTTCCATGACTTGATTTAGCAAAGCAATATACTAATAGAAGAGGCCATTGCCACTGTGAAACAACAGTTGGATGTTTAAAGATTTTTATACCTTGTGATTCTACTTAATCAACAATTATCATAATAGAAGAATCCACTACCATTCTGAAACAATCTCCTTCAGACATTTAAAGTATTAGGATATTCTTACACATAGGAAATAGTTAATAATAACTTAGTCTAGTGTAGAGTTAGGTAAAGTGTGTTTCTTTACCATGTACATGTGTAACTTATAATCCGACGATCATGATTTGTAGTGATCCGACGATTATCTCTCTCCTTGGTATTAACGACACTTGATCCATGGCTTACCACCTGATTGGTCCATGATCTCTATTTAAAGAGTATGGAGGGTCATTTGACCGGTAATCGTTTATGAGAGAAACATATGTAAATTTTCTTTTTATATTAATAAATTGCCTGAAGTGGCCGCGTTGGCTCAGTCGGTGGACTGTTTCCCTCTTTGAGGGTTTTAACCATGTGATTATACTGGTGTACTGATTTGTGATCTGTTTGTGAGCGGTGACCTTTGGTTCTTGATCTACAAAACTTACCCTGTAAATTCCTACATGGCATCAGAGTTATTTTGAGGGCTGCATTCGTTGTTGATCAAAATCCGAAGCCGGTTTGACTGCATGCGAATGCCGTTTTGCAGATCTACTATTTCTGAACATTTTTGGGCTTGGAGAACTGTTGTGTTCAAAGTATCCGTTACAGTGAGGAACGCCTTTCTTTTCATGCAAAAAGGTTTCCGGCTACCCAGGTTATGACAGTTTAGATCTGGAGGTATAAAGCATTTGTTTTGCAGTTATATTTGTTAATAGTTCTGCTTATTTCGATTCCCTTTGTTTATTTTTGGTTTTTAGGTTTTATTTATTTGGCAGATCTATACCATCTTCTTTGTGTATGCTCTTTTCTCTGCACTATGTGCGATCTTGGAAAATCAGAAACAGGAAGAGGCATTTTTTTTGCTACGTATGCTCTTTCCCCGCGTCATTGTGCGATCTCGGGAAATCAGAAATAGTGAAAAAATTGATAGTTTCCGGCAAGGCTAACTGAAATCTAACATTTTGCCGTAAGGCTTGCATTTCATTTTTTTTCTTGGTTTTTGTGTTTTTTTGTGCATGTAAAGGCACGCACATAAAAAAAAAAAACCCTTCCTCCTTTAAAACAATAACAAAATCCTTTTACTATCTCACTTGGTGAGGAGTTAGTTTATGAGAATAGCGGTCTTAGGTTCAAGTCTCCTCAAGCTTCTTTTGTAAAAAATTTTTGTTAAAAGGGGCGGATTTTTATTTTTTTTAAAGTCGCACTTCATCTCGTTCCCGTAACTATTCGGCAGCTTCAACTCGTTTTTTCAAAAAGGCATAACTTCTTCATCTAGAAGCCATTTTTCAAGCCCGTTTTTTTTAAACGACCTAATTTTTCGAGATCTTTCCATTGGAGAAGTTAGTTTCAGCTTTTCTCAGCTTCAGTTTAAAAAAAAAATGGAAAGTGCATGCCCGATTATTCTTAACAACACCAATTATTTCCAATGGCTACCTCACATGGTAGATATAATTAGAAGTAAAGGGCTTTATAGAATAGCCATAGGAGTAAAAACTAAACCTTCTGATGATGATAAAGTAGCTAAATGGGAAAATCAACAAGATCAAGCACAAGGGTTGATAGGAATGCCCATTGCTCAAGATCTTCGATTTCATATCCTTGACATTGACACCCCTCATGAAGCCTTGGACAAGCTAAATACTTCCTTTGGCATTCAAAATCAAATCAGGGCCCATCAACTTGAAAATGAGTTGCTTACTTTGGACCCCAATAATTTCTCCTCTATTGAATACTTTTTGTCCAAATTCAAGACCCTTAGACTTCTTTTAGAAGGTTGTAAGGTCAAAAAGAAAGATAGTAGCCTCATCTATTGCATTCTTACTAAGCTTGGCCCTGCATACTCTGTATTTGTTTCTGCCTTCCATTCCATTAAAGAAGCCATCATTTCTTCAGGAACCACCTACAAGAATCCCTCTTTCGATTCCTTTTGTGATTCTTTGATAAGAGAACAAGAAAAACTCTTACACCTTTGTCTTATCATTCATGGAAACGCTTCTAAGAAAGCCTTAGCAGCCCAACAACAATCATATCAAAAGAATCCCAAGAAGAAGCATCCTAAAAGATATGGTCCGAAACTAAACAAGGGTCCTAAGCAATTTCAGCTGCAAATTGAAAAAGCAACTCACCAAAATAATAAGGCAAATAAAAACAAAGGGAAGAAGACCAATAGACATTGCAAATTTTGTAATCGTGATGGCCATATAGAGTCCAAATGTTTTAAGAAGATGGAAGCCTTAGAAGCAGCAATGAAGAAGCATAACATCAATTTGGAGCACTCTTCACCTTCATCTTCAGGAATGGCACTTTCTTCTTGTGGTTGTCAAGCATCAAGATTTGGTTATGCATTAAATGTATCTTCCTCTTCTCATTCTCATGAGTGGCTCATTGATTCTGGAGCTTCTTATCACATGGCCAAAAATAAAGCCATGTTTTCTTCTTTAAATGATTGTAACACCAAACATATTTATGTTGGTGATGATAGATCTCTTAGTGTTATAGGATCTAGAACCATTCATCTCGATAATGGTCAGTTTAATGATGTACTATGTGTTCCTACCTTGTCATGAAACCTTCTCTCTGTTTATCAGATAACTCATTCAGGTGAAGGGAAAATAGTAGAATTCTCACCTCATGATGTTGTAATCAAGGACCTCAAAGATCCTAAACATATTTTAGCTACTGGCATTGCTGATGATTCCACAAGGTTGTATAAGTTTGAAAAATTTGGGTCATCATGTCTTCCCTCTGTTTTTGTTGCTCATAATGATGATGTGAGCAAACTTTGGCATGAGCGATTTGGTCACTTAAACTATCACTCTCTTCAAACTCTATGTAAGGAAAATATGGTGACGGGCCTTCCTATGGTATCTTGCCGAGATGGTGTTTGCTCCGGATGTGTACTCGGAAAACATCATCGAGATAGTTTTGACAAACGTGCCTCTTGGCACGCTTCAGCCCCTTTGCAGCTTGTGCACAATGATTTATGTGGTCCACTTCCTGTTGTTTCTTTCTCTGGTTGCAAGTACTTCTTAACCTTCATTGATGATTTTTCCAAACGCACTTGGGTATATTTCTTAAAACTCAAGAGTGAAGTTTTTAACATGTTCTTGGCCTTTAAGGCCTTTGTTGAGAAACGATCTGGACATCAAATTCTTAAGTTAAGATCAGACAATGGCGGAGAATATGTTAACAACAAATTTATCAAATTCTGCACTGAGCATGGCATTCAATTGCAACATACTGTTCCATATACTCCACAACAAAATGGTGTAGCTGAAAGGAAGAATCGCACCTTAAAAGAAATGGCTAATTGTATGCTTCAATCTAAAGGACTTGGTCTCAATTTTTGGGCAGAAGCCATTAACTGTGCAAATTACATAGTAAATCGCACTCCTACTAAGGTTTTAAAGAATATAAATCCAAAAGAATCTTGGATCTCAATCAAAAGCCGTATGCAAGTCACTATCGTGTTTGTGGAAGTGATGCCGTAGGCCCACATTCCCAGAGCGCGAAACATAAAGCCTTAGAACCTAAGAGTGAAAAATGAATTTTGTTGGAGATTCTCAGCATGTCAAAGGATATAGACTTCTTCAACCAAAATCCAAAAATATAATCATTATAAGAGATGTAAAATTATGAAAATATATCACTGCGAGCTCAGTTGTTTGGGTCAATTTAGTGTGTCCTAAATTGGTCGTATTTAATTGTCAATCCTAGAATCGTAAGTCGATGAAGTGCGGCGCACTATATGTGCAAGATAACTTTTCTTAACTTTTGTCGTTTATGGTCTTTCTAAGGTGAAATGGAAATTCTAAAGTGAAAAACAAGTTCGTTATAATTGTTCAAGGAAGTGATATCCCCCAAGTAATGATTTTATCAATCTCGAAACTTTCATGCTATACAAATTGAAATTACAAATGACAAAAAAAGAAAGTAAAATCAAATGGAAAGTGTCATATATCAGAATCAAACAAGAAACTAGCAAGAGGAATAAGAAAACTAAACTATTCTTGCTGCCAACCGAACACAAAAGTAAACACATGCAGAAATTCAAAATTGCAATGAAAGAAATCTAAAATCAGACACATCAATCTGTCGACCTTCTTCATCATTAGACCACTATGACTCACAAGTAATCACCATAAACAACTTGTATAACTGATATTTAATTTGCGTAAAGTAAACTAATACTAAACCATACATACATGATTCAATCCTCGCCTTTAATGCAAATTCACTCGTGCTTTGAGGCAATTGAAGATGTCATACATGATTCAATATATCTAAGTTTATGAAAAGAAACTAATACTAAACTACACACTTCATCATGCCTCTCACCATCACTCCACCAGTTTTCTGAGAAACCTAAGTACGCTAGAGCGCCTTAATATATCTAATTTGTAGAAAGGAACTAATACTAAACTACACATTCATCATGCAAGTTCCTCACCATCACCACTGTGGCTTTATAGTCAAGACACTATGAGTAGCTTAATAAGGGTTCTTCAATTTTAACTACCGAATCGTATAAACAAAACTGAAAACACAAGACAAAACTAAGTTAAACAAAGATCGTGGAAAGAAAACTAGCAGCGATTAACACGCTTCATATCATTAGCAAAAATACTATGAAAATGCCCCGGTCGTCTACCTAAACCCGCACAAGAAAATCGATCGTTGATTTAACAATCATAAAACATAAAAGATGAAATGAAGGAAACATGTAAATGTATGAACGTAACAAAACAACTATGAAATATGAACATGTAATGAGTTATGAGATACAATGACCGCTTAAAGAAATGAAATGAAAAAATATATACATTAATACACGTAACCTCTACCGATAGGCCCCCACGTTGTACCGGTATGATCTTCAAACACGACTAAGTTATGAAACAGAAGCTACATTAAAAGAAAGTCGTCGATAGTCGGGTATTACTTACCAAGTGCCGTAATCACCACATAACAGAAAAGTGCACATCAACTTAACAAGATATATCAACTAACAACTATCAACTCAAAGGTCTTCACTAACTCTACGTGCGATGCAAACACTCTTTATAAAGCAATAAAATGTAACTCGTCTCCCGAAGTTTATGATAGCCAAGACGTAGACCACTACAAGTGGCTGTACGATTTAGGAGTATGGCCATGTTGGAAAATGATTCATGGAAGGTGGGCGCTTAAATTCAACTCCCGTAACTTTACGTATGTCACTAACCTCCATAAGCTTGGAAACTCCGCCGTATGGATGTTTCTATGCCACGAAACGTAGTCCGCCCGACATAGAACCTTGCTGTACTTGACTTCCACGTGGATGGATTTGACCGCGGCTTTCCTTGACGAATTCATTTGAACTAATAGGACACGAACCATGTCCTCGTCATTCCTAGCCCGCCCATGTGGCTCGTTTCTGGCCGACACTCGTAACATTGATTTGGCCAAAATAGTCGCGGAAAGCTGCATGTCATGAAAGTGACAAAGTCATGAACAGATGAACAAAATCTAAATCAACAGAAAACACACAAACATAATTAAAAACCATGTTAGATACCTTTTCACATACGATATTCTGGCACTTTTGGAGGTTTAGGTGAGTGAAAGAGATATGGAAAGGTATGGAAGAGAGACAAATTCGGGACTCAACATACCCTCATCATGGAAGGTAAGCATGTCCTCATGCAACCAAAATTTTGTACTCTTTATTCATCTGTTTCTGACATTTCTGCCCAACACATCTAACCCCCTTTCTTTTCTTTGGTACCGCCATCATTCGGGTTTCTTCGATGAGGCACCTTAATTCTGATATTCACAAGTGCTCGCTTCTACTTTTGGCATTTCCTTTTTAGCTTCTTATTTTTTTCTTTTGCCAAATACCCAAATGTAACATAGTATTGTCATGATAATCTTGTCCAGCTTTGCCTTTATTTTGAGTGTTTCATTTTCATTTTTTGATATGCCGATTCAAAAGCTCAAGCTCAAAATTCTCAAGCGAACAATCGAACCAAGTTATCCTCGCAATGTAGAGGTCAATAGAAGAGAAGCTGACCCTGGTAATGCCTTTCTCCTGTGGATTCTATATAGTCATAGACCTCTCAAATGCTTTGGGGTCTACTTCTCGTGTCTTTTTCATTGACCACAAGTTCCTCAAAATGCCGCAAGGAGAATTATGTTCAAAATTGGCCGAGGAGAACTTTATCAATATTTTGGTCGAGAATAAGATGAGCATGCTCATTGTCTCGATTGGGAGGAAAGGAGTCGTCTACGAACCGATCGAAAATGGACTATGGTCAATTGGAGACCGTTTAGATGT
Organism: Pinus albicaulis; assembly: GCA_034641835.2. Classification (NCBI taxonomy): domain Eukaryota; kingdom Viridiplantae; phylum Streptophyta; class Pinopsida; order Pinales; family Pinaceae; genus Pinus; species Pinus albicaulis. The sequence continues at coordinate 1,686,029,891 of CM076584.1, forward strand.
CTCTTCACCCAAATCAACAAATGAGGACCTTTAATTTGTGTTTTTCTCGCTTTTCCTTACCGCTCGCTTCTCCTCACTTGCCGTGGTACATTACCCTTGTTCTCGTTTTCCGTTTTTAGATAGAGATGATCGTTTTTGAAGAAAAATTAATCTCTCTCGTGGAAAGAGAATTTATGATCTTCTTCTTCTTCGAAGAAGTTTTATGGACAAAATTTCAACAATTCTTTCCCTTTGATATTATCGGGTTTTTAATTTTGATTTCCTTCTTCTTCTCCTTTTTACCAATCTCTTCTATCATTTTTCTTCATAGTAATAGTAGAAGTATCTTTGGATTTCATCTACCGTTCTTTTCTTCTACTTCTTTTTGTCAGGTTAGTCGTGGAACTTCCTCGTGTAGGAGCAACTTGGGTTTCGACATCCATTTTCTTTCTTTCTACTCCTTCTTAATTGGATTACCTTCGTGAATTCCCCGAGGTTCTTCAAAGAAGTTTCTTACCAAGAATTGTTCCCATGTACTTTTCTTTCTTTTTAGCTCCTTTTCAATCAAAATTTTTATAAGCCCATGATGATATAAAATGAGGCTCTCACATCTCCTAGGTGTTTTTGCACACTACAGCCCATTTTCTTCAAGCTATTGAATAGGAAATATGAAGATTGAGAGTTTGGTTTTCAAGGAAATTCATCAATATCCTAGTATGATACATGTACATAGAGCCAAAAGCGGCTTCACATGATAAAATTTGAACAATGAGTAATAAAGTGGCCTTATCTATCTTTTATCGCATGCACCGGGGATTCCTCTTTTGGAAAATGTATGATATCCACACCTTGGATTTCTTGAGGATTGTTCTCTCATGCTCATCACCGATATTTTTGTTTTTGAACCACCGTTCTCCTTCCGAAGAAGTTCGTGGTCAGCCGCTATTGATGCTTCATTAACCAAAACTTGAGGTCTCCTACTCCACTTCGGCTCGAGCCATCAAATGATCTTGCAAACGCTTTGGTAACTTCTCCCGTGGTAACCCCGGAATTTCTCAATAAAACGCATCCATTTAGCTTTTTCAACATCTTTTACCAGGGAAATCCCTCTATGAACTTCGGTCCTTCCGCTCGCCCTTAATAATTTTCCCATTTTATCGCCCGTGCTTCACAACTTGCCTCTGAGGGTTTTAGTTTTTGGAAGTGGAACGATGGAATACACGCGAGTCGAGCACAATGCTGGGATGCTATCACAAAACGGAAATGAGCACTAAGGCTACGTAATGGAATAAGACTGGTGGGTGAATATACGAGGAATGAGAGTGAGTAAAAGGAACGGAATGGGAGTGAAACAGAATGAGAATGAGTAGAGTGAGGTTTTGTAAACACGACAGAGAAACGACAAAGAAGTTAACAAAGCATAATGCATTCACCGTATTTTGAATTTGTATCGTGGTCATAAATATGAACACGTTTCAATCAATGATTATGGAGTTATGCGGCTTCGTAAGAGTCCTTTGTCAACTCAAATACGTATCATTATCTTCGGTGGGCTATTTGAACATGAGTAGAGTCGAATTTCAATAATGAAGTCGCTTTTGTGAATAAATGCAAGAGGATAACATAGAGATCGTGGAAGGTTACGGACCGTTTAACATAATCATTGCGCGTTATGGGTGTATTTCTCCATAGTTTAGAATTACATAAAATGTGTCTTTATACTATTTGAAATAAACTTATTCATACCTTTGGAATCCTTGCTTTTGCCCTTGGTCTTCAACCGATTGATCTTCATTAGTGTTCCCGAGTGTCCCATTGATCCTCTCCCGCATTTTATTCTTTTGCTGATTTTATGAAAACAACAAACTAACCTGTATACTTCTTTTGGAAAATCGCAGTAGCAGTTGGAAATGCTTTAACTGGCCGGTCATAAACCTGAGTCGCCATCATGGAAGATGTCACTGCGGAACCGACACAACATACTCGTCGAAATAGAAATGAACAAATGACAAAAATGACCAGTGTGAAATGGTCATAAAAAGATTTTTATTGATGGAATGATGAGATGTGAAGTGGAATGAAGTGAAATGAAATGAAATGAAATGAAATGAAGTGAAATGAAATGAGTGGGTGGTGAGATAAAATGAAATAAAAATATTTAATTTTTTTTTGAAAATATAGAGTGTCAGTGTCTCGATTTTCACCCCATATTTTCTCGTATAAGACTCAATCGATGATTGGTTTTAAGGTTTATACCATTTTTTTTTTCTTCTTTTTTTTTCTTTTTTTTTCTTCTTTTTTTTTTTTTTTTTTTTTTAACTTGAAAAACAAAACTAGCTTGCAGAGAAGAAGGATTCTTCGTACCAGCCCCGATTGCGCAACTTTCTGAAAACAATCCCGACAAAACTTTCTTTGTGAGAGTGGCCGAGATAAACTTTCTTAATCTATGGCTATCTACCAAAAGAGGAGTTTCTGAAACTCATCAATGGTCTTGATTCTTACAAACTTCCATTGTTAAAGACTTTGTCAATCTCATATGGCCCAAGCCAATGAGTCCGAAATTTCCTCGAAAGTCTTTAAACTTGGAGTCAAATAACAATGCCCAATCTCCTTCTTGAAACTTCTTCTCTTTCATATATTTGTCATGCCACTTAGTTCTTTTATATTGAACTAGATCTTGCCTAGAATTGCTTCTCATTCCATCTCATCTAGCTCATCCAATTGCTCCATTCTATGCTTTTGAGCTTCCTCGATAAGTCCATTCCCAACTGAACTCCGTTATCTTGAAGGTCTTCGATTGGAAAACTCAATGGGGAACAATACTTCTTTCCCATAAACAAGTTCATAGGGAGAATGTCCCGTTGTATTCCTCCACACCAGAGGCCCACAAGGCTTCGGAAGCCTATCTCGCCTCCACCCTCTTCTATGTAGATGAATGTATTTCTTGGTGATGAGATACTTTCAAGAACTTTGTTTCGTGGACTCTACTCGACCATTTGTCAGGATGGTAAGGAGTAGATTTTCTGTGCTTGATTTTGTATTCTTCCATCAACTTCTCCACCAAATTCTGATGGAATTGGCTCCTCTGTCTGCTATACCTCTTGGAACACCAAAGCGAGTAAAATATCCTCAAAGAAAATGAACAACCGAATTTTCGCAGCGTATACTAATGCTTTAGCTTCTACCCATTTAGTAACATAATCAAGTAAACCAATATATACTTATTTTGCTTCGATGGTGGATTAATTCCGTCCAATGAAATCTTAAAGCCCATTTTTCAAAGGGTTCAATGAGTACCGTGTTTACTGGCATTTCGCCTTGAAAGGGCAGTGTTTCTACTTTGGCGCCTATCACACCTTTTTCGACATATTGTTTTCAATCTTAGAAGAGAGAAGGCCAATAATAACCCCAAGGAAAAGGATTTTATAGGCCGTCCTGTCCTGGAAGAAGTGTCCGCCGCATGGTTCAGTCGCACATGCCCTTAAGAAACACGCACATCTTCCCGACACATCTTCCGATCACAAGATCTGCCCCGTTTAAACAATTCGGTTAGAAATCCATGAATATCTTGAACTCTCCCCGAATACCGTTTTTCTCTTGAAATAATGTGAAGGTAGTTTCCCCGTAACCAAATAGTTAGCAATATCTCGCATACCAAGGGGTCTTAATAGTTACTCTAAAACAAATATTCATCGTAAAACTTAGTATCTTCACAGGAGAATCTTCTTTAGTATTTTGAATTCTGCAGACAAGAAATCAGCTACCGTATTCCGTTTTCCCGGTCTATCTAACACAAAAGAATATTGAATTCTTTGCAGTAAAAGCCATCTTGTCACTCGCCATTAGTAATGTGCTTGTTCATTAAATATCTAATTGCGTAATGGTCGCATGAATAAAAGTTTCCATAGCTCCTGTTATGTAATGTCTAAACTTATTAATTGCATGAACAAATACCTACACTTTTTTCAAATACAAGATAATTCAACTCGTGGGAGTCAAACTCTTGCTCGGTGTAATAAATGGCATAAGGAATTAAATCTTTGATTCAACATTGCCTCCAAGAGCCGTATCTGAAGCATCCGTAGAAATACAGAAAGGAAGTTTCCAATTTGGTCCTTCAAGATAGTGCTTTATATTCTTGTTTTCAAAGTTTCAAAAGCGATTGACAATCAGATCCCATTTAAATTCATGCTTCCTTGTAAGCAACTTGAAGAGTGGAGATGCTATTTTAAAGAAGTTTTCTATAAATATTCTATAGTAACCAAAGGAATCCTAGAAAATCCCTAACATCTTTGACAATTTGAATAGCAACTTGGGAGATGACTTCAACTTTTGATCTATCAACTTAATTCATCTCTCGAAATATGATGTCCTAAAACAATCCCTTCAAGAACATCATAAAGCATTTTTCATGGCTTAATGAAAGGTTTGCTTTTACATCTTATGAGAACTTTTTCCAAATTTTCTAATGCCTCTCTTCTCAAATGAATTACCATAAACCGTAAAATCATCCATATAAACCTCACACAATCATGGATTAGATCGTAAAATTTGGGAAGACCGCTCTTTTGGAATGTTGTCGTGCATTACATAACCCAAAAAGGAAGCACTTAGAGGGGCAAAAGTTCCCCATGGACAAGAATGTGGTCTTATCTTGATCTTCGTGTGCTACCGAATTTGATTATACCACTAAAACCATCCAAAAATGAAAAGTACTTTACCTCCGCTAATGTATCTAATACCCTCGATCAATAAAAGGCAAAGGAAAGTGATCCTTCAAAGTCAGTTGTTCAATTTCAGAATTTAATGCATACTCATTTACCATTATTTTTAGGTACTATAACCAAAGGAGAAACCCATCGTCATCCTTCTAAATCGTATACAAATGAAGTTCATCGAGAAGTTTTTCGAGCTCTTCTTTCACTATCTCCTAAGATTTGGATTCATCCTTCTTTGAGGTCAGTTCGATTGGTCTACCGTTTTCTCTCAATATAGATATGATGGATGCAAGTCTTAGGATCAATACCTCTTCATGTCAAAAGATATCCCCATGCAAATGCGTAGAATGTTTCGCAAGATCTCCGTTTAGGTTCTTCTTGTTGTGACTTCTCCAGATGTTTGTTGATATTTACCGGTTTCTTTTCTCTCGGGAAAATCTCAAAACAATACCACGCCAAATTTTTCCATAGAGTAAAGAGACATTTGGTTCCCACAGATAAATATTCTATGTCGTATCCAATCGAAATTGTGGGGTCATATTCTCAAGTTATCTCAAAATTTTCTAATGTGTTCGTAATTTGACTATCCTCACTAATCTCGAAATGGTAAAGACAAAGTTGTATAGTGTTCTCATCATCGACCCATTCATTGTTCCTCTATTTCGTAATTATGCTCATGAGGATACAAATTTTGAATTTCTTTTGTCGACCACTATTAGAAATGTACATGTCTCCGTATCTACAACTAATAAAAGCATCACTGTGGCCAGCCAAGGTCTTCCCAAGATAATTGAGTCCTCCAGATTACTTTTGGGGAGTCAAAATCATAAAGTCTACCGGATATTCCCAAGAATCTAAGGAGACCGAAATATCTCTTAATACACCAATCAAGCGTAACAACCGATCGATCCGCAAGTCAAATGTAAAGCAGGTAAAAGAAGGTCAGAAGTTTTAATCGGTTCCATGTCCGTCTACTCATAATGTTGATAAGCAACTTCCCTAAGTCAATCAATGTGTTTGGAATTTCTATCCCATTTTTATATGTGTCTTGACAATTGACTTCCGTGATCTACATACTTCTCGCATGGCAATTTTTCCCATCATAATGTTCCGGTAATCTTTCCTACTGTGTGGATTCTTCTTTGTCCTTTAGCTTTCTTCCTCGGTCTTTTTGAAACTCAACTCCTTTTATGGTTTTTGCTAGAATAGAATTTCTAATGGCTTGTAGCAATGGAATCTTGATACAAACATTCTTCAATTCATCTAGAAAGTCATAGTTAGGCAACAAAATTTGTTTTTCCACCCTTATCAATTTGTAGTCTTTCCGAAAAGGAGGCAGAGAAGATACAAAGCTGCTCAACTATAGGAGTTGTGGATGCTAGCTTTTCTTTTCTTCTTTTTTGATATCCTTGAATTTGAAGAGATTCTAACCCTTATTGACTTGAAGAGAGTCCTCCTCGTAGGTATCTTCGTTTCGAATGTCTATGTATGTTTTTCTAAACTCTACGCATCCGAGTTGTACATCACAGAGGAAACAATCATATAGGTGTGTAGGAAATTGTTGTCCTTCTACCATATAAGTAGTTTGGAGGATTCTTATTGTTAGATTTGGGTACATTTAGCCGAAGTTGGATTTGTTCGTTGGTATGGGAGCATGAGTTGAGGATTTGTATTTTGTTGAGAAGGTTGATGTTGTGGAAATGGCAATGAAATTTGTTGTGGATTTTGGCTTGGAAATTGTGGAGCTTGTTGGTTTTGAAAAGATGGAGGATATTGATAAAATTGAGCAAATCTCCCATATGATTCTTGTATCCTCAGAATTCCATGGTCGATATGAGTTTTGATGTTGGGGCCAAGGTTGTTGCCAAGGAGTCCAATTTGGTGGGGTTTGAAGATTCATAGGGTTATTAAACCCTTTGAGATTGTTGTCCTTGCCAAGGTCTCTCACATGTAAACAGAGATTCTATTGAATTTGATCTTCTTGAAAACAGTTTTGAGTCCAGGGATCAAGGACAATCTCGATTTCATGATTTTTCGAGCAACTATACATAAGCTTGCCAACTTTGCATCCAAGTGGACATTCCTTTAAAGCATTTTTCTTTTCTACATTTCTTGACAAAAGATGTACAAAGCATCCGTTTCTCGCTTTCTCGCTGTTTTTGATTTTAAGGTGTCTACTTGTTCACCAAGACCCCCTAAGATATCGCTTGTAACCATCAAGCATATTACCAATCTCCGCCTCTACTTATCGATCCAAGCATTGCGTATTTGTTAGCCCTAATAAGAGAAGAATCCCTAGGCCCTTTTCTTCAAAATTTTAGATCTTTCCCTTGGAGAATTGGATACATAGTTCAAGTGAGTATCATGAAATGGGAGTTGAGAAAATGTCTCCTTTACCCATCATGTTTAAAATGTCTATCCATTCATCTCTAATGGCTTTGTCAGAGGGTTTCTTTTGCTCTCTAATATTCAAGTTGCTCATCTGCTTCTTTTCAAGTTGTATTGAAATCTTCAATTAAGTCTTCCAAATCTTCATCTTCTTTTTTGCATCATTTTGAATAATTCTTATCCTTATGGATCAGCATACAATAGTCCAAGTATCTATCCAAAAAATGTTTGTTTCATATCATTCCAAGTCCTCGATAGATTGAGTGCCAATCCCATGAACCATTTCTGTGCGTATCCTTCAAAGTTGATGTGAAACAAACTTTGAGTTTTTGAGAATCTTTCCATATAGTCATAAGTTCAAGACACTACTTCAAACTCAAACAGAATGTTCTCTCAGATTCTACCAGAATCCATAAAAGTTAGGGGAGAACAGAGAGAAATATTTTTCATATTGTTGCATGAGTTTCTCATCACTAACCACAGGAATCCAAGAAAATTCTGCCCCTATTTCTACCATTATTTTCCTTCACCATTGTTATCTTCATTATATCCTCCTCCTCTACCTCCCACTCTATTTATTATCGTTTTCTATGATAGTTTCTTTAGAGTCCTTATAGTCCTCTAGTTCTTCTATCAAGGAAGGATGAGAGAAAGTTTCTTTGTTTTCTAAGTAGGCTTTAGTAGGTGGTGTAGGAGAATCTCTCCTTCAATTCAAATTGCTCTTTGGCTTCCAAAAATCTTAAGGCTAGGGGCAGATGATGGTGAATCTGGTCTATGCCTTGAAGAAGATGGAGTTGTAAAATCAACTCTGGCTTTAGCTATAAACCTTCCCCTAGAATCTCTCGTTCTATGCATGTCATTTTATATTTTTTTAATAAAAGTTGGGCTATCATTCTCTTTCCGATCTTCGCATCACACTAGGTGCAAGAAGAGAGCATACTTAAGAAATTACTAAACCAATAACTCTCTTTTTCTCATCCTCCGCATCACACTAGGTAAGAGGAGAGCATACTTTAAGAAGTTAACAAGTTTTCCTTCTTTTATGATTTTATGTGTTTTTTTTTTAAGAAATTGGCTACCTAGTTACACTTCAAGAACGCGCTAAAATGTTTGGTCAAATTTAGTGTGTCCTAAATCGCGGCATTTAATCACAATCCGGGAATCGTGAAGTTTGATGAAGTGCGCGCAATTACAGTGCAAGATAACCTCTTTCTAACTTTTTGTCGTTTATGTCTCTTTCTACAGAAATGGAAATTCTAAAGTGAAAAACAAGTTTGGTTATAATTGTTCAAGGAAGTGATATCCTCATAATGATTTACCAATCTCAAACTTTAAAAGAAAATTGAAAACAGCAAATGAGACAAAAAGAAAGTAAACTCGTTGAAAATGGAAAGTGTCGTTAATCTAATGAATCAAAACAAGAAACTAGTGAATATGAAAACTAAACTATTCTCAGCTTTTAACCGAACACAAAAGAAACTACTTATGGAAATTCAAAATCGCAATGAAAGAAATCTAAATCGATTACATCAATTCATTTTTCCGACCTTCATCATTAATTCACCATGACTATGAAGTAATCATAAACAACTCGTGTAACCGATACGACCTTACAGAAAAGAACTAACATGAACCATACATACATGATTCAATCCTCATTACCTACCCAAATTATATTTATAAATTAAAGATGTCATATGATTCAATATATCTAAGTTTATGAAAGAAACTAATACTAAACTACACACTTCATCATGTACCACCATCACCACTGTATTTTTGAGGAATCAAGACGCAGAGTGTACCTTAATATCTAATTTTAAAGGAAACTAATACTAAACTACACATCTCATCATGCAGCCCTCACCATCACCCAAATTGTGTTTCTTTGAGTACGAAGACATTATGAGTAGTTTAATATGTCACACTCTTAACTACCTAACTATAACAAACCTATGTACAAGACAAAATCAAGTTAAACAGATCGGAAAGAAAACTATACAGGGACACGCTATATCATTAGCAAAAATTCTATGAAAAATGCCCCTAGTCACCTACCTAAAACCCGCACAAGAAATCGATCAAAGGATTTAACAATCATAAAAACATAAAAGACAGAATGCAATGAAATGCCAGAAATGCATGAATGTAAAATAAACAACTACAGAAAATATGAACATGTAATGAGTTATGATACATCGATCGCTTAAAGAAATGATAGAAATGAAAAATATATACATTGAATACATTTAACCCTCACTGTTAAAATTCTACGCAGCCCGGCATGATCTTCAAACACGAATTACAGAACAGAAGCTGCATATTAAAAAGAAAGTCATTACAAAAATGGGGGTATTGTGGCTCAAGGCACAGAATTCACTCACATAACAGAGTACGCACATCAACTTAATGAGTTATATCAATCATCAACTATCAACTACATCACTAACTCTACGTGCGTATGCAAACGCTCTTTATAAAGCAATAAAATGTAACCTGTCTCTCGAAGTTTATGATAGGGCAAACAACATCGTAATTGCGCTCAAGGCCACGGATTTATATGGCCATGTTGAAAACGGATTACAGTGAAGGTGCTTAAATCTAACTCAGAACCAGACATATGTCATTAACCTCCGTAAGCTTGGAAATCGCCGTATGGATGTTTTGCCACGAAACAGCTCAAATGCCGATATAGAACTCCACAGTTTATCTACGTGATGGCTTTGACCTGGCTTCGACGAATTTACTTGAACCAATAGACACGAACTATGTCCTTGTCATTCCTAGCTCCGCCCATGTGGCTGCTTTCCAAGGACACCGTAACATTGATTTCACAAAAATAGTTTTAAAATAGCTATCATGAAGTGACAGTTTGCACGTATGAACAAAATCTAAATCAAATAGAAAACACATAAACATAATTAAAAAACCATGTTAGATACCTTTGCACATGATAGTTTGGACAATTTTGGAGGCTTCAGTGAGTGAAAGAGATGAGGAAAAGTGAAGAGAGACAACCCGGACTCAACACCTGTTGGCGGGTGTGCCACCTTGGCCGTGTTTTGATTCGGCATACGAGCCACCTACATTCTCTCATCCTCGTATTTTTAATAAAGATCTTCTTCGGGCTTCATGACATTGCCGACGATGAAAATCCCCTCCACCTCTTCAAATGTTTCCTTTTACTCGAAGATGGGTTCCAAGTCGTAGCTCGGGATGCAAGCAGGTTCTCTCTAGTGGCAGACGCCGATCGACCACGTACACGCAGCCTCGAAAGAGCCTCTTCCTTATCGGGTTGAAAGCGCCGTAATCGATCCGTAAACCTTTTGAAGAAGCCTCCCGTCATCTAGATTGGGAGATGAAGCTATCAAGAATGGACAATATCGATCCTTACTGCTGACACGATACTTGGGATTCTGTCTCTCCTCTCCAGGGGAAGGAAAACTTGCGTTTTGATGCGTATGGCTTTACAAAACAAAGTTTTCTGACTCAGATGGAAAAAGTGGATAGACATAAACGCTGCAGACTTTGTTTCGCCAAAGGAATTTTCACAAGTTGAAGGCATTGAATACACTCTGAAAACCTTCTCCCTTTTGCCAAAAATGAATTCTATCTCCGCCTTGCTCTTTCCTCATGTTGGCTCGTTTAAATGGGAAGTCCAATCGTGTCGGATGCTAAATCCACCTTTTTACACATGGATATTTACATGAAGAAAACTACATGGAAATCAAACGGCTTTTATCCAAAATGACTCTAGCCTTGCTTTGTCGTACCTGGGAAGTCTCTCTAGTGGTCTCAAACAAGCTCCTCGGGCTCGTATGCCAAAATGGAGGCAGGATTTCTATTAGATAATGGCTTTTCATAGGTGTCAGCTCCGAGACAACACCGTCTCGCACTCAAGAAAGTGGGCAAGTCCTTCGCATCCTGTCCTTTATGTTGATGTGATCTTATCTCACGTAGCGATCCAAAACATATAAACCATGTGAATTCTAGCCTCAAAAGAAGTTTTGAAATGACAAGACTTAGGAAACTTGCAATATTTCCTTGGTCTTCAAGTCTTCAGCAATCCAAGGGAGGCATTACCCTCTCTTTCACCCAAGTATGCATCGTGATCTTCTACACCACTTTCACATGGAAGACTATAAGCTAGCCCCTTCTCCCTTTCGGGTCCGGAGTCGAGCTTTCATCAATACTGTGCTGCTCGAAGCTGAAGCCACTCCTTATATCATCAACTTGTTGGCAAACTTCATATCTGCGTGAATCCCATACCCGTCTCGACCTTTCCTTTGCTGTTGGTCTCTACGTACTCGCTTATGCACCAACCCTCATCAAAGTCATTGCACAGTGCAGCTGTAGAATACTTCAATATATTTCGAGGTACGCTTCAAGCTCGTGATTCATTACAAAGGCAAAGAGAATCTCCATTGTTGATTGGTTTCACCGCATTTTGATCGGGCAGTGTGACTCCGTCGATGATCGAAAGTTCGCTATTGCAGGCTATGTATTCACTCTTGGTTCGAGGACCTCATTACTTGTTCTTTGTAAGAAACAAAAGTGCCATCTCTCTTTCTTCACAAACGGTCAGTATCGAGGTGCAGCTGAAGCTAACAAGGAAAGCCACATATGTGGCTTTCGCTCGCATCTTTGTCCTGCACCTGGTCTTCAACAAGCAAAAGATCCAACTACATCTTTGGTGTAAGATAATCGAAAGTGCCATTCGTATATGTAAAGATCTAGTTCAAAGCATTAACGTATGAAAACACATTGAAACTCCACATACACTCTCAATCGGAAACTCTCATTCATGATCGTGTTGCCGTAGAAGTGCGCACGGCCCAACCAACGACTCAAGTAGCCGATATCTTTTACAAAGCAAGGCTCTCGCGAAGCGAAGTTTACGAAACTTTGATCCATGCTGAGTTCGGTAGCTCGTAAAGCTCATTAAGGGGAGACGGCCTCCACGCCTCCTTCCTCCTCCTATTGTGTCACTTTTGTAAATCCTTCCAATCCTATCCCAAGTTGTTCTTAAGATGTTAGGATATTTCGACACATACGAAATAGGTTCCTTTTGTGTCACCTCAGTGAAATCCTTCAATCCTATCCCCAAGTTGTTCTCAAGATGTTAGGATATTCCAACATGTTGCTAGGAAATAGTTACAGAATAACTTAGTCTAGTGTAGAGTTAGGCAAAGTGTGTCTCTTTACCATGAACATTTGTAACTTATAGTCCGATGGTCACGATTTCGCAGTGATCCGGCGGTTATCTCTCTCTCTTCGTATTAATGACACTTGATCCGTGGCTTAACACTCGATTGGTCCATGATTCCCTATTTAAAGAGCATGGAGGGTCATTTGTTCAGGACTGCACATGAGAGAAACATATGTAACTTTTCTTTTTTATATTAATAAATTGCCTCAAGTGGCCGTGCTTGGCTCAAAGTGTAGGATTTGTTTTACCCTCTTTGAGGGTTTTAACCACGTGATTATACCGGTGTACCGATTTCGTGAGCGGTGACCTTTGGTCTCTTGATCTGCACACTTTACCCCCGTAAATTCCCAGCATAAAGACCTGAAAGAAATGACAAAAACTCGAAGTTTTTCATAATCATAGTCACAACCGTTTATTGCCGTACACATCCACATCACATGCCAACCCACAAAAGAATGGGAGGAATCCAAGCTACAAATAGAAAGAGAATGCACAAGCGGCTACCATTAGGTGTATACAACTATGGTTTCTGCTGAAAGAACTCAAGTGGCTTCGAAGCTAACCTAAACAGTGTTTCTATCTTCAAAAGCCAACAGTACGGATAAAAAAACACTCGTTGCACTACATTCAAATTTTCGTGTTTACAAGGCAGAGTTCACTCATCTCGCTTTCATGGGTGCATTCTCAAATTGGCTCCATTTCCTCGCTCAAGAGTCCCACTACAACCGATTGACATCCGAATCAAACACGCATAGCGAGATCCCTCGCCATCGCAAAACTGCGTATAATTCTGCTGGTGGTACATAAGATTATGTCGCTCTTTCTTTGTGTCCATGTCCACACACACACATTGCTCCATGCCCAAACCCACCGTTTACTGTTATGGACTTCAAAAGAGCATACCGAGGGTGACAGCCTCCTGCCGCAGCAGATAACCTTTCGACGCCTCGAAATTTCTCATTTTTCTCGCACATGTATATGCTCTCGCGGGCGTTGCTCCTTCATCCTCTCCCAAGTGAGTGAAGCCTCTCAAAAATATCAAATGCTGCTCGATTCAAATGGAAAAAAATTACCTCGTGGCGAAGAACCAGATCCGCCGCGCTCTTTCGACTTGGCTCTCGAATCCGACTACCCTCCGCTCTCCTGAAACGTAGTCTGGGTGCAAAGTGAACATCGAAATGGTAGTTTGGGCGCGAAATGAATTTCTAAGAATTTAAATTTTTAAATGGTAGTCGACACACGTCAGCGCAGGCGGTGCGCAGCGGAGTGAAGTCACAGTAGAGTAGTGTAGTGGTAGCTGGCGATGTGGAGCGGCCCACTCGTCGAGTCGAAAACAATTCGGATGTCACTGAGGCACTCGGCCGCAGGCCGGCATCATCGGAGGGAGTCACCGGATGGGAGCTCACATTTTCGTCTAATAGCAGAGCGCTCCATGCAGAAAGTATTCATGAAACAGGCAAGCAACAAAAAACTAAAACTGGCCGAAAGGAATTAAACAAACACATAAGAAACAAGGAGAAACTGAAAATAATGTTGCGCGCTGGTGAAATTCTCACTATGAAATATTTAAGGGTATCAATACAAGAGTCTTTAGACTATTAAAAGGAGTGTAATAGATGGCTACGAATAATAACAACGTGTACATCAAGAAATTTCGATATGCAAGTGTAATTTCTCGAACATGTTCTATGCACATTTTCACATTAGGGCACATAAAAGACCTAAAGCAGTATAGAACATACCAATAGCTCGATGGAAGACAAGACCAAACAGAGATAATGAATGGTGGTGTTACTGCGATCAGCATAGGATGCTTCTACTCGTAGAAAGTCTCCAATAGGTCATTCAGCCAAGTGTCACACACAACCCCAAGACAAACCCGTGCATAAAGAAATATTACGCGACAATATCACAAAGACCAAGAACGCAGCTGCATCACCATCAAGAGAGTAGAAGAAAAATCCTCCACACATTGCGTATATAATGAAACTCCAACGTCTCTCCAATATATAGGCATCTTTGGGGTTGTGTGGTCAATGATTCCTTTACAGACATTTAAGTCTATATTATATTTCCAGTGCCGACCTAGCACATAGTGGAATAAAACACAAAGTACATAGTTCGCCTCATTTTGATCGAGATGATCTTTAGATCAATATTACACCTCTCCGAAAGAGGAATCCAACAAAATATTGGGATATTCATTTGAGCACAACCTCGGAGTTTGGACCCAGAAGCTTGTCCAAATTTAACACTCTCTCTCAACTAGGGAGAACCCATCCACTAGTGCAATCCAAACATCGTGCATCATCCCTACTGCACTCGCTGTTTATCGCTCTCAAGCTATTTTAGAACAAACAGAAAGTGGGTCACTCACCATGACATCAGTATTTCCTGGCGAAAATTTCAGCCCGGTAGGTCCTAGAAACCTCTATAGGACTCGCCAACAGGCAGAGTCTCATACCAAACTCCGAAGTTAGTTTTATCTCGACCTCCCAAGTCGCAGGAGGTCCGAAACCTCACTGGACTCACAGAGAGTCATATAGCCAGCCCAAAGTTAGTCTCACCGACCTCGACGTCACTCAGAGGTCCCAGCCCTCAGCGCGCGCTTGATCCGATCGCATCAAGTTGTTGGACACGTGCCATCCCAGACATAGAGAGGCACGACAACTCTTCGATGCATCCACCGCCTTTGCTATGGCCTCTATTCACATTTCACCCCATTGTCCAAAATTAGAGGTACTTCCCATGAGTTCGAAAACTCCATGCAGATGCGTACGCATAGATCAAAGAGAGGGTAAACCATCTCAATATCATCATGCGCGGAAGCACACCCGACCAGGTTCGACAAGCCTAGCCCTGGCAGGGTTTCTTACAGCACGAGATCTATCCCGATCTGGAGCCTCCTAGAGCCCATCGTCCAACAAGACCTTCCAAATAGGGTCGTTCCATGATCTCCAAAGACTCTCGCGCAAGTGTTAGGAACATGACCTTTTCAAGGGCATCGTGAGAACATCCGCGACCCGCTCATCAGCCTCCCTATATCGATCGAGCCTTACGGCGCCTCAGAAACACATATCTCCGGGATAAAGTGGTACCAACCATCATCATACTTGGATCAATTAGAACACGGGATTTCTCTAACAAATCAATTCTCTCTCGGCTATCAAAAAGACAGACCTGGCAAAGGCACAAGCACATGCTCGACAGCTGCCATCGAGGTGCCGTCAAGCAAGTGAATCCACAATGGGCCATACATGCTGCACGTATTCGTCTCCGCGAGTGCTCACAGGCTATCGACTGCTCGTTTCTTTCTCCGAAGCATATCTCACGTGTGAAGAAGCATCCAAATGTGTTTTGCAATCCACCACATTGCCGCCAAATCGACATCAAAGCATATCCAAGGAGTGTCCTCACTCCTGGGCAATAGTGTATTCCCTCAAACACGGCCCACTCGTGCTATCGCGCGAGAGGTATCTCGAAGAGTTTCTCGCACCAACCCACTCGAATGTTATGATCAACCATGTGTTGACTCAAAGTGTTCACCGCACAACATACAGCCCGGTGATGGGTGTCACTAAGGACATCGGTGGCTCCTGGCGAGTTGACGATATTCGAAAGGAATTTACCAACATGGGCCTGGCAACACTGCCACTCGAACTTATTGGAAGTTGAGCTTCACCGATGGTCATCACGGGCCGACGACAGCACCACCAGCACATCAAATCTTTCTAGAAGCTTTCACAATGTATTTTCCTTGAGAAAAGGAAAATCTTGCCAGGTCTCCGCTTGCACTCCGAGCTCAGCAGCAGTGCAGCACCTAGGTCCTTCTCATTTCGACAAAGCAGCGCAGCTCCTTTCTTGCACCGATGAATGAGAGGGTCAAAGCACTTGTCGGTGAAAGAGATCGTCCGCATAGAGAACCGGCACGAGAGGCTTTTCTTCTCTATCAACCTTGAAGTAAAGGTTTGAATCATCATTACTCCGAGTGAAGCCCGTGCCTGCGTCAGGTAGTTTATCTATCCTCTCCGTACCAAGCTCTAGGTGTCAAGCCTGTCACCTCTCACAGAGGGCCTTTCTTCAACCTCGTAGACAGTGGGTGTCCCGATCTCGTGACTCTGGAGCCTCAAAGGCTGTCGTCTCACATAGCCACCTCTTCCTTTTAACACACCATGCCAAAAGGCACTTTCAAATCCATCCGATGAAGATTTCATCCCTCGCAAATGCTAAGGAAATAATAGATTATAGGTGCAATAGTAATCCATGTGCCTTCCCTAGACAAGTCTCGGTGCAAACACATACTCTCCCATCGGGACCTCATGCGCTGATCTTATGTCGAGGTGACAACAGCTTTGTTTATGCGGTCTAGGAACCATATCCTAGACATCACCCTTGCATCCCTGCGTACTTTGATGCTTTACATCTTCTTTAAATGATCCGGTGCTCATATTGTACTCATGGCAGCTGTGAAACCCTCTCGTATTTATATGGCTTCTTGTTTTTTCACTACCGGAATTTCCTCGAAGTCAAGTACATTCTTGAGCTGCCATGAGGGTGTTCTTTTCTTTCAAAGCAATGATGCTAGATCGTGAGCACATACGATCGGAATTTCTCCTCTTTAATGCTAGCTTCTCTGTGAGAGAAGACATCTATTTTAAATGAGGGCATCCCGTACACCAACTTGGAAAGGGGTCTTATTCTCCCAAATCCAAAGCCATCCAAGACTCTGGCAAAGCCTTTGCTGATTCTATGGTCCAAGACTCCAACAACATGACCGAAGGTTGTAAAAACTCTATTTCATATCGCCGATTATGGTGTTGCCATAATTTTATCGTATCCAACACTATCTTCTTCATCATTGTCATAGCTCGCTACATAGTATCGAAGGCTTTGAAAATTCATGGTCAAGTGTCATTATTCTCGCCATACATCAACTGTCAAACAGTGGAGAATACATCACGATTCCCTTCTCTCAGGATCCTTTCACCGCTTCTTTTGTTTTTCCGCATCTACCCATCTACAACATAGTCGACCGTAATCTTTAGGGCGTAAATCTTTCAGATCTCATAGTTTCCGTAATGCAATTTGAGAACGAAATCATCCTTTGGACTTCTCGTTCTTCTCGTCCCCGTAACATTGTCTCTCCTTGGAACCAGGAGGACGTATGCGTCACGCACACGTATATGCATTTGAACATATGTTGGAGCCCACGTACTATTCCTGGCTGAAGACGACTTCGCATCCTCTAGAAATTTCAGCTTCCTTCTCACCTGTGAGAAGCTTTCCAAAGCAATCCATTTTTTCTCGTGGAGAATAGACAAATAGAGGTCTCCCTCTTAATCCCGGTAGAAAATTTCAGCAGTGCTCATCATTTTTATTCCATATATATGGTATCATGACCATTTTTCTGCCAAAGACATCCCTCTACCTCAAGAGTGATGATACGTATTCGGGTTAAGTTGATACTAGCAAAAGGCATATGTCTAACTTAGTCCTCTTTCGGGAATGATATTTCGTTAGCACACGTCATGTCGACATGGTTTGTCAACCCGCACTAGCACTGGCCACACGTTAATACCACACCTTTCCCCTCGCTCCATACGCACGCAGTTTCCCATCCTTTGTTATAGCTCTTGGACTTTATCTTAATGGAAAACTTATCCACGATCTTCAATGATTGCTATACTTGCTTCCTGAATAGTTCCGTCAGCCCGAAATAATGGACTTTCATCAAGCACCTTACCAATAAATTGAAGACGTGGCACCTCGAATACTTATGGGCAATCGATACATCATCAAATCTCTGTGATACAATTTCAACTTATTTCCTCCAGGAATATGGTGACCTTCGCAGTAGGTTTTCCCCTCTCTAACATTTCCGAAGTGATGAGAATTTCAACTTCCAGTCAAACATGTCGCTCCTATAGGAAATTCAAATTTATTCGATCCCAAATATTAAGCTATAAATAATGAACTGGGATATGGGTGCAACCCTTTTGGGATAATACATGCATCGGCTCATTGTTAAACATGCGGAATGGAATTTTGGACATCTATAACAATGCGCCGTGCCATAGTCGCTAGCCACGTCCCTCACGCGACGATAAACTCAGCCTTCATGGTGAGGATTTGGTCCCAGGAGGAGAGGACATGGCCCTCTTATCTCGTATACAACCTCAAATATCCACCCACAAGCTCGGGGAAATTTGGCCATCAAGGAGTATGGGCATTAGATTTAATTCTAAGATTTACGTAGTGCAAACCCTCGAAATGGGCGCTTGAATTACTTTCCGACCGACACGTGGTCTTCTTCCCTAGTGTTGGGGTTCTGTGATTTGGCGGATTTTTAAAAATACCAAATGACAAGACAACATCAAACCACTTTGGGATCTCAGGGATCTAGCCCTCCCGGATCCGCAGAGGGATATTTCTATAAATGTAAAGAATAATGTATCTTTAAAGTTTAATTTAATGTATTATGCTAGTTATAGAGCACAAGGGTTGTTGATTTGTTTGTTTGCTGGGAAACGTGAAAGAAGGGTTCAATGTAAGGTAAAGGAATGAGTAGTGAAGGATTTTTGGCAATGGGGATATCATTCAAAGAGAACACAAGTCCATTAGGAAATGGGGTCATAAAAGGGTTTACTTGCAATTCAAATATCCAAGGCTTTCAAAGGGCTAGTCATCTATATCGCAGGATCTCTCTAAGATGATAGTATGGGGATGAAACAATAAGGAAATGAATGGGAATGACAAGGGAAAACCTTGCAAGGTGACCACTTGGGAGTAAGTCTAGGGATAAGGCATGCCTTATACCTCTATGATCCAAACTCGATGAGGCTAACTCGAAGACAACAATCTAGTGCCCTCCCGACTACATTCAAAGCAAAGAGAAAAATTTAAGTTTGATCGACAGTGAAGTCTAAGATCGTAGAAATGCTTTTAACCTTCTCAATTTTGACATTCAACTCAAAGGGATCTCGTAAAGGTTAACTCGTTGGAAAAGGAACCTAGGGGACCCTGGCTAACTCTAAATCTCCTCGTTTTCCTAATTCTTTTAGCTAAACCAAACAAGAGCACTCGAGAAATAAACTCTAAATTCATACACGGTAAGTATGGGCAAACCAACTTCTATACAAGTTAAATTATGTGGAATTTGTTCTTTAGATACACAAATAGCGAGAAAACATAAAGATAAGAATGTGCAGGAGAGAATTAGGGTACTTTTAGCGAAAAGATATCCTGTTAAAATTACGTATCTATCGTAGAAAATGAAACATGATGTAAAACGAGAGAGGAAACAATAAAAAAGAAGGGACACATCACCAATGATTTAGATCAGATTCCGATGAACATGCTTTGTCATATTAGTAGAGAAAAACCAATCACACACATTCTTGTCCAATAGCTTGATATCATCCGTAAATCATTCTGCTACCTATTTACAACTACTACTCTGAACTCTAACTCGGTGAAACAACCTTACAATCGGTGATTTTCCAATAACCAACCAACATTTACAATGAATTTCTCATGAGTTCTTATAGGTGAAAGAGTGATAGTAGTGGTAGATAGGATTTAAATGAATTTCATTAAGATAGAGGGGAAGACGTATTTGAATGCCCACTTGCTTTAATGGTTTACTTTCATCGTATGTACTCTTTAGATGAATTGGGAGTTTTTTGTTAGTTTTGACATTAACCTCTAGGATATGTTCACGTAAATACTTTCCCGACTATAGTACTTTGTTTATATTCTTTGAGACAAGAAATGTGAAGATTTGTCTTTCAGGTCTTCCATGCTTTGGTAACTAATGCAATCGACAGCCTTTTTAGGACTTTTTGTTAGAACAAGAACTACTCGCGGAGTTCAATGAAGAATACGAATGGGTAGTAGTGATTTGGTCCTTCTTAGAACGAATGTTCCGTTGATATTAAATCACTTGATATAACTTTTGAAACACTCGGCATGACTTGTTTATGTGCTTTAGGCTTCACATAATGCCTCCGATCGATGATCTTCGGGTCTTCATCTCTGTGGTCCTCGTATGCTTGCAACTCGTGGATTAGGCTCGAAATGCAATGCACTCCGATCCCTTTAATCCTTTTCTTCGGCACTCTCTTTTAAAACTTCTCACTATCGTGAGCTTTATCAATATGTAGTGTTACTAGAGGCAATCGGGAGGGTTTATGTCGCGTTACAACATCGATCTTTGGCACATGCTTTTTGAACCTCCTCAGGTGGTGTCTTCTACGATCTTTGTCGGCTACCGAGACAAAGCCTCCTCAGCCACTATATATCACCATGACTGTGACCGGAGATCAGAGTGTGTTGACACCACCTAATCCTATGGATGGGTGTGCATTTGTATTTTTGTATATTATTTATTATTAAAAAATAAGGAAGGCCAAGAGTCATTGGGAGATGAATCCCAATAGCCTCACCTCCCATCTATATAAGCATGTACATTCTTCAGCTAATACACATTCTAGTTTTGAGGAGTTACCTCCTGGTTTGACATGGTATCGGAGCCAGGTTCACAATTGGCATTTCTGCCCTGTGGTGTAACTCCCTATCCTTTGCTCAGTCATATTTTTTAATAGTTTTTGCTGCTCATTAATTGCTAGACTGTTATTCTGCATTTTGTTTTCCTATTTATCACTGACATTTGCAGCTCCAGCTCCTGCAGCTCCTGAAGACTGCAGGCTCTGTCATTCTGCAAATTGCAGGCTCTGCCATTCTGCAATTCCAGCAGTCCTGAAACTCTGTCTTCTGCAGATTCAATTTAAAAAAAATTTATGCAACGCCCTTTTGGGCCTCCTTCATTCTCCATTCATCCCTGCGCTCCTCACCTCCCTCTCCCTCACCCTCGACTCCCTATTCACCCCTCACTCGCTCCCTCCTTTGCAATACAGCGATCCCTCCTGCGTTTATCACAACGCCCTGGCATATACACTGTCTATAGACATAAAGGCTATTCATTTCATACGCTGGCTATTTAAGCACTGTCAATACGCTCCAGCATTTCATACGCTGTCACATTTCATATTTAAGCACTGTCAATACGCCTCTGCAATACGCTGTCATTGGTTTCCATTACATAACACGCGGCATATATAATGCCTCCCCTCCATTTTATATCCAACGCTGCACATAAAAATGTTGTTTTAACTCCATTCAGAAGTTATTCAATCAGCGCTGTCGCTTCATCAGTCCGCCTGCATACAACATCACAATACACCACCACAGCATGGGATATATAACAGTGGATTCGTTCTCAGCATGGGATATATACTCCGTTTAATACCACCGTTTATCTGTTTAATACCGCTGTCCCCTCCTCGACTCATATACTACCTTTAATCTATGATAAGCTCACCGCCCTTGACTGCTTAATCGCTGACATATAACACTGTCGACTATCAAATACATACAACTACGCCCTCCATATATTATACCGTCGACCATACCTCCCATGGTATTTAAATGATGGTTGTATTGTAATTGAATTAAACGCTGTCATTTAAACACGGGTTGTATATGCGCCGGCTCTCATTCGATGTCCCAATATACAATATCCAAAACACTATATTTCCGCCCCTCCTTTTTATACCGCTCCCTGCTCATATTTCCACCCCCTCTTTTGAATAATCCATACCCCTCCATAATATAACAACGCCCCTCTCCCCTTTCATAATTCCGCCCCTCCCACACTGCTCCCCTCCATTTCGCCCTTCCACACCACTTTTCATTTTCACAATTCCGCCCCCCTCCCATTCATAATTCCATTTTTTTTCATATACATTTTTTCCCAAACAAAAAAAAATTATATTTTTTTTTTTATGCAGAATCAGTATATAGCAAAGAGTGTTTTTTTAAAATTCAGTCTTCAGCAAGAGTTTTTGAGCAGATTTAGTTTCCAGAAAGAGTTTTTAAACTCAGAAATTTTTTTCCAGCAAGAATTTTTGCACCTTTATTTGAAATATTTCAAGAGTTCGAAGTTTTTATAGCAGAATTTGTTTCCTCTTCAGAAGATTTTTTCCAGCAGTCTAATGCATTATCTCATCTCAATTGTTGGGGTGGTTCTCTCCGGCAAAGAGAACTATCTTGAATGGTCTCGGAAGATTAAACACACACTCATTTTTAATGAGCTGTGGAAAGGAATCTGTGAAGGACAAGAAGAAAACCCACTAGAAAAGCCCACTTCAGACAAAGAGCTTGCCATTTGGGAAAACAAGAACTGCAAGGCTTATGCCTTGATTGCAGCCTCAGTAAGTGAAGAGGTGAGTCGCCATATTTCATCATTCTCAAATGCCTATGAAGCCTTGAAGAAACTAAAAGAACTCTATGACTCACATTCAGAATTGGAAAATGTTCAATTGATGATTAAGCTGTTCAGTCTTGAAATGAAGAATGATGATCCCCTTGCTTTAGCTTCAGAAGTAAGATCTATAATGCATGACATTGAAAACACTAGTGTAAAAATGGACATACCTCTCATAGCATATGTTAAGGCATTATATCTGACTTACTCACATTATCTTGAGTCTTTGCAAGCAAGTGGAAACTTTGAGCATATCACCTTTGATAAACTTGAGAAAAAGTTTGCAGAAAGAGAGAAAGCTTTTGGGAAGATGACAGTCCCTTCATCTTCTGAAGAGGCTGCATACTTGGCACATAGAGAAAAGAGTCATACTCCAGATTCATCCAGAGGAAGAGGTGGCAGAAGAGGAAGAGGAAGAAGGAACTTCACAGAAAGGGGGGGCAGACAAGCTGACAAATCAAATCTTCATTGCACACGGTGCAATAGAGATGGACATGATGCATCCAAATGCAGAACACCATGGGACAAAATTGAGCAGCACAGAAATCAAGACAAAGGTAAAACCAATGACAAAGACAAAGGTAAAGCACCTGAATCTGCTCACTATGTTCTAGCACATTGTAACAATGGAGTAACTGAAAACCTATTTGATGTTTCATTTACTTCATGGAGAGATGATTAGTTGCTAGATTCAGGAGCAACATGTCACATGACATTTAGAAAATATTTTTTTGAAGAATTCACTGACAAAGTTGATGGAGCAGTATATTTCGTAGATAAATCCAAACTCAAGCCATGGAGACGCGCGATCGAGCTTAAGAAGCACACTTTTTGAGGTCTTCCTGATCATAGTATGCATGAGGTTATACCTCCACGAGTGTTGAAGAAACTTAGCATCACCAGTGAAATCCGGCGGCAGGACTTTCCGGTTCCGCTTGTTTGATGGCAAGGCAGAGGTCAGAAAAGCATCAGATCACTCACTTGTCGTGGAGGGAATAGAAGAAGGGAGACTCTTGAAGCTGAAAGGTTCATCTGCTCATGCTCAAAACTTTGCATTCAGTTCACATCATGATGAAGGTACATTTTCATCAAGTCTTTTATGGCATGCTAGATTTGGACACTTAAATTATGACAGCCTTCGTTTGTTGAAGAAAAATGGTGTTGATGGACTGCCTACAATTCCTAGAAAACCTAAGGAATGTGATGCATGTATTCTAGGAAAGCATAGCAAACGACCATTTCATGATTCACACTCAAGAGCACATAGGAAACTTGAACTTGTCACTTAAACTATGACAGCCTTCGTTTGTTGAAGAAAAATGGTGTTGATGGACTGCCTACAATTCCTAGAAAACCTAAGGAATGTGATGCTTGTATTCTAGAAAAGCATAGCAAACAACCATTTCATGATTCACACTCAAGAGCACATAGGAAACTTGAACTTGTTCATTCAGATTTATGTGGCCCTATGCCTATTGCTTCTGCAAATGGAAACAAATACATGATGACATTTATTGATGACTACACGAGAATGTGTTGGATTTACTTACTGAAGAATAAGTCTGATGCTTTTCAAACTTTCAAGAATTTTCATGCATGGATTGAAAATGATGCACAAACACATATTGGCTCTCTACGTACTGATAATGGAAAAGAATACACTTCAAACGAATTTGAAAATTGTCTTCGTCAACATGGAATCAAACATCAAACAACTGTTCCATATAATCCACAACAAAATGGTGTAGCTGAAAGAATGAACAGAACTATTTTAAATATGGTCCGCTCCATGTTATTTTTCAAGAATGTAAAATTGATGTTTTGGGCTGATGCAGTTCTATGTGCTGTTTACATAAAAAATAGGTGTCCTTCAAGTTCAATTAGAAACAAAACTCCTTTTGAAATGTGGCATGGCCACATTCCTTCGGTTAAAGCATTTTTGTGGTCTCTGGGTCCAATTCGTTATGCCTTCGATACCCAAGGGTCAAAGGAACAAACTTGGTGCTAGAAGCGTGTACCGAGACTTTCTTGGGGTACCTAAAATACCTCCAAAGGATATCGTCTCTATGATGAAGCAAATAAGAAGTTTATGATAGCAAGATGTCATATTTCTTGAATCTTCCAAGAGGACAAGGCGTTGGAGCGGCAACTTGACTACCGGATAGATTCACACATGCAAAGTCTTTCCAAGAATTTGATAATGTGATTCCACACCTTGAAGGGGGGATTCATTAAATCAAATCATGGGAATCATGTCCTCAAGCACTCTCTTCCCCACATGAAGAAACAACGTTAGATGACATTGGATGATGTGATCGACAAGATTGGGAGATTGAATCTGATTCAATCCCAACTCAGCCAAGTGACCACCAAGCCATCTCGTAAAGGTCCTCCCAAATGGCCGACAAAGACACTCCGGAGGATGTTCATCCCAAGAGGTTGGAAAACAAGAACAAGAAGTTCCACTCAAGAAACATCGAAGGTGACAGATAAATTGACTTCGTTGATATGGATATTGCTTACATCCAGAATTGAGTTTGTTCATGACGATGAACCAACTTCTTCAAAGAAGCCGCTTCTCATGATGAATGGAAAGAAGCGATGCGTAAGGAGTATGATGCCTTGATAAAGAACAAATTTGGAAGCCGGTTGATCTCGCCTTTGAGAACGAAACCAATTCGCTCGTAAGTGGGCTCCAGCAGAACAAGTACAAAGCGACGGTCACTTTGACAAGCAGCCAGGCTTAGGCAAAAAAAAAGGATTCGCATAGGAAGGAGGAGTTGATTATGAAGAAACTTTGCTCCCACAAAGAAATGGACCACCATCCGGAGTCTTTGCCTTAGCAACAGTGATGGAAAGTCCACTCGCATGGATGTAAAAACAACCTTCTTGAATGGAGATCTAAAGGAGAAAGTTTATAACTGCAGCCGTAAGGATTTGTGATAAAGGGTCAAGAACACAAAGTTTGAAACTTGTAAAATCCTTTGTATGGCCTCAAGCACCACGAGCTCCGGTAAGAGAAAATTGGACCGAGCATCTTCGAAACTTGATTTCAAACACTTTGATCTTGATGATAACCTTGTTTGTTAATATGTTGAAAAACAACAGATATCTTGTGGTATATGTAGATGATCTTTTATAACAAAGAAACAATGAGCCAGTATTGCATCCATGAAGAGTTATTGAAGAAAGGTTTTGAAAATGACTCGATTTGGGTCATGTTCATTAATATTTAGGTATTGAAGTAATTCAACATCCCAAATTCATATTTCTTTCTCAAGAAGTATTTGGAGGGATCTTCGAACAAATTTAAAAGGGATGACCGTAAAACCTCACACCCAATGGAACAAAACTTAAAGCCTACATCTATCAAGGAAGCACTTGAGGATGCAACTACATAGACAATGGTGGAAGTCTTATTCATCCGACCACCCACTTAATTCGACATTTCATTTGCTGTTGGAATCTCTTCAAGGTTCATGCAAAAACCTTGTGAAGAATATTGGTCTCAATACAAAAGAGTGCCAAGGTACTGAAGGACTCCAAGACTTCGACTCCAAACATACACAGGTAGCTACCAACTCACTCGCATACTCGATTCACTTCATACACAACAGCATCAGGTGTCTACTACAAAGTCACAACGATGAGTCTTGGATCGAGCTGCCTCATGGAGATCACGCAAACAGTTAGTTCCCTCGCATTCCACGACCGAGGCATTATGTGGCAAAAGAACACAACAAAGGAAATTGCAGGGTCTTTGCAACTCGGAAGATTTGGCAGATGAAACAAATGTATTCCACTCCACTCATGATCGACAAACACCGCAATAAAGTTGGCCAAGAACCCAAAGTCCTCCATGATCGTAACAAAGCACATCAACAACAGCACCATCTCATTCGACATCATGTTCAGGCCAAAACCATCCATCTACATCATTGTTCCACAAATGAGCAAACTCAATGACATCTTCACCAAAGCACTTGGAAGAGAAAGTTTGAAAAGTTCGTATCAGATGTTTGACTCACCAACATCCTCTGGACAAAGGGGAATGTTGACACCCAATCCTATGGATGGGTGTACTTAGACAAAGGCTATTTATTATTAGAAAATAAAGAAGGCCAAGAGTCATTGGGAGATGAATCCCAATAGCCTCACCTCCCATCTATATAAGCATGTACATTCTTCAGCTAATACACATTCTAGTTTTGAGGAGTTACCTCCTGGTTTGACAAATCTCATGCATGCTAGGTCTCATGATCATGGTAGGTCGGCTCATCACGAGACCTCCTATCCTCCCCTAATTATTTTCTAAACTCTGATTATGATTAACTTAAAAGGTTACTTAATAAGTGGGGAGACAGATCTACTCCTTAAGAGTATGGGATGGCGTGAAATTTTTTTAATGAATAGTCATTGATGGCTAATTCCTCTACCCTTAAGACTTATTATAGATATCCCTCACAATGACTGAAAGATTCTTTGAGTTAAGAATGCTAGTGTTCTCCCGAATATCTCATTATGATCTTTACAAGAGTGGTCCACCATAGGGGGTTTTGCAATAGTACCTTTTAAGGGAAACTCAAAATATATATCCTAGACGACAACTTATTAGAGTGATTAGTCATGGCTACTTTTGCAAAATTATAAGCTATTAGAGTGAATTGTACTCAACAAGATTTGTCACAGATGTGTGTGTTGACAACTAAGATGGACCAAAAGTAGTTTTAACAGCCATGATTTAAAATTCAAAACCATAATAGCATTATAATATCTTTATTCATTTATTCTCCTACCCTATTTTACCTAAGAGGGGAAAGACTCCTTTTTAAGTATAGGAGTACTCCCAATGAAGCCATGTGCGTAAAAAAATGTTAATTATACTCACACTTAGTTTTAAAGAATAGACTTCAAGACATACGAAAGCATGAGAAACTAGTTGCTTCAATTGATATGATACCAAGAGTTTCCAAATGTTGAGGAAATAAGATGGCTTGATGATTGCTCGAAACCTGGATTCAATGGAATCCACATATTTATGATTTTCCAACTGATGCAAATCTTCCACAGTTTGATAGTCACTCTCCTGGAGGCACAAAGAATCTAGTGAAAGACAAAAGATAAATCCCTCAAGTTCAGGCTCAAATATTTGATTTTCAAATCGACAAGAATGGTTGAGAGAGATTCTAGGGTTTTGATTTTCAACGACATTTTTAGAACAAGTTCCAATGAAATATTGCTCCTCTGGTGATCTTTGAATTACATCTTCCCAGGGTGAATGTTCTGCGGTAATGAGGGAAGTTTCCAAATTCATTCTCCTTTCTAACAGTACACAAGGGTTCTTACAACACCCCCAAAAATGATATAACGTTGAAGCTTGGATTCTGAAGATAAATAAATTTTAAAAGCTATTCGCTGAAATAAAGCTCACCACACTTGCATAAAAAATAAATTTTCATAAAAGGAAGGGAACGAAGTATTGGAGAAAATGTTGAATCAAAGCAATATTTATTCTAATGAAAGCAAAACAATTCGGAAATTAAACGTCTCACAAATATTTGGGACTATTCTAAGGCCTACTTCTACTTCTACGCATAAAGAAAAGGAGAATAAAGTTCAAAGATATGCAACAATGGTCAGACTTTGGAGCAACCCCACAAAAGTGGATGCGTGGCTCTTCACTCACGTCTTACCCTACACCCTCCGCCCTCTGACATCCTGCAATACCCTTGAAACTCTATAAGAGAATTTTACCTGAGCCAAAATACAACTCCCCAGCTACGACGCCAAAATGTTGGGCAGTTTAATTGTCGGATTAAACCTCTCAATATTAATTATCAATCCGGGAGTCGTAAACGCGAGTTGTACTGCGTCTTGGATCATCTTAATGGTCAGAGTATAAATATTCATTTGTAATTCTAA
This sequence comes from Pinus albicaulis, assembly GCA_034641835.2. Taxonomy (NCBI): domain Eukaryota; kingdom Viridiplantae; phylum Streptophyta; class Pinopsida; order Pinales; family Pinaceae; genus Pinus; species Pinus albicaulis. Next base: position 1,686,058,431 of record CM076584.1, read on the forward strand.
ACTAGGTACTGGAATGAAACACACATTTGTTCGCAGTTAAACAATCTTGAAAAGAGAATCTACTTAACCAATTTTACCAAACCATCATATTCAAGCTTCCTGCAATCCTGATAGTTAAATTCAATTTTTTGAAATGGAAAGCAATCTCACTGGTTGACAAGGCAAAATCAATAATCACATTCAATTTATAAAAGTAATTTAAGATTCCTATTTAGTCAATTGGTTCTGTACTTAACAAGAATTTGTACTTTAAACTATGTCTAGCATGCACTGCAAACTCCATATTGCAACTAAACTATAAGGAAATACAAAGCAATTCTCAATCGTATAACGCTCTCGCACTGTAGTTGGATAACCTCTGAATTCTACTTTTTAAATCTCCTATGATATCTTGAAAACCTTAATCTATTTGTTCCTCTCATTAACTTGAAACCAACACTTGAAACTAAAACTTGAGATAAGCAAAAAGGACATACATTATTCTAATGACAATTTCACACCTAGAACTACTCTTGATAACAAATTCAAGATTCAAAATAACAACAAAAAGTTTTAACTATTGCTAGAAGAAAACCACTAGCTTCATGTAAAATAGCACTTAAAAGATCCTATTAAAAATCGCATTGCAAATAACCTATGAGAAACCTTCAATTTAAAGATTTTAATCTAAATGAAATGAATTATTCAATAAACAAGCTCACTCTTCAAAATCAAATCATGTAACTAGATCACGCTGCATTCGAATTGAGATCTCTACCTGCACAATCAAATCCACACTCATACTTATAAAGAAATGATTATACTATGAAAAATAAGAGAAATTATAATTAAAAGAAATCTAACTACTAAGCGAAGTCTCGGGATACATAGACAAATCAAATGTGCATTAAATCCTGCAAACATTTAAAGAAATTACATAATGCAAACATTGAATTAATATTCTAAATGGCAGTGTTCACATATTCAAATTCAAAGCATTAAAATATGTTCTAATTCCTTAATCAAACTCAGAAATCATTGTATTCCTATATCATGAACAACTCCCATTACATTTTTTTTTAATAAAAGGAATAGAGTATAACTCTATATTACAACTCAAGCACAGATTATGTAATGAGTAATAATTCTTTAGTCCATTAATTTGCACGATGCAACCATGACCACAACGCTCTGAAATGGAACAGTACCTACCACAAACTCACACAGAAACAAGAAACTTTAAAATCATGCATATCTAATTAACCTATGTTATTAATCAAGCTTAGCTCTAGAGGTGGTGGGCACTCCCACGCCTGGAGTAAGCCGGCTTACTGCAATGGAGGAAAACTTTAAAACATCAAAGACAAAATGTGAAATAAATCATGGCACAAATACTTCTGCTCACGAGTTGAAGGCGATAATGTATATTTAAGACAACATTGAGAAATCGATTACACCAATCATAGGAAACAACAATTCTACTTCTTTACAAAGCAATCCCTCTATCTCTATTACATTCCTCTGCACATTCGATGCCAGTTCTACCTCTCCGAATTTCAGTTCTACATTTGAGAAATTCCTCCCTCTTAGTGTGCAGCCTTCTGCCTTTTTTATAGCAGCAACGTTGCGACCCTAATTAAATGGATCAATGGTTACATATTACATGGGATAATATTTTAGGAGATTTGATTAATATGAATTAAGCAAAATCAAAACAATGAGATTTGACTCCCACTTTAGGTTTGAGTTGGTGTGATCCAGCTTCTGGAAGAATGTGATCCTCACGCACTGCTGGCAGAGGCAACGCACAGCTGGAAAGCTCCAATACGTCATCATGATCCTTTCCTCGATCTCAACATTCCAATCGTGTGTTGGCAAGGAGAATAACCTTCTACGTTTCCTGATGTAGAAACATGCCATGCATCAACAACTTCCAATTTAATGTCATTGGATCGAAGGAAATTTCTAACGCTCAGGTCTACTAGCCCAGTTCACTTTCCACATCCAAGCACCAGTGCCTCTGGAACAAGCCGTACGAATTGGAAGATTGACAAACTGTCAGGAGTTACCTCAACAAATTGTTTAGGATGCCATGAAAGAACCAAATTTCTTACACAAATCAATGAACCTTCATACTCAACTCCATTGGCAATAAATCTTGTGTCAGTGCATCCCTCGATGTGAATCTGGTCTTTTGGTACACCGGATAAAACATTGATTTGATCATAAAGAGAAAATGCTCATCTGAGAGAAGGCAGTGGTTGCTTAAAATGGCCCGATGCTATGTTGTGGAATGCTTGCATGAGTAAGGGGAGGGTTGTTGTTGCCGATTTCCCTACTTTGCTCGCCATGTCCTGCACCCTCCTCTCTAGTTCAATTCAACTTCAACTCTTAAAACTCCAATTGATCGCTTATGAAAGGCTCGTTGACATAGCCTCCATGGTGAAGCCCATGACTTTCTAACACCTGTATACCAAGGCTAGTGTTTTAAAATGTCAACTTTCTCCAGCGTGGAGAAATGAATTCATTGATTGTGATTGCAGCCTCGCTATAATATGTAGGTGATATCCAGCATCCCTATCGCCACCATTTTGGAATTGAAGATCGTGGGATGAGAAATCCACTAAATACCACAACAAGCACTAATGCCAAAGAACCTTGTGTAAATATTTCTATCATCGGTCCAACCTTTAGCACAGGCTCATTCAAACAATATAATACTTGTTGCACGTGATCCTTCTAATTTGACGGATCCTTTTGAATTGTTTTGTTGGCAGAGATAGTAATATCATTATGTAAAATTGTCTTTACATTTGTTTGGTCAACAGTCCCTGACTGAATTGTGTCTGCGATGTACTGAAGGCCCTTTAAATTGTTTCCATCAGTGAACTGAGGAGCTAGACATTCTATTCAAGCTCTTGCAATGTGTACTGTTACTGAAGGGCAATGTCGAAGTAGATGAATCTGTACTCAAATAAAGTTCGAGGAGCATTCTTATTCACCTGCCACCAAGAAGGAATTTATTAAAAACACTCATCAAATTAACTAATAACAAGAATTTATAAATTAATAGCTATTGTCCCTAAATGCCTCTAATTAACAACATAATGGATTAATAATGATTAAAACACTAGGTACAAGCGTGTATTTATTTGATAAAAACCATAAAAATTTGGACAAAGATGCAACTCAACAAATGTTGTTCCTAATTTTGATGAAATATTGACGAGATGCACTCAAGAGGAAACAAGAATGATGGAGTATGCCTCTAATGGTGATTTTGATGAAATATTGATGAGATGCACTCGATAGGAAACAAGAATGATGGAGTATGCCTCTAATGGTAATGGAAGTGACCCTACTGCCTTCGCCACTCATGCAAAGAAGAAGACCATGGTGGCCCAAGAAATCAAAACCATGGTAGAGGGAGGCCCAAAGGAAGGAAGGGAAGATGTTAGACTTGTAACAAGACTGGTCACTATGCAAGAGAGTGCCCTAATAGAAGGGACTCTCCCAGGGATGATGGCAACAACAACTCGAGAAGGAATAGTAGGAACAACAAGTTCCAAGGAAAAAGGAAGGCTCCCTCTGATCGTAATGGAAATGGGCAACGTTTCAAGAGGTCAAGAAATTCCAAGTACGATGAGTCTAATGTTGTTGATAATAAGATAACTGATCTTATTCTTGTATCTGTCCTCTCTACTGCATCTCCACCGACACTCTAGATGTCTGGTTAATTGATAGTGGTGCTTCAAGGCACCTCACTGGTTATAAAGAATCCCTTTCTGATTTGGTTGAGAAGGATACTAATCAGGAAATTATCCTTGGAGATAATGCCACCTATCCCGTGAAAGGGACAAGAATTGTGACCCTCCATTTATCTCAAGGTCAAGTCATCCAATTACAACATGTGTTGTATGTACCTAATTTGAAGAAGAACCTTGTGTCCATTTCAGCGATGGAAGACAAAGGGTTCAAGGTGGCATTCATTGATGGAAAGGTATTTATCTGGAAGAAGAACTTCAAGGAAGTTCTTTCTATTGGTTTTAGAGTTGATACACTTTGCCAGGTTGGAGGAAGTCCATTGGGGGCTATGACATGTGATACAACTCTTCAAACAGAGTTATGGCACCAGAGGTTTGCACACCTTCATTACAAAGCCCTTCTCGAAACAAGGCAGGTGGTGACAGCGATGATCGAATTGAGAGATGATCATGAAGGTATATGTCAGGGTTGTGCCGAAGGGAAGCATACAAGGGGACCATTCCCCTCAAGTGTCACAAAGACAATTGATATCTTGCAGTTGATACATTCTGACTTATCTGGTATGCTGCATGTGACATCCTTGGGAGGATGTTCCTATCACATGACTTTTACAGATGACTTCTCCCGCAAGACCTGGATATATTTTTTTTGAAGAAGGACGAAGCAGTCAAATGGGTATGTACCTTCAGGGTTCAAGGCCTTGGGGGAAAATCAAACCGAGAAGAAAATCAAAGTTTTGAGAACCGACAATGGGACTAAGTATGAGTCAAATGAGTTTAATGAATTTTGTAGAGAAGCTAGCATTAAGAGGGAGACCACAACTGCGTACACTCCTAAGCAAAATGGTGTTGTTGAAAGAAAGAACAGGACCATTGTGGAAGTTGTCCACGCCATGCCATGTGACCAAGGTCTTCTGAAGTTTCGATGGGGAGAAGCTGCAAACATTGCTGTGTATGCTCAAAATAGATAACTGCATTCTGCTCTGGACTCCAAAACTCCTGAAGAAGTCTTCTCTGGTAAGAAACATGATGTTTCTCATTTTAGAGTTTTTGGTTGTCCTGTTTACTTTCATGTGTCGAAAGAAAAGAGAAGCAAGTTGGATGCTTCTGGAAAGAAGGGAATGTTTGTGGGCTACAGTGAAACTTCGAAGGCATATAGAATCTATGTGCCTAATCAAAGAGAAGTGGAGATATGCCACGATGTCACCTTTGATTAAGATGTTGTCCTCAAGAAAGTAAGAAATCTTCCTAGCTCCAAGGAAGACAAAGAAGATGAAGAAGTAGGGAAGTTGGAAGAGTCGGAGGATGAATTGATGTCCGATGTTGAATGACCTATGGATCCCATTGATCCACCTCCTTCAAATAAGAGAAGACCCTCATGGCTTAGGGATACTCTCAAAGATTCCATGAGACATATTGCCCCAAGGGGGACATTCCGTGAAAGCAAGAAGCCGAAGAGATACCAAGGGTATCTAGCAGCCATGAGTACGATAGTACAATTTGAGCCTGGAACATTTGAAGAAGTCGTAAAGCATCAAGTTTGGAGGGATGTTATGCACGAAAAATATGAGTCCATTATGAAGAATGATGTTTGGGAAGTGGTCCCAAGACTGGAGGACAAATCTGTTGTCACCTCGAAATGGTTCTATAAGATCAAGCATGGATCTTATGGAAATGTTGAAAAGTACAAGGCAAGATTTGTTGCCTGAGGCTTCTCTCAAAAGGAAGGCATAGATTATGATGATATATTTGCACCTGTGGCCCGCTATACCACCATCCGATCTATTATTGCCCTTGCTACTACGCAAGGATGGAATCTACATCAGATGGATGCGAAGACCGCTTTTCTGCATGGATCTATAAAGGAAGAGGTCTATGTGGAGAAACCTCTAGGGTTCGAAGTCCAAGATAGAGACACCCATGTATGTAGGTTGAAGAAAGCCCTCTATGGGTTGAAGCAAGCCCCCAGGGCTTGGTACAAGAGGATAGATAGCTACTTGATGAAGTTGGGTTTCACTCGAAGTAATGCGGATCCGAACCTTTATTTTAAGGTTGATAGAAAAAGGCCTCTCATTTTGGTTCTCTATGTGGACGATCTCTTCTTGATAGGTTTTGACCCTCTCATTCATCACTGTAAGAGGGAGCTAGCTTCCGAGTTTGAGATGAAAGACCTAGGACTAATGCACTACTTCCTAGGCTTGGAGGTCTGTCAGAGGCCAGGCGATATTTTCCTTTCTCAAGGAAAATATGTCGTGAAGCTGCTGGAGAAATTTGGCATGGTGGACTGTAAGTCTATGTCGACACCGATGGAACTCAACTTTAAGAAGTTGAGTGGAAACGCTGCTGGGCCCGTGCTAGCAAATCCTACCGAGTATCGACAACTCGTAGGGGCCCTGATGTTCTTAGTGAACTCCCGTTCGGACATATGTTTTGCAGTGAACAGTTTGAGTCAACATATGGTTGAACCTCATCACATTCACTGGATTGGTGCCAAGAATCTGTTGAGATATCTTCGGGGCACAATCAACCATCGGCTGAGATACATTGTCGGGAGTTTGAGACTCCGTGGATATACCGATGTCGATTGGGCTGGAAGTGTGGTGGATCGCAAGAGCACATCTGGATGTTGTTTCACCTTAGGTTTTGCTTTGATATCTTGGATGAGCAGGAATCAGAAGTTCGGTGGCTTTAAGCACTGCTGAGGCCAAATAAATTGCAGCGAGTATGGCCTGTTGTGAAGTTGTTTGGTTGCGAGAGCTCTTTAGTGAGTTGTCCGGGCATGTGTTAGATACCACCATTATCCTTTGTGATAACTAGAGTAGGATTCATATTTTTGAGAATCTCGTGTTCCACGATCGATCCAAGCATATTGATATCGGGTACCACTTTATCTGGGACATGGTACAGCGAGGCGTCGTAAGGCTCGATCATATAGGAACTGATGAGCAGGTCGCGGATATTCTCACGAAGCCCCTGGGGAAGGTCAAGTTCCTAACCTTCCTTGAGAAGCTTGGAATCGTGGAAAGACCCTATTCTAAGGGTCTTGCTTGAGTTGGACTATGAGCTCTGGGAGCTCCAGGGGGCTTGGGGATAGCTTCTTGGAGTTATAAGCACTCACGGGGCTAGGCTTGTCGAACCTTCTGGTATTTCTGCCCCACTGTTATGATATTGAGTTGGTTCGCCTCTCTCTGATTTGTGCCCCACACACATCCTACCCAAGGAGTTTCAGACTCATGGGAAGTGCCTCTCATTTGGCCAATGAGGTGGGAAATGTGTATAGAGACCATAGCAAGACCGATGGACGCATAAGAGATTATCGTACTTCCTATGTCTAGGATGGCACGTGTCCAACACCTTGATCTGGGATCAAGTATGATGAGGTTTTATCCTCTAAACTGACTTCGGGTCAGTAAACTAACTTCAGGTTAGTATGAGACTCTTTTGAGTCCGAGAGAGGTTTTTACCTCTAAGCTGACTTCGGGTCAGCTGTGTGTGATGTCTTTGTGACTCACTTTTTGTTCTGAAATAAAGAGCCAGCAAAGCAAGTTATGGTGGGATGACACACGATGTTTGGTTTCGTACATGATGGATGGCACTTGTGGACAGATGGAGTTCTCCCTAGTTGAGAGGGAGTGTTAATTTTGGGAAAAACTCCATATTTCCCTACTCATATGATGATGGTCTTATTTTTGTTGGATTCCTCTTCCGGAAAGGTGCAAGATTGATCTATAGATCATCTTGATCGGATGAGCAGAACATTGATTTTGAATTTATTTTCCACATATGCAAGGTCGGCCAGATTTATCCCACATGCCTAAGAGATGTGTCAAAAGCCCTCATTGATGAATATAAATTGGAGAGGCTTGGAGGTCATTTTCTCATCATCTCATCACACATTCTCTCATTGTGATTTGATTGGTTCGATAGCCTTTGGAGGCCTTCCTCCCTCACACATGTGGAGCGAAGCAGTTGTTTTCTATGTTGATCTGTTTAGGGCTTTCTGTTTTCTGCGTTGATCTGTTTAGGGATTTTCTGCTACAGCATTGACCAACATTGACCATGGTCAACCCTTGGTCGTTTGACCTCAATCTTCTGCAGAAATTCCGATTTTAGGAGGTCATACAGCTAGGCACTAAAATCGAGGAATTACGGGTTGTTTGACCGAAGCCCTAGTTTGTTGTGTTGACTTTTTTGAAGTTGCCTATGTTGACTTTTTTACGTTGTCTCTCGTTTGACTTATGATGAGCTGTTTTTGAAGGCTGTGGGTGTGACACATGAAAGTGCTAGTTGACCGAGAAATACTTTGTTGGTTGAAGCATCCTGTTGGCCGCCATTACGCCACAACATCTCATATCTTTGCTGGAAAAAAGGAGTTGTAAATCTGATGTATTTGGCTTGTCTTCTATTGATATATTATTTTGTTTTATCAGCATTCTACTTTTAAGTTTATGTGATTGGTATTTTGTATTGGGCCTAAGAAAGATTGAAGTAAAAGTGCATCAAGCATAGAACACCATGGTTATCTAAATTTAACAACTTTTCCATAGGATTTATAATCTTGGCGTAGCTTTGTATGAATTTTTAATAATAACCCGTATGCCCAAAGGTATACTGTAATTGTTGAACTAATGTAGCTAGTGGTAAGTCCACTATTATGGTGATCTTGTCCAGGTCCACTAGAAAACCTTGTTTGTAGACAACATGTCCCAACAAAATACCAGAATGTGAGCAGAATATACATTTCTTTGGATTCAAGGAAATTTGCAATCATTTGCACCTATCCAATATGCTTCTTCAACAGACTAAACACCATCTGGTCATCCAAGTAAACCTCTCAGAACTTATGGATGAACTCCTTAAATGCAACAACCACTATATGCGAGAAGATGGCAAGAGCATTCTTGAAGTTGAATGGCATAATGGTGTATTAAAAGCGTCCTCATTCCGTTGTGAAAGTGGCCTTATTATGATCCTCCTTAGCGATCCTCACCTGATGATAATCATAAAATCGATTGGTGAAATAGTAAGCCTTTTTTCCACCTACATTCTCTAGTATCATGTCTGTAAATGTAACAGGGAAAGAATCATGTGCACAAACATCATTCAATTTCCAAAGATCCATGCAAATCCTTACTTCGCCCATCATTTTGTTCTAAACCACCATCATACTTATCCATATGAACTCTTCCACGAGTTCAATAATTCCCACTCGCAACATCTTATCCACTTCTCGCCTGACCTCCTTGTAGATTGGATTCAATAGATAGGGTCACTGCTTCACATTATTAATGTCAAGTTATAGAGGAATCCTCGTCTCACTAAGCTCTCCTATAATCCATTTCATCTCCTCAAATGTGTTGGGGAATAGGTCCTTATACTCGCACAATAGGTATGCAATCTTCTCTATCGTCTCATCATCCGAGTAATCCCCTATTGCAGCCATCTTGGGACTCACATTTGTCACAATGTTTACTTTTGGGTCATGATAGCCATCATGTACTGTACAAATAGTAAATTGGTCCACCCACTATACACTCCCCTTCAAACTGTGGAATTTGTATATTCTTGGGATCATCATCTTCACCCTATTCTACTATATTGTAGAATTCCATGAATTCTCATACATGTTGTGAAAATTTGTACGAAGGACATAACAGTACTCTCCAGCATTGTTGGTTCTCCCATGGTGAAAATTTTCTTCCACGACACTTTTAAAGCCTCATGGAGTGTTGGTTCTTCTGCTTCAAAGATAAAAGTAGCCTTAAATATTTTCACCATCTCATTCAAGACCTTCATTCCTCTACTCACCTCCAGCTCAACATACCAATTTGCATAAATGGTGTCCAACATATGTACAAACCAGTGTACCCATACTTGTTGTGGCACACATTCTCTCATCCATGACATGGCACATTGTTTTAAGCGCATTCTTGGGCACTCCATGCCCGAGTACTTCTCCCCAGGGACCCCAGAATTAGCCACAAATATAATAAACAATCAATTTTCTACATTGTTTCCATCCCGCGACTTGGTCCTTGTGCACATTCCATCATCTGGATGGGATTGTGTGAAACGTAACATCCAAAATGGGTATCCTCATGTAATCGGGTATCTTATCCTCGAAATCCTACAAAAAAATAGTCACCTCGGACATTCCATCAAAGTGAGGTGGATTGTGTACCTCGGTCCCTATCCAGTGCACTACTCTAGTGAGGTGTGTGCAACTCCGAGTGTTGACCTCACACAATCGATTATGCTAGTTTTCCAATGTGTTATAGGCCATTTTGTCACATCCAATCAAAGTGAGCCTCCTAATGGGATCAATCAACATCTTATTCGCCTTGTCATCATCCTACACAAATCCCTAAGCATGCATCTTTCATCCGTCAGAATTTCAACCCTAAATTTCCCTATCTGAGCTAGTTTGAGGACCACCGCTCCCTCCAAGCTTATTGGGTTGTGTTCACGTATAGCTTGCTCCATTGTGGCTAGCATTGGCTAGCAACAAGTTTCCCTCCTTTGCACCTGCGTTGGTTTTAGAATTCTGGGAGAATGAGCGAGATTTTGGAAGCTTCACCTTCTAGAAGTTTCCATAAGTTGTTTAAACTACTTACCTTGGATTGACATTCAGATTCTAGCCTACCCTACTTTGGATTTTTCACCACTTATCCTTTGATCATATCCCTCCATCAAAGGTGGATCTAAAACCTTAGAGTTAATTCGATAAGAACTCCCAACTTACCCCACTCTTCTATATATTTACCCTCTCATACGCTAGAGGTAATGGTTGGATTTGGAGAGTGATTATGCCCTTACGTTGTTGTAGTAAGTAGTTATCATCTCATGCATAGAGTGACTGGGGATGCATATTGTGACAAGGAAAGGCCGAGTCAACAACTTGGAGGAGCTCTTCTACAAGATCAACTGCCACTTATTGTTGTAATCTCCTTCCATTTATATTAATGCAAAAAATTCTTTGTTTTCCTATATGTGATGTTTTTATTTCACTTATTTCAATACTATGTTGATCTATTGAATAAAGTCCTTAGGTGGTATTGCATACATCTCGTCGTTTATTGGCTTGTGTTATTTGACTGTGCAGGATCTAATTTTGGCGATCGAAGCTATAATTGGAGCTTATAAGCTAAAGAAAGAATGAAGCGTGCGACGGATTCCAAGTAGGCCTCACTCCATCATCTATTTACTTTAAGGAAAAGCATTGGGTTCCTTGTCTCTCTATTGTTTTAGGTTGACCACCAAACCTAGGGGAGATACCTTTGTCCGCAATCGTAAATCCCATATAACATATTGGCGACCATACTGGGGAACGGAGTATTCCCTTGGTGGTTTTCCTTGTCCTTTGTGTTTGATTACCTCATTGACAAACCTTTGCTGCATCATTAAACCTAGAAAAGACCTAGGAAGTGGTTTCATTCAACCCTTTTTGCAATTTTTGTGCCGAAAACCTCTTTTTCAAGCCCAACACTCACCTAGTGCCTCTGACAGAGCATTGCACCTCACCCTGGCTCACTCTATCCCAACGTTGCAAAGCACTGGTGCCCTCTCTGCACCAGCGTTGGTCTCGGTTTTTGCACAAATTTTTCCTTGGTTTTTTAGTCTCTCATTGTAAATTTTCGTAGATGTTCTATGCTTGATGCAACTTTACTTTTTATCCCCAATATCAGTAAAATGTAGATAGAACATACCAGTAGATCAACAGAAGACAAGCCAAAAATATATATGTGTGTCGGTGCGTTATGGCGGCCAACAGGATGCTTCAACCAGCAAAGTCTCAATATGGTCAGCCAACCAGAAGTGCCACACAACCCTCACAGACAACCAAATCAATCAACCCAAAGTCAACGAAAGTCAACGTTGTCCCAGTGAACGGTCAACGCAAACAACAGCAGTAGAAAAGTCAACACAGCCACGTCAAAGTCAACGTCTAGCCTCGGTATTTGTGCCAAAAAATTGTGGATTGATGAGATCGAAGTTTTGGGAGAGTTTCAGGTCAATTTGACCAAGCGTTGACCACAGTCAACGTTGGCAATTTCTGCGCTGGAAACCCTAGACAGTTTGAAACCCTAGCTGCTTCTTTTTCCCACGTGTGAGTGAAGAAGAGACTCCAATAGATGCTCGAACCAATCAGATGGGGAGAGAGGATGTGAAGTGATGGATGAGTGAAAATGACTTCCAACGTTTCCCTACTTATATCCATCAGTGAGGGTGTGTGACACAACTGTTAGGGCTTCAAGCCTACATTTCATTCCAGGCCGACTTGCACATATTTTGAATAAATTCAAAATAAATGTTCTGCTCATCGGATCAAGATGATCTTTAGAAGGATCTTGCACCTCTCCGAAAGAGGAATCCAATAAAAATATTAGCATCTTCATCTGAGCATCACAACATGGAGTTTGGACCTAGTTGTCCAAAATTAACACTCCCTCTCAACTAGGGAGAAATTCATCCACTTGTGCTATCCAAACATCGTGCGTCATCCCGCCGTAACTTGCTTTGTTGGCTTCTTTATTTTAGAACAAAAGTGGGTCAGTCACAAAGACAGCATTCCCGGCTAACAAATTCAGTGCAAAAGTCTGAAACCTCTCTAGGACTCAAAGAGTCTCATACCAACCCGAAGTTGGTTTATCTGACCCGAAGTCAGTAGGAGGTTTGAAACCTCACTAGACTTGATCCCAGAGCAAGTGGTTGGACCGTGCCATCCTAGACATAGAGAGTACGACAATCTCTGATGCATCCATCAGTCTTTGCTACTAGTCTCTAGCTTTTCCCACCTCACTGGTCAAATGAGAGGTACTTCCCATGAGTCTGGGACTCAAATGGGTAGGATGCATACGGGGCACAAATCATGAGAGGTGAATCAACTCAATCATCATAACAGTGGGGCAGAAGCACGCCAACAAGGCTCAGCAAGCCTAGCCCTGTGGTTGCTTACAACTCCAAGAAGTTATCCCCAAAGCCCTCCAAAGCTCCAAGAGCTCATTGTCCAACAGGGCCCTCATCATAGGGTCGTTCCATGATACCAAGATTCTCACGAAAGGTTAGGAACTTGACCTTTCCAAGGGGCTTTGTGAGAATGTCCTGCTGACTCACTTCCAGGTCAGCCTCCTACATCTGTCTTTGCCACACCTCGTTGTAGCCATCTCACAAAGGCACCGTGATATTGCACATGCTTGGATCGATCGTGTGGAACAAGATTCTCATTAAGTGAATCCGACCAATATAACAAAGAGTATCACTGTACCTAGCACAGCTCAAATAGCTCACTCAAGAGCTTTTTGTGAATCTCAACCCTGTCACAACAAAGCACTACAATGTATTCACTTCTTCCATGTACCAAAGTAACCAGCTTTTGCTTCCTCGCTTCATCCATTGATATCGTGTTGCACTCCAAGTGAGAAGCAACAACCCGATAAGCCTGATGGTCCCAATTACACCTGCCAGCCCATTCCTGCATCGGGCAGTATCCATGGATTGTCATGCTCCCAAATATCAGTATCTCACCATGGTTTATCGTTGCCTCAAGATATCTCACTGGATTCTTGCAGAATTCAAATCCAGCAGTAAGTGATGAGGCTCAACCATATGTTGACCAAAAGTTCATTGCAAAACATATGTCCGGGACGGAAAATGTTCACTAAGAACATCAGCACTTCCCTATTATTTTCGATATGTACTTCATAAAGATTTGCTGGCACAAGCTCAAATAGCTGCTGGCCACTAACTTCTTAAAGTTGAGCTCCATTGGTGTTTGGGACACTGACTATTACCCACCATTCTAAATATTTCCAGATGTTGCCAACATATTTTCTCGGGGAGCAGTACCACAGAGCCCTTTGCTTGACTCTGGAAAGCGTTCAGGAAGTAATGCACTGGCCTTAGAATCCTTCATCTCGAATCAAGCAGCGAGCCCTTCAAGATCGATGAAGGAGAGGGTCAACACCGTTTAAGAAGAGGTTACCCCACAGGCTATCAAAATCATCGGAATATTTTCTCTATCAACCTTGAAGTAAAGGTTTGGATCAACATTACTACGAGTGAAGCCCAGCTTCATCAGGTAGCTATCTATCCTCTCGTACCAAGCTTTGGGTGCTTGCTTCAACCCATAGAGGGCTTTCTTCAACTTGCAAACATGGGTGTCCCGATCCTGGACTTCGAATCCCAGAGGTTGCTCCACATACACCTCTTCCTTTATCGCACCATGCAGAAATGCGGTCTTCACATCCATCTGATGAAGATTCCATCCTTGTGTAGCAGCAATGGCTATGATAGATTGGATGGTGGTATATCATGCCACAGGTGCAAATATATCATCATAGTCTACGCCTTCCTTTTGAGAGAAGCCACGGGCAACGAATCTTGCCTTAAACTTTTCAGCACTACCACCAAATCCATGCTTGATCTTATAGAGCCATTTCGAGGTGACAACTGCTTTTTCCTTCAATCTTGGAACCACATCCCAGACATCATTCTTCATAATTGACTCATATTCTTCATGCATAGCATCCTTCCAGACTTGATGCTTTACGGCTTCCTCAAAAGATCCAGGCTCAGATTGTACGATTGTACTCATGGCTGCTAGATACCCTTGGTATCTATTACGCTTCTTGCTTTCACGGAATGTCCCCCTTGGAACCATATGATTCTCGGCATCCTCGAGAGTGTCCCTGAGCCATGACGGTATTTTCCTCATTGAAGGAGGTGGGTCAATAGGGTCCATCGGTCCTTCAACATCAGGCATCATCTCATCCTTCGGTTCTTCTTGATTTCCAGGCCTTGCTTCATGATCTTCCTCAGATCTCGGAAGATTGATTACTTTCCTCAGGGAACCATCTTCATCAAAGGTAACATCGTTGCACATCTCCACTTCCCTTTGACCAGGCACATAGAATCTATAGGCCTTCAAAGTTTCGTTGTAGCCCACAAACATTCCATTCTTTCCAGAAGCATCCATCTTGCTCCTCTTCTCCTTCGGTACATGAAAATAAACAGGACATCCAAAAACTCTAAAATGTGAGACGACAGGTTTCTTACAAGAGAAAACTTCTTTGGGAGTTTTGGAGTCCAGAGTGGAATGCGGGCATCGGTTTTGTATGTACACGGCAGTGTTCGCAGCTTCTCCCCATAGAAACTTCGGTAGACCTTGGTCACATAGCATGGCACAGGCAACTTCCACAATGGTCCTGTTATTTCTTTCAGCAACGCCATTCTTCTCAGGAGTATTGACAGTTGTTGTCTCCCTCTTGATGCCAGCTTCTCTGCAAAAGTTCTTGAACTCGTTCGTCTCATATTCAGTGCCATTATCGGTCCTCAATATCTTGATCTTCTTTCCTATTAAATTTTCCACCAAGGCTTTGAAGGTACGGAACCAAATGAAAGCCTCATCCTTCTTCTTCAAGAATTATATCCAGGTTTTGCGAGAGAAGTCATCTATGAACATCATATAATAAGAACATCCTCCCAAGGATGTCACAGGCAGCATACCAGACATATCAGAATGTACCAATTGCAAGACATCAGATGTCTTTGTGACACTTGAGGGGAAAGGTCCCCTTGTATGCTTTCCTTCGGCACAACCCTAACATACACCTTCATGACCATTTGTGAACTTGGGCATCCCCATCACCACCTTCCTTGCTTCGAGAAGGGCTTTGTAGTGAAGGCGTCCAAACCTCCGGTGCCATAATTCAGTCTGTCAGATAGTATCACATGTCATCGCTCCCAATGGACTTCCTCCAACCTGGTAGAGTGTATCAACTCTAAACCCAATCGTGATAGCTTCCTTGAAACTCTTCTTCCAGATACGCACCTTCCCATCAATGAATGCCACATTGAAACCTTTGTCTTCCATGGCCGAAATAGACACAAGGTTCTTCTTCAAATCAAGTACATATAGTACATCTTGCAAGCAAAGGACTTCACCTTGAGACAAGTGGAGGGTCACAGTCCCCGTCCCTTTCACGAGATATGTGGAATTACCTCCAAGGATAATTTTCAGATTAGTATCCTTCTCAACCATATCAGGAAGTGCTTCCTTGAACCTAGTGATGTGCCTTGAGGCACCACTATCTATCAACCAGACATCCATAGTGTCGGGTGGAGATGCAGCAGAGAGGGCAAATACAAGAATGAATTCATTTCTTTTATCATCAACAACATTTGATTCCTCATACCTGGAATTTCTCGACCTTTTGTAAGGTTGCCCATTTCCGCCAGAGGAAGCCTTCCTCTTTCCTTTGATTGCCGTTCCTCAGGTTGTTGTTGTTGTCATTATCATGAGGAGAATCCTTCTTGTAAGGGCATTATCTAGCATAGTGACCAAGCTTGTGACAAGTGTAACATTTACCTTTCTTCCCTTGGGCCCCTGCTCTTCCTTTGTTCCTTGCACCACCAAATTTCTTCTTCTTAGCACGAGCAGTGAAGGCAACATCATCTCGATAGTACTTCATCAAAGTCAGGTATGACATTTTTATTGAGAATGGTAGTGTTGAATACATGCCATTCGGATGAGAGACCTCCAAGTGCGATGAGAACCATCTCTCGATCAGCTATTCTCTACCCAATAGCCAGAATATTATTCCTGATCTCGGTCAGCTTCAGAAAATATGATTGAACAGATTCATCCCTACCTTTCTTCAGATTCTTAAATTGATTCTTGAAGAATAGGACTTGATTTGCATTGTTGGCCTTAGACATGTTGACCAACTTATCATACATCTCTTTGGATGTGCCCAGCCCATAGATGTAGGCAACCAGACTCTTATGAATTGAGTCCCTTATCATCAGCTTTGCTTTGATTTCCCCCTTCTTATATTTTGACTTGGTGGCAATAGGTGCAGTGGATGGAGGCTCTTAGATTTTACCCTGCACATAGTCCATGACATCTTGGTCTTCCAACATAAGATCCAATGTCATCTTCCAGGCATGGAAGTCTTCCTTCCCAGTGAATTTATCATCGGCTTTAAAGCCATTATAGTTTGAGGTACCCATGCTCTTCTTCGATGATTGCTACAAACTTGGGCTTTGTCTTCACCTCAGCTCTGATACCATGTAAATTTTCATAAATGTTCTATGATTGATGCAACTTTACTTTTTATCCCAAATATCAGTCAGCAATCACATTAACAAGAAAGTAAAATGCAGATAAAACATACTAGTAGATCGACAAAAGACAAGCCAAAAATATATATGTGGGTTGGTGTGTTACGGCGTTCAACGGGATGCTTCAACCAGCAAATTCTCAATATGGTCAGCCAACCAAAAGTGTCACACAACCCTCGCGATCAGCCAGATTAGTCAAACCAAAGTCAACGAAAGTCAACATTGTCCCAGTCATCGGTCAACACAAACATCAGCAGAAAAGTCAACGCATCCAAGTCAAAGTCAATGTCCAACCTTGGTATTTGTGCCAAAAAAATGTGGATTGATGAGATCAAAGTTTTGGGAGAGTTTTGAGTCAATTTGACCAAGCATTGACCAAAGTCAACGCTGGTCAATTTTTGCGCTAGAAACCCTACTCAGTCTGAAACCCTAGCTGTTGCTTTTTCCATGTGTGAGTGAAGAAGAGACTCCAATAGATGCTCGAACCAATCAGATGAGGAGAGAGGATGAGATGTGATGGATGAGTGAAAATGACCTCCAACGTCAACTTATTTATATCCATCAATGAGGGTGTGTGACACAACTGTTGGGGCTTCAAGCCTACATTTCATTCCAGACCGACCTACACATATTTTGAATAAATTCAAAATAAATGTTTTGCTCATCGGATCAAGATGATCTTTAGATCGATCTTGCACCTCTCCGAAAGAGGAATCCAATAAAAATATTGGCATCTTCATCTGTGCATCACAACATGGAGTTTGGACCTAGTTGTCCAAAATTAACACTCATTCATCAGTCTACTTCCAATTGAGCTTCCTTGAGTCTCTTGTGTCTTATGGTCTCTCTAAAACCCCCCATTCAATTTTCATTTGTATTTTTTTTCCTTTGATAAGAATTGGTTTCAATTTTTCTTTGTTCTTATCATTTGGTCGCTTGCAAACTTGTCATGTTTGATTGCTAATCACTTGGATCAATTGTTGTTTAAGTCCTCGTTCTGAAAAGTGTAATTGAATCAGTAATTGAACACTTGCATCTTAGTTTTATTCATTTTGAAAATTATGTAGGAATTTACAGGGTAAGTTATGTAGATCAAGAACCAAAGGTCACCGCTCACAAACAGATCACAAATCAGTAAACCAGTATAATCACATGGTTAAAACCCTCAAAGAGGGAAACAGTCCACGGCCTGAGCCAACGCAGCCACTTCAGGCAATTTATTAATATAAAAAGAAAAGTTACATATGTTTCACTCATAAACGATTACTGGACAAATGACCCTCCATGCTCTTTAAATATAGATCATGGACCAATAGGGTGTTAAGCCACAGATCAAGTGTCGTTAATACCGAGGTGAGAGATAACCGTCGGATCACTAGAAATCGTGACTGTCGGATTATAAGTTACAAATGTACATGGTAAAGAAACACACTTTACCTAACTCTACACTAGACTAAGTTATTTTTAACTATTTCCTATGTGTTGGAATATCCTAACATCCCCCCTTAAGAACAACTTGGGATAGAATTAAAGGATTTACAAAGGTGACACAAAAGGAGCCTATTTCCTATGTGTCGAAATATCCTAACATCCCCCCTTCAGAACAAATTGGGATAGGATTGAAGGATTTACAAAAGTGACACAATAGGAGAAGGAAGGAGGCAATAGGGCCTATCCCCCACTTAATGACAACTTTCCTGAACTCCAAGCATGGATCGAATTTTGGTAAACTTCGCTTCTTTGAGAGCCTTTGTAAAGATATCGACTACTTGATCATTGGTTGGACAGTACTGCACTTCAAGAACACAATCATGAATGAGCTTTCTGATGAAGTGTATGTGGAGTTCAATGTGTTTCATACACTGATGTTGAACTGGATCTTTACATAGCTGAATGGCACTCTGATTATCACACCAAAGTGTAGTTAGATGCTGCTGATGAAGACCAAATTCAGACAGGATCTAACGAAGCCACATGGCTTCCTTGTTAGCTTCAACTGCACCATGATACTCTGCTTCTGCTGAAGAAAGAGAGATGGCACTTTGTTTCTTACAAGACCAAGTAATAGGTCCTGAACCAAGAGTGAATACATATCCTGCAGTAGACTTTCGAACATCAGGGTCACCAGCCCAATTGGAATCAGTGAAACCAATCAACAATGGAGATGCTCCTACACTGTAATGAATCCTGAACTGAATTGTACCTCAAATATATCGAAATATTCTTTTAGCTGCTTTCCAGTGACTTTCATGAGGTTGGTGCATAAACCGAGCAAAAAGACCAACAGCAAAGGAAAGGTCAGGACGAGTATGGGTTAGATACAGAAGTTTACCAACAAGTTGACGATATAAGTTAGCATCAACTTCAGGGGTAATACAAGTGACTGAAAGCTCGACTCCAGAATGAAAGGGAGAAGGGGCTGGCTTACAGTGTTCCATGTGAAAGTGGTGTAGAGGATCACATGCATACTTGGACTGAGAAAGGGTAATGTCTTCCTTAGATTGCAAGGCTTGAAGACCAAGGAAATGATGCAAGTGTCCTAAGTCTGTCATTTCAAACTTCTTTTTGAGGCTAGACTTCACATGGTTTATATGGTTTGGATCACTATCAGTAAGGATAAGATCATCAACATAAAGAACAAGGATGGTGAAGGACTTACCCACTTTATTGGTGTAGACAGTGTTGTCAAAATGACACTTAAAAAATCCATTATCTAATAGAAATCTATCCATTTTGGCATACCAAGCCCGAGGAGCTTGTTTGAGACCATAGAGAGACTTCCTAAGGCGACAAACAAGGCTAGATTCGTTTTGGATAAAGCCAGGGGGTTGTTCCATGTAGATTTCTTCATGTAAATCTCCATGTAAGAAGGCAGATTTAACATCCATCTGATGGACTTCCCATTTAAAGGAGGCAGCAAGGGAAATAACAAAGAGGATAATTTTCATTTTGGCAACAGGGGAGAAGGTTTCAGTATAGTCAATGCCTTCAACTTGTGAAAATCCTTTAGCAACAAGACGAGCTTTATGTCTATCCACTTTTCCATCTAGTCCAAACTTTGTTTTGTAAACCCATTTGCATCTGACAGGTTTTCTTCATTTTGGAAGAGGAACAAGATCCCAAGTATCATTCTTTAATAAGGAACGATATTCTTCATTCATAGCTTCATCCCAATTTGGATGACCAAAGGCTTCTTCAAAGGTCTCTGGATCAGGATTTTCTGGAACTTGAGCTAATAAGGAAGAGGCTCTTTTGAACTGAGAACGTGTACGTCGTCGAACGGCAAGGTCACCTGCAAGAGAACCTGCTGCATCCTGAGTAGAGCGGACCCATCTTGGAAGCAGTGGAGTAAAGGAAACAATTTCAAGAGGTGGAGGAGGATTGTCATCCTTGTTGTCATCATTTGAACTAGAAGGAATGCTATTAAAAATAGAAGAGAGAGAGAGAGGTGGCACATATGTCGAATCAGGCTCGCAAGCCAAAGGTGGCACACTCGCTGAACTAGGCTCGAGGCCAATATATTTTCATCAAATTTTACATCTCTTCTAATGATTATATTTTTGGATTTTGGTTGAAGAATTCTATATCCTTTGACATCTTTAGAATATCCAACAAAAATGCATTTTTCACTCTTAGGTTCTAAGGTTTTATGTTTCGCATCTGGGATATGGGCCCAAGCGTCTCTTCCAAAAACACGAAAGTGACTTACATCTGGTTTGATTGAGCTCCAAGCTTCTTCTAGAGTTATATTCTTTAAAACCTTAGTAGGAGTGCGATTTACTATGTAATTTGCACAGTTAATGGCTTCTGCCAAAAAATTGAGACTAAGTCCTTTAGATTGAAGCATACAATTAGCCATTTCTTTTAAGGTGCGATTCTTCCTTTCAACTACACCATTTTGTTGTGGAGTATATGGAACAGTATGTTGCAATTGAATGCCATGCTCAGTGCAGAAGTTGATAAATTTGTTGTTAACATATTCTCCTCCGTTCTCTGATCTTAACTTAAGAATTTGATGTCCAGATTGTTTCTCAAAAAAGGCCTTAAAGGCCAAGAACATGTTAAAAACTTCACTCTTGAGTTTTAAGAAGTATACCCAAGTGCGTCTGGAAAAATCATCAATGAAAGTTAAGAAGTACTTGCAACCAGAGAAAGAAACAACAGGAAGTGGACCACATAAATCACTGTGCACAAGCTGCAAAGGGGTTGAAGCGTGCCAAGAGGAACGTTTGTCAAAACTATCCCGACGATGTTTTTCGAGTACACATCCGAAGCAAACACCATCTCGGCAAGATACCATAGGAAGGCCCGTCACCGTATTTTTCTTACATAGAATTCGAAGAGAGCGATAGTTTAAGTGACCAAATCGCTCATGCCAAAGTTTGCTCACATCATCATTATGAGCAACAAAAACGGAGGGAAGACATGATGACCCAAAGTTGTCAAACTTATACAACCTTATGAAATCATCAGCAATGCCAATAGCTAAAATATGTTTAGGATCTTTGAGGTGCTTGATTACAACATCATGAGGTGAGAATTCTACTATTTTCCCTTCACCTGAATGAGTTATCTGATAAACAGAGAGAAGGTTGCATGACAAGGTAGGAACACATAGTACATCATTAAATTGACCATTATCGAGATGAATGGTTCCAAATCCTACAACACTAAGAAATCTATCATCACCAACATAAATATGTTTGGTGTTATAATCATTTAAAGAAGAAAACATGGCTTGATTTTTGGCCATGTGGTAAGAAGCTCCAGAATCAATGAGCCACTCATGAGAATGAGATGAAGAAGATACATTTAATGCATAACCAAATCTTGATGCTTGACAACCACAAGCAGAAAGTGTCATTCTTGAAGATGAAGGTGAAGAGTGCTCCAAATTGATGTTGTGCTTCTTCATTGCTGCTTCTAAGGCTTCCATCTTCTTCAAACATTTGGACTCTATATGGCCATCACGATTGCAAAAGTTGCAATGTCTATCTGTCTTCTTCCCTTTGTTTTTATTTGTCTTATCATTTTGGTGAGTTGCTTTTTCAGTTTGCGGCTGAAATTGCTTAGGACCCTTGTTTGGTTTCGGACCATACTTTTTAGGATACTGCTTCTTGGGATTCTTTTGATATGATTGTTGTTGGGCTGCTAAGGCTTTCTTAGAAGCATTTCCAGAAGTGATAAGACCAAGGGGTAAAAGTTTTTCTTGTTCTCTTATCAAAGGATCGCAAAAGGCATCAAAAGATGGGTTCTTGTAGGTGGTTCCTGAAGAAATGATGGCTTCTCTAGTGGAATGGAAGGCGAAAACAAATACAGAGTATGTAGGGCCAAGCTTAGTAAGAATGCAATAGATGAGGCTACCATCTTCTTTTTTGACCTTGCAACCTTCTAAAAGAACTCTAAGGGTCTTGAATTTGGAAAAAAAATCTTCAATAGAGGAGAAATTATTGGGGTCCAAAATAAGCAACTTATTTTCACGCTGATAGGCCCTGATTTGATTTTGAATGCCAAAGACAATATTTAGCTTGTCTAGGGCTTCATGAGGGATGTCAATGTCAAGGATATGAAATCGAATATCTTGAGCAATGGACATTCCTATCAACCCTCGTGCTTGATCTTGTTTATTTTCCCATTTAGCGACTTTATCATCATCAAAAGGTTTAGTTTCTAGCCTTGTGGCTATTCTATAAAGCCTTTTACTTCTAAGTATATCTACCATGTGAGGTAACCATTGGAAATAACTGATGTCGTTAAGAATAATCGGGCATGCACTTTCCATTTTTTTTGTTTTAAACTGAAGCTGAGAAAAGCTGAAACTAATTGCTCCAATGGAAAGATCTCGAAAAATTAGGCTGTTTCAAAAAAAAAGGCTCGAGAAACGACTTTTGGATGAAAAAGTTATGCCTTTTGAAAAAAATTGAGTTGTAGATGCTGAATAGTTACGGGAATGGTTTGAAATTTGGTGATGAAGTTCAATTTTTATTTTTTTTTTAAATCCCGCCCCTTTAACAAAATCTTTTTACAAAAAGAAGCTTGAGAAAGAGATTTGAACCCAAGACCTCTATTCTCATAAACTAACTCCTCACCAAGTGAGATAGTAAAAGGATTATGTTATTGTCTGAAAGGAAGAAGGGGTTCCTCACTGTAACAGACACTTCGGTGTGCGTGCATTTTCCTGCACAAAAATCGAACAAAAAAAAAACAAAATGCAAGCCTCACGGCAGAATGTTAGATTTACGGCTAGCCTTACCGGCAACTATCAATTTTTTCGCTATTTCTGATTTCCCGAGATTGCACAAAGACGCGGGGAAAGAGCATATGTAGCAAAAAAAATCCATTTTCTTGTTTCTGATTTGCCGAGATCGCACGCAGCGCAGAGCAAAGAGCATACACAGAGAAGAGGGTATAGATCTGGAAAATAAATAAAACCTGTAAACCGAAGATAAACAGAGGGAACCGAAATAAGCAAAACTATTAACAAATATAACTGCAAAACAAATGCTTTATACCTCCAGATCTAAATTTTCCTAACTTGGGTAGCCGGAAACCTTTTCACATGAAACAAAAGGCGTTCCTCACTGTAACAGACACTCCGGACACAACAGAGCAGTTCTCTAAGCCCAAAAATGTTCATAAATAGTAGATCTACAAAACGACATTTACATGCAGTCAAACCGGCTTCGAATTATGATGAACAACGGACGCGGCCCTCGGAATAGCTATGATACCATTTAGGAATTTACAGGGTAAGTTCCGTAGATCAAGAACCAAAGGTCACCACTAACAAACATCAGACAAATCAAGATACACCAAGATAATCACTTGGTTAAACCCTCAAAGAGGGAATAGTCCCGCCCGAGCCAACGCGGCCACTTCAGGCAATTTATTAATATAAAAAGAAAAGTTACATATGTTTCTCTCATAAACGGTTACCGGACAAATGACCCTCCATGCTCTTTAAATAGAGATCATGGACCAATCGGTGTTAAGCCACAGATCATGAGTCATTAATGCCGAGATGAGAGATAACCGTTGGATCACTACAAATCGTGACCGTCTGATTATAAGTTACAAATGTACATGGTAAAGAAACACACTTTACCTAACTCTACACTAGACTAAGTTATTCTTAACTATTTCCTATGTGTCGGAATATCCTAACAAATTAAGTGTGGTGAAAAGAAAAAAATTGCATTTGACATTTAGGGTTTTGCATGTGCATTAGATTAGGAACCGTTGCATTGAAAGGAAGATTGCATCTTGCATCTTGTTTGTTGCATATTATGTGCTACATCTTGATTGTTTCTTCCCTTCCCTAGCTATATTTTCATTGAAAGAGAAAAGATTCCTACTTTCTCATGTTAGAGAATGCATTTTAGGGTATTCATGTGACATTTGTGGTGAACCCTAAAACTATAACTTAATCAAAGATAAACAACAAAATCCATTGAATCAACCTAAGGAGCATTTGTAACATAAAAGTAAACATTTAGAGGTCTAGGCTAGATACTTGTTCTGGCATCGTTAAACGTAGGAGTTGTCGGTATTTGTTAGCGTTGCATCCCAGGGATGAAATCTCGTTCCATGTACGTAAGCGCATAGGATTGTTATTCACGTACCTTCAGGTATAACAGATGGCGCTCCACAAATGAAAAGTATATGGAAACGCTCTCATCGAATGATCACACATTAGACAACACTACTACGAACTACACTCCCACGTATTTTCGAGTATATTTTGGGAGTCCCCAAATAGGTTGCTATCAATCCATAGGTAACTAATTTTGCCTCAATATATACCGTGATACACCAAACACAACATTCGGGGAGATTGGTTGTCGTACGTTAAGTCTATGGTTCGCCAAGGTGTATATTGTAGTTCATGGTTGTTTTGTAATCTTTTATGCCTAGATTACCCTCTTTTTTATTTATTTCTTTTTGTGTTAATAAAATTTATTGTCCAACGTGGAAGAACAAAATCCCCCTCCTCGTCGTTTACGTAGAATGCAAAAGAAGCCTCCTCTACCTTCAGAAGCTACTCCTAACCAATGTCCAAGAAATAAGGAAACACAAACTACTAAATCAGGAACTACAAGCACTACTTATGGCCTTCCTCCTAATACTGAATTGCCAGAATCGTCTGTCCCTTTGAATTTTGAACCCGAGATTACATCAATCCATGTTGGTGACACTGACACAACTGAAACAGAAGTCCCTGAAACTTTGTTAACTGGGACCACTGAACCTGACCTTCCTTAGTTAGACACTTTGTTTCTTGAGGTCAATGAACTTGAGGAGCCTCAGCCATCCTCGCCTGATTCAGCGAGACCTTCCTCTTCTCTTCCTTTGTCTCAGACAGAACCAATATATCTTGGGCCTGGCGGTGAACCTCTTCCATACGAACTTTTGAGTAATTGAAGAGATCCATTAAGAAGGGCCTCGTCCTTCTTCTCCTATTCATTGGGAAGGACTTCATTTTATCAAACCGAGCATTTTCTGCCTCTTCAAACTCTGACACAATCTCCTTCACCTGATTCTTTGGGCTTACTCGAGGATCTTTGGCAACAATCTTCGTTGGGATTGTCAACCATGTCTGGAGCCGATTCAAGCTCCCAACCTGTGTCCACCACTATGGTTGAGATATCCAGTGTCACTTCCTCATCTATGTTCACGACATCACTAGAAACTCATTTGTATGGTGGCTCATTTGTCCCATCTGGTTATCAGTAATTATATGGTACCTTCTCTAGTGTGACTTCCAGTCCTTAGACATCCCCCATGTCATCTAATTCAGGAATAATGTATGGTAAATAGAGAATCCATACAGGTCAAGTAGATTATAGAGGAGAGGAATAACCTGTTTTTGAGTTTTTATTAATAATGTATGGTACTGCTCTTATGAATGCCACATAGTCTACTCATCTTCATCCGGCTACACCTACAATAGAGCAACAGGTTGGTCCTTACATCAGTGGGCAGCTACCCTCAACAACCTAACTCTCCTTATGTTGGGTACCATCCATCTGGATCGCAATTGCCTCCATCATCTTCTCCTCCTTATGCAAGGGGGCAACATGTTGTTGGTATGCCTCAATATGGTAATCTGCCTAATTATGGTCTGCCTTATCCTGGAATGGCTACCAATGTTTGGAAACCTACTTCCCCCATTCAACTCGTTTCGCTTTGGGATTGATCGTTGAATCCTCAGGCTGCACCATCCTCATAAAAAATTCCTATATATCCGTCAGCACCTCAACAAGCTCAAATATATGTGAGCAACCTTTACAGCCTGTTCCTACAGTATCTGGTTCTTCCCAGGCACCACTTAGTTAAATTATACAAGGTGCCTCATCTTCTCAATCGCTTGCACAAAATGCCCCTCAAGTTACGGTAGGTAAAATTCTTCAAAATTTGGCGCAGTCTCAACCGAACCCACCATATCAGGGGGCAATACAAAATCCTATCGAGCAACAATATGGACCTCATCACGCGCCTTTTCAAGGCCAACAAATCCACACGCAACCATTCCAGCAACTTTATCGTCATCCTGGGGTTGGGCAACAAACTCACTTGTATGTTGGTTATCAGCATCCTACAGATCCCGGTAACGAGGTTCCTTATTATCAAAACCCTCCTTATCTAGGCATGCAAGTGCCCATTTCTCAGTCTATCCCTTCTTACCTAGGACATCCTCCTCCGAACTCCAATCGACAGTTTCCTTTTGTGGCTACTCTCGAATTACCTGATTTAACTCAGCTTACTGATGACCCCATCACTCATTCGCCATAGTGGTCAATTATTCCCACCAAGTTGTCATCTGATATCCTAAAGTTCAATGGGAATCCTGGAGAAGACTTGTCGACGTATTTCATGACATATCATCTATGGTGTTCATCCAACTCCCTTAATGATGATTCCATTCGACTTTGTCTTTTCCAGCAAAAGCTTACAGGTACTGCATCTAAATGGTATATTGAGTTACCTAGAGCGTCGTTTCACGATTTCATTACTTTCACCACCACCTTCCTCACACATTTCCAGTTGCCCATCAGATACGAAACTGGAACAAAACTATTGACTAACTTCAAACAATCTGATTCCACTCACATTTCGGATCACATTCATGAGTGGAGGCGTTGTTGCCGATTGGTCAATACCTTTGTTCCCGATCAATTGTTGGCAGAATGGTTTGTTAAATCTCTGTTAGCTCCTATAACAGAAGATGTGGCCAAAGGTGGAGTCGTTACTGAAGAGCAAGTGATTGCTCAAGCTCAATATCTAGATCTAGTCTATACCCAATTGGGCACACTCTACGATAAGATACCAAATGCTCGATGACCTTCAAACATTGTTCCTCTTCCACCTAGTAAAGAATCTCATGTCTCTGATGGCATTATTGGTTATGCTAGTTCGCAGTCGGTGAGTAAACCATCTAATATTACTCTCTCTGCTTTGACACAAAACCCTCAATCCCACCCTCATGCGACTTCTACTTCCCAAATAAATGTCATTTCATCTGATAAAGGAAAATCTCAATAGCAACCTGGTACCAAGAAGAAAGGTAAAGGTAAGAAAAAGAAAGACTCCTCACCGCAGGATAAACAAACAAATTCATCTTCTGATTAGAAACGAAAGCCTCGATATCCATACTTGATTTGCAACGAAGATCACTTTACTCATGAATGTCTACACCGCGCTGAAGTGAATATGTTTCTTAAATCATTAACTTCTCTTGTTGTGTGGACTGACCCATTTCCCAATCAGGAGACTCATATGGTTACCCGAACCCCACTTCCTCTAACACAATTTTGATGTTTTCCTCCTCAAAGTAGAGATCGAATGTTTTGGTGGCCACTCGAAATAAAGAATATGGTAATGTGAATCCAGTGAATGGTCAGGTTATTGATCAACCTGCCAGTTCGACACCAACCTCATCTAATTTTGTTCCGCCTCTGGAATTGACTATCAAGCCTCTTAAGGGTGTTATTCATAAGTTTGCTTGCAACCCTCGTTCAAGAGTTGCCCAAAATTACAATGTGGTTGAAGACTTGGCTCAATCTCCATGTCCACTCTTTAAGTGTTGCAAAACTGCCCTGCCCAAAAGAAGGCCTTATTGTCTGTTATCGAATGTATGGACCCATCAGATTCCAACCTAGTGGTTTTTTCTCATGAAAACTATACTCCTCGGCTTCCAACTTAGATAGCTTTTATGATTCAAGTCACTGTGCATGGCAAGAACATCCATTGTTCTATTGTGGACAGGGGAGCATCGACCTGCATCATGTCTATGTCTTGCTGGAAGGCGATTGGTTCACCTCGACTGAATCAATCGACCACCACATTAAAAGCCTTTGATGGAAGGACATATAAACCTTGTGGGATTTTGAATTCCCTCCAAGTGGAACTTGGACGCAAAACCATTTATGTTTCCGTTGAAATAGAAGTTATTGAAGGACCTCTTGATTATAATCTTCTATTGGGACGTACATGGGTTTACGTTATGGTTTTCGTCGTTTCAACTTACTTCCAGATGATCATCTTTCCTCATAAAGGCGGGATCGTAGCCATAGATCAACTCAACTTCTTTACCTCTTATTCCAATGTTATCGGAAGTGTCCCTCATGTAGTGGAAACCCTACATTCCTATCAGCATGTTGGAGTTGGATTATTGATGGATTCATCGCTCATGGGGAATTTTTCCCTACCCCCACCTCCACTTTCCAACTCCCCACCTTCGATTGCTTATATCAATATGATATCATCCTCTACGATTCTGCCGATCAATGGATTGTATCGGATTAAACGGACATCCAAAATTTTGGCGACCGAATATCGCTTAGCCCCATTGAGAAAGATTAGTACGAAGACATCTACTCGGCTTGTGTGGCCCATACCTTTTCTCCAATCAATTGGGTAGATCAATCTTTGGATTATGGCATGTTCTCTGATCCTTTCTTGCATATATTCGCAACCGACGAAAACATCATGGAGATCATGATGTCAAAAGACGCGACGTGGGACGACCATCATCATCGTTCCTCCCTTCCCGATTCCATAGAAGATAATCTAGGTGGTTTGTACCTACCTAATTTAATCAAAACCTCTACGAATTCCATTTCCATTTATGAAATCGACTCTGAAAAGAACCTCTCGAATATCAAAGAAACCATTCCTCTTGATATTTTTATCAAACCAGGAATAGTCGAAAATCTTTACATCGAATCATCTTGTTCTTGTTATTTTCTTGCATTGTCTCAGGGGTTGCTTTGCTGCAACTTATAAAGAACCCTCCATTAAATTGATAGAAGTGTCCAGAGAGAGCTGGACCCCTAACGTCGGTTATGCAATGTAGAAAAGCCACAGGTTTTGGATATATATGATCATATGATTTGATTTTCTACAGTGGAGATTCATTTTTCTGCTATAGAAGGTATTTCATATAATCGTGTTAATCCAAAATCAGTACTTGTAAGCCATGGAGACTACATCATTTTATTCCATTCTTGGGGTTAATAAGGACTCCTCCACTACTGAAATACGCAGCACTTACAGAAATCTTGCAATGGTGAGCAGAAAATATTTGTTGTTTTTGTTTACTGTGGGGTAACTTATGTTGATGAATGATATGTACTGATTTTGTCAATCCGGGGTCTGAGTTGTAGAAATGGCATCCTGATAAATGGTCAACAGATCCGTCTTGATCAGAAAGAGCCAAGCTCAGATTCCAGCAGATTCAAGAGGCCTATTCAGGTATTCTGAGCAGCCTACACTTTTATGCCCCTAGCATTTATATAATGTTAAGCGTGATATCTGAATGATACTCGTGTTTGCAGTTTTGTCCGATGACACGAAAAGAGCGCTATATGATGCAGTATAATGCAGGCATGTATGAGTCCTCTGAAGATATGGATGGAAGTTAGTTACAGTTACAGAGTCTCTGCTTTGCTCATTAAAGTTTAGATCATATAATTTGCTATAATTCCAATCTTATCCTGTAAGCATTTCAAAACATGCATGAAACCAATAAACAATGGGAAATTCTTGGCTGCTGCTCCTCCATTAATTCTATTAAGGGTTAATGGTAGTGATCGAGGAATGGATTTTTATGTTCAATATACTGGATTAATATTCCAGTCAGTCTGACCGAAATGAATTATGCAAGCTCTCACTACTAAAGGTTTATAGTTAATGATAATTAACAGGGCATGTTGTTGGTTATATCTTTTCTGATTTGTGCAGGCGTTTTGCGATTTCCTTGTTGAGATATCATCTCTAATGGCCACCGTAAGTGTCCAGGTATGAACTGATTGATGGCTATCTAAACGAGCATATATATATATATACGCCTGTTTTCATCTTTTTTTAATGGTCAACCGTGAATGAATATTGTGAATTGCAGAGCAACAAAGACGACGAACTTTTACAGTTACAGGAAATGTTCACCAAAATGCTCAAGGAAGATTGGTTTTCAACAGATAATTTCGAGGCATGTAATGGAATCAGCTCCCAACACAGTTATGATAAACCAGAATATCGTCAAGATCATGATGAGCGCAGGGGGAGCATCCACGATTTTTAACCCTTGGATTTTAAACCTGCAGAGAATGAAAGCAATTTTGTGTGCAAATCTCTAAATGGATGTGCTAATTTCTTATTTTAATTCATTAGAATAGGTCAAAACTCGTCTACTTCTTGCAATTAGGCTGGTTGCAATTATGTTGTAAATTTTCTTGAACATCCGTTCAAGAAACTCTATTTTTTCATTGCGATTTGTTGTTGATATTAACTGACAAGATTAGTTTACCAAGTCATGATTTTTTTTTAAAATGATCTTTTAAAATCAAAGGTGTATGTAGAACATTCGGTGAAGAACTGAATTTCGAAATTTTGTATCCATGCTCGGTCCAGACATCAATCTTTAACGTTACAATGAATGAGGTCGTATGACCCCTTCATCAGGAACTTGATTCTCGAAGTTAAAGTTAGGATGAAGGTTCAATTTGATTCATTTATCATAAAAAAATATATTACACAACGTATTCAAAGGCACCAACAATCTCCACTTTCATCACACCTCATGTGCCTCATGGGTCACCTTTGTTAACCTGTCACATTGCCGAAAATAAATATAAAATACACAGACTATTATCATATACCACGTTCCAATTAATCCCAACAGGCTTAAATTAGAGCACAAGAAGAACATCTCATCCAAATATTTCGTCATCCACAAGCCATCATAACCTCTCACAAAATTCATCACATCCGTTCTTTTTAAACTGTGCAAAGCGAGAGTCACCAATGTCGATTAGACTTGGAAACCCTTTGAGCCACCTAACATTCGATCCAGACAAATTTGGATATAGAAAATAATAAGTGCAATAGCCCATATATGAAGGAAAAGGAGAGAAACTCAGGCTGTTATTACTCCTTGCTCTGGTTCTTATTTGGGTGTTTTTTTCCACACCCTTGTCGTAGTTGAAAGTGTGAAACATGCATACCACGGTAGTCTTTGATTTGGTCTTCGTTCTCGCAGAGGGCATCGCCCTTTTCTTCGTCCTGCACTTCACCCGCCCTTCGGCTTTGTGGATTCTCTGTGTTGCCCATGTTTTTCTTCCCTTGACCATTACGACCCATCATAAGAGCCAAAAGTCGCAGAGGTGGCTGAGGACGCGGTCATGTGGGGATTTAAAAAGCTAGTGCCAAGGCTTCTGCAAGGCACTATCAGGCATGTATGTTTTTCGAGATTCAGTCTGAAATTAACGCAATTGAGGACGGTCCAGCATGAGAGAAGTTATTCCGGATTCCGAGGTGATGGATGGCCTGGCCACCTGGATTCCTGGCATTGGATTCCCAGTGAAGAGATTGTCGGTGGATCAACGAGATGAACTGAAGTTGTTGCTTGCTTGTGGATGTTGAAGGAAGGCTTGCTCCCTTCGAGATGGGTTCGCTCCCCTCCCATGCCCAACAACAATATCCCCTTGCAAAGAAGCAGACTGTCTTAACGACCTGGGCACCTTTTATCTTCATGATTACCAAGTTTCTTTTATCTACAATTATATCTTATGGTATTTAGAGTTAGTGTGGTTTCAGTTTCTTTTATCTACAATTATATCTTATGGTATTTAGCTGTCTTATCAACCTGGGCACCTTTTTATCTTTATGATCACTAAGTTTCTTTTAGCTACAATTATATCTTATGGTATTTAGAGTTATTGTGGTTTCAGTTTCTTTTATCTACAATTATATCTTATTGTATTTAGAGTTACTATAGTTTCAATTCTTGTTTGCTTGGTTGGTTTTTCCATACATGGTAAATATGGTTTCAGTTTCTTTTATCTACAATTATATATTATTGTATTTAGGGTTACTGTAATTTTAATTCTTGTTTGCTTGGTTGGTTTTTCCATACATGGTAAACATGATAAATTCAGTTTGGCTCTCACACTTTCAGATGGTTTTCCCACTAATGGGACACTTCTTATCTTTCTATTTACCTCTTATTTTTTCTTTTTTTCAATTGAAGGAAAAATAAATGTGTCTTTTAATTGAAGGAAAAATAAATAAAACTTAGATATATAATTAAAGTTTCAACAGTATAAATTTTTATATATTATAAAAAATTTAAAAATATAAATTTACACATATTTCAAATTTCAAATTTACACAGGAAATTTGAGATAAGTCTTACATCCACTCAGATATCCACTTGTATTCTCAGTTGTATTGACCAATATATATTTCTTTTTGCCATTAATTTTGTATTTTATTTGGAGCTTCACAATTTCCTTCTTTAATTATCCAAAATTAGACAATATTCTGCATAGGTTTGGATGAACTGAAGTTGTTGATTGATCTAAAAGAAAGGCTTGCTTGCTTCGAGATGGGCTCGCTCCCAGGTCTAATAGCAAAAACCCCTTGCAAAGAAACAGACTGTCATATCTACCTGGACATCTCTTTATCTTCATGATTACAAAGTTTCTTTTATTTACAATTTATCTTATGCTATTTAGAGTTATTGTGGTTTCAGTTTCTGTTTGCTTCGCTGGTTTAGTACAGCTATTTTTTTCATTGTTGCATTAATGATAAGCTCCAGTTTGGCTCTAACATTCTTATGCTATTTAGAGTTATTGCAGTTTCAGTTACTGTTTGCTTGGCCGGTTTTTCCAGTACATGGTACAACTATTTTTTTGTTAGTTACATTAATGATAAACTCCAGTTTGGCTCTCACACTCTCAGCTATTTTTTATATATGTTATAAAAAATTTAAAAGTATAATTTCGTACACATTTAGAATTTTAAATTTACAAATTAAAAAAACATACTAAATTTGTAATAAATATCACATCACAAGTATTTTTCATTGTTCTAACTAATATATATTTTTCTTTGCCATTAATTTTGTATTTTCTTTACAACTTCACAATTTCCATTTTATTTTCTCATCCCTTCATCACCCTCTTTTGTAATTATCTTAAATCTTTTTTATTTATTTTCTGTTCTTTTAATATTTTTTAGTTTTTTTTATGTTTTATTATCACCCATTTTTTAATAATCCTAAATCTTCTTTTCCATTCATCTTATAAATAAACATTTTATAGCTCCAAGGGTTAGCTCAACTGGTCAAGTCCTCGTTGCTAAGTAGTTTGTCAAATGGGAGGTCAAGGGGTCAAATCTCCTTGATGCCCTTTGAGTTAGGCCTCGCATGTATGGCCAGCAGTTAGATCCCCTCGGGAGGTTTTGCCAAGATTTTCCCGTGGATGTAACGGGTACATATATGTGCGGACACATAAATCCTCTTTCCCTATTTTTCAAAAGAAAAAAACGTCTAGCATTGCCAGCGGATATTCATAAAATGTTTACATTCACTAATGTTCAGGTGTGAGCCTCAGGCTAAACAAGCATCCAAAAAAATTGATATATCCAGTTGCCATACCCATAAACATCAGGGATTCACTTATCCTATGAGGCAGATAATACAAAAAAAGAAATACATGGTAAGATCTGTAGGCAGCATTGTCCATCTTGGTATCCTGTGTATCAAACCAAAAACAAAAATTCTTTTGTAAAGTTGTCCCATCGCCAGTGAGAAAACGGGAGACTGTCAAGACAGTAGCAAGCACCTAGTGAGAAAACGGGAGACTGTCAAGACAGTAGCAAGCACCACCCTGAGGTCTCCCCTATAGCCCTTATGAAGAATCTAATTCTTCGCCATATTTCAGAAAAAATTTACTATGCCCTTTGCCCCACTTCTAGAGGCGTCCATTAGTTCATAGTGCATTTCTCCAAAGGTCCCCTGCAAACCTTTTTTAGATAATCTATCTGCATTGTCATTTTTCTCCCTATATATATGTGATTGAAAGTTACATGTGAAAAAGTCCTACACATTTAATGGATTTTGTCCACCCAAGTGGATAGATGTCCAGGAGCCAGGGTGTTCAAATTATTCACGTGGTCTATCAGAGTTTTTGAGTCTCTGAATACCCATATTTTGTCAATATATCACTGCTTTGTGAAACAAAGGAGCCCCCAAAGGGCCAGTAGTTCCGCCCTAGTATTGGTGCCTTGTCCCCCATACCAGTGAATTTTGGAGTGACATAAAGGTCTAATCATTAACCATGCACCGTAGCCACATCTATAGTTATGGGCCGCCCCATCAAAAACCCAACCGGATAATGAATGTCAAAGGGTCTGAGTCTATGGGATAGATCTCTTGGCAGTTTATCAATGATCTTCAGTCCACCCCAACTCTGGATGACCTTCTCTGCCACCCAGCCCTGTGTGCACCCCTGCTCCTGAAATAACCACTTGTTTCTACAGCACCACAGACACCAATGAAAAAATAGAGGAATAGTTTTATATTGTTTCCCTTTGGCTGAACCACCAACGAATGCAATCTTGTACTGAGTTGAAGATCTTCTGTTGCATTTTAAGGTTTGTAAAAAGTATATTCCAGGTTTGCCTCGCAAAGTCACACTTGTAGATAATATGGGTGTTATCTTTGTCATGCTGCATGCACAGTTTGCATATCCCCGACCCAATCCTACCTTTCTTCATGAAATGCGCCCAGGTCAGATTTTTATCTTTCCATACTAGCCATAGGAAAATTATTATTTTTATCTGAACTTTTTCCTTCCATATGCTTAAGAACTAGCTATCTTGGTTATGACCTGATTGTTGTTTTATGAGTTCCATATATGTATCGGAGGTATTCACATTACCTTTTCTGAGATTTCCACCCGAGCTAATGGAGTCTCCCGACTGTTTATGTATTAGGCCCATGTGTCTCATTCCTTCCCAAAAACTATCCCATGCAGTCGCATCATTGCCTTGTAATCCCAATTCATGTGCCTCACGCCACTGTGGATATCCTGCTTGCCAGCTGTGGATGATCTGCCCCACATAAAATATGCCCATACCATGTATCTTGTTACACAGTTCTGGTGCCATGATATTGTGCTCAAGATAACCCCTTATGCCTCCCCCCAATCATAATTTTCATGTAATTCCCAAAGTTCCATCTTAACAGAGACATGAACACTGGCCAAATACTCCTGAAGTCGTTCCAGATGGCAGATTCCCGAGACCAAGCCTCCCATCCGGATATGTACATAGTCTCCAAAGATTAGGTTTTAAGGTACTTATGCCCTAAGTCACCAGGTTCAGCGAACTTAATCGATTAAGTTCAAAATTTGCCGAACTTCAAACCCTCCCGAATTTAATCAAAAAAATTCGCCGAATTTTATCACGAACTAGAACTCGAATTTAATCGAATTTTTTTAAAAAGTTCGAAATTTTTTTAAAATGTTCAGTGGCGATAGGTTTCATTTTGATTTTTTTTTTTTTTTTTGGCTAAATAGCCATCACAATTTTCCATCTCTATTTTTCGCGACTGCTCCTCCACGACACTGCTCCTCTGCTCACATGCTCACAGCCACAACCACGACTCAGACGCTGCTCCTCTGCTCAGGAGTCACAGCGACGACTACTCGTCGCTCGGACGTTGCTCCTCTACTCACGCTACGGCGCTACAAGCTGCAAGCTGTTCTTCTGCACATGCGGGCGGCAGCACAGCCACCGACCCACCGTGCTCTCCACTGCACCGGCCCATCGGCCCTCCACTGCTCCTCTCGAGCCCTGGCCCCTCGCCGTTCGACCCTCCACTGGTGACTACTCCAGCCTCCAGCTTGAGCGGCCTCCTCTCCACTACTGCGGCCAACTCCCGAGTCCAGCGGCCTCCTCTCCACTGTCCAGTGGCCTACAATGCCCACTGCAGTCTACCACTATGCCACACAGCAGCCTCCAGCCTTCCAAGTTCCAGGTAAGTGAGTTTAGATTTTTTTCTGCGATTTTTTTTTTAATTAATTTTTACAATAAAATTAAAAAATTAATTTACTGTTAGTGCTTATTGTGAGACTGTGATTAAAAAAATAAGTGGCAAATACACAGTTTATTGTTTATAAATTATAACAAATTTTTTTAATTAATTTTTACAAAAAAAATTAAAAATTTAATTTACTGCTAGTGCTATTGCTTACTATGAGTCTGTGACTAAAAAAATAAGTGGCAGTTTCATTGTTTATACACAGTTTTAAATGAATTTCCAGTTTACAAAAATAAAACAGTTTAAAAAAAAAATTGTTTACATAAAATTTCATGAATTAGAACTAACTCAAATGTAATGTTTTTTAAAAATGCAGACATTTCAACATTTACTTCAGCAATCAAAACCTTCACATTCCAATGGCACCCCCAAAATCAACTGCTGTAGCATGGAATTTTGTCAATAAAGAAAGGAAAAATCTTTTGTGTCACTTTGTGAACATCAATTCACTAGCTCTTTAACTAGAGCAGTGGATCACCTTCTCAGTATTAGCAATGGAAGTGGAGGTGGTGTTGAAGGCTGCACTAAGATCTCAGATGAGCAAAAAACCATAGTGGAGAAAAGCTATTTAACTTCAAAGACAGAAAAAGAAAAAAGGGAGCAATAGAAGCAGCGAATTGAGAGGGAGATTGCCATGTCTTCCTCAAACACCATTAATTCAATCTCAACCATTGGTGGCTCAAGTTCTACTGTAGTAAAAACAGGTGGAACCTATGTCACATGGTTCGAGTTCGAATTCGAGTTCGACTACGATTAAGTTCGATTCGAGTTCGAATTTTTTTATGAGGTTCGCCATTAGGTTCATTTATATATATATACATAATTTTAAAAATATTTAAAATTATATAAATAGTGAGAAAACTTTCAGTAAAAATTCACATCATAAGTGCTTTGTCAACACATTTCGAACTTTCTAGTGTGGTTCATTGCCATGTAGAATCAGATTTTGGCATCATAGTAAATAAAAAGAACGTCATGTAGAGACAATCAATTCTAATAGCTAGAATGTAACAGCTAATATTGAATAAAAAAATAATATTTTAGAATGATATATTTAAAAATAAAAATAAAAAATAATATAAATACAAATTAATAAATAAATTTAAAAAGAAATGACCAACTAACTATATTCGTTATAATTAATATATATTTAGAATTTTTATCATATATTATATTAATAAATTTATAATTTTCCTTAAATATATATTATATTAATAAATTCATAATTTCCCATAAATATAAATTATATTAATTTATAATATTTATAATAATAAAATTTGAAATACAACACCCTAATTTTTTTCATGTTAAATAATTTAAAACACATAAAAATTAATTATTGTAAATATATATTATTTTTAAATTATGTTAACTTATCTTTGCATATAGTAATTTTATAATTAAAATATGTTAAGAATCGAACCTTTCATAACATTATTAGATATAAATTTCACCTTATTTATCATTTTAACATTTCAACGCAGTCTACCAATAACGTTATTAGATATGAATTTCACCTTATTTATCATTTTAACATTTCAACGCAGTCTACCAAATTGGGACTTAGAAGAAAAGGTGTTTATTTTAGAATTGACGGGAAGAATCCAAAACCACTTTCTGAAGTGTGCGTTATTGACTTATCCGCACAGGTTCGAGATGTTTCCGCAATGAAATGCGCACAATTTTTAGTGTTGTCGTTGCTGCTAATTTGATCCGGTCATTACACCCATGTGTATATGAAATTCTCAAATGCAAAGATAAAAAAATCACCATCCCCGCAAGAGACAGCAGTCATTTGCCCCGATCCTTACCAAACCATTCGTTATTACCAAACGTCAACGCAGAGAGAACTTTAATAAAACCGAACCTCTTCGAACCTGAACGAACTTTTATAATTTCTTTGAAATTCGCCGAATTTCGAACCTCAACCTTTAGGTTCGACGAACCCTGTGACACTGGGTGGAACCAAAACATTAAATCAATTCTAGAAACTTGTGGAGAGACAAAAAGTTGATGATGTTGTTGTAGAATTCTTTTATGCATGTGCAATTCCCTTTAATGTTGCCAAGAGTCCATATTTTAAAAATGCAATTAAAAAGGCTATTGATTTTGGGAAGGGCTATGTTCCTCCCAGATCTTAAGCTTTAAGGACCACTTTGCTAAAGAAAACAAGAGACAGAGTGACAGAAAAATTGTCTGAGATTAAATTCTTGGAAGTATACAGGATGCACAATTTTGAGTGATGGTTGGTCAAAATTGTGTCATCGCCCATTGATCAATGTGCTTGTTTACAGTGCTCAAGGGGTACTTTTCTTGAAGGCAGTTAATGCAATGGATCAGGTGAAGACATCCGAATTTATTTTTGGAATTTTGGATGAAACAATTCAAGAGGTTGGGGAGAAAAACATGGTCCATGTTATTACAGATAATGCATCAAATTGTGTTGGTGCAGGGAAGATGATTATGGAAAAGTATAATCATATTTACTGGACCCCTTGTGCATCTCACTGCTTGGATTTGATGTTGCATGATTTAGCCAAATTTCCTTGGGTCAATGAGACAATACGAAGAGCCAAAACAATTGCAAAATTCATCATCAACCATCGTCTCACTTTGAGCATATATAGGAAGAATGCATCTAAAGAGTTGTTGAGACCTTGTGATACAAGGTTTGCTACTTTTTATATTACTCTGAAAAGAGTTGTTGAGGAAAAAGCAAACCTTAGAGCTGTTTTCTGCAATGCTAAGTGGGAGAGATCTCCCCTTTCAAAAAAAACAAAGGGGAAACATGTTGAACAAATAGTGTTCAACAATGGCTTTTGGGAAAATGTAAACAAGGTTTTAAAAATATGTGGCCCAATTGTTAATGTGCTCCGCATGGTTGATGGTGATAAACCTTGTATGAGTTTTGTTTATGAAAGCATTGATTGTTGCAAAGAGGCCATTGCAAGTGCTTTTAATAATGTGGAAGTTGATTACCAGGAGATATGGGAAGTAATTGATCAAAGATGGAAAATGATGCATAGTCCATTACATGCAGCACCATGTTATTTGGACCCTAGATTGTTTGGGTTATTAAGACATAGGGATGAAGAAGTCATGAATGGACTTATCCAGGCTATTGAGAAGCTAAATCCAGATCCAACAATTGCAGGTTTGGTCAGATCTCAGTTGAGGGCATACAAGTTAAAAGAAGGGCTATTTGGTACACAATCAGCAAAGTATGACAGGAGCAGAAGTGATCCAGCAGTATGGTGGGAGTTTTATGATCCAGGGGCACCAGAATTGCAAAATTTTGCAATTCGTATCTTAAGTCAAGGATCAAGTGCATCAGCATGTAAAAGGAATTGGAGTTCCTTTGACCACATTCATTCCAAGAAATGAAATAGATTGTTATCTGGAAGATTAGAAGATCTTGTGTATGTTCGTAGTAACTTGCAGTTGGCTTTGAAAAATGTATCTAAAGAGTCATCCAATTTTTCTACTTCGTGGATCAATCTTGTTCCTAAAGCATCAAGGGATGAAGCTGATTTTTACAATGATAGTGACACTGACAAGGAATTTAGTGATGAATCTAATGTTGAGGCATCTAGCGGATTCACAACCCATATTGCTCTTGATGATATAGAACTTTTTGATATCACAAGTGGGCCACAAGAACATCAAGAATAAAACTTGTGTTCTCGTTTTAGACTTCTAGTTTACTTTTTGCTAGACTTCTAGTTTACTTTTTGCATGAACAATATTCTAAAACTGCCAAACTACTTTAAAGTTTATATATTTTGAATATTTTTTTATCAGATTGTTTTCGATATACGAAATCTAATATGGCCCATGGTTTTGTTGAATTTGATATTTGAAGATGGCCTACTGTTAATGTCTATGATGAATTTCTCACCTTGTTTACTATGTATGGAAGACTGAAATTGGTTCTTTATTGGCAATTTGGCACTCGCTTTCATGGTTTATATGTGGAAATGATGTAAATTTTTGAGAAATAATCCTATAATCTATGCGTTTGCAATGTGCATTATGCGCTTTGAAAATTGATATGCTTATTTATTTATGTGCATCATATTTATCTTTCAACATGCTTAAAATTGTTTATATATATATATATATATATATATATATATATATATATATATTCAAATTTCTACATGTCGAATTTTATGCCGAATTTTATCGACAAAATTTTAGGTGCCGAACTTTATTCGAATTTCAACGTCGTCACGAACATGAACCTGCTGACTTGGCTTATCCCTAATGATGTCCCTCCATAGGCCAGACATCTATAAGCATCTCCACATTGATTTTAAATCCTCTTTTCCTATTTTTCATATAATTATATATTTTAAATTTCTAAAAAAATGTCAATTTTATATATATAATTTTATTTTTTATAAAACTATCTTTATTATTAAAGGAAAAAAAAACATTAATTAAATTAACCATTAAAACTTTATTTTATAATAATATTCATTAACTCATTTTCTTTTACTATTTTAAAGTTATCATTATTTATATTTATTTTATTTTATTTTTTAAAATTATTGATAATAAACACTAAATATATTTTTTCAAAGTATTATCCAATTATTTTGTGAGTTAATTCAAAGCGAGTAGTCTTTAGTGTGACTTTTTGAAGGCTTTTACGGTGTAATTTTTCTAAATTCCAGCAGGAATTTATTGAAAAGAGAAGTTTGATTGCTAACTTTGCACAATCGAAGCGCCCTAAAGGTTTTTGAGGGTGCTGAATCCATATATAGAGTTACAAAACCAATTTGAATAACAAAAACCAAGATTTTACCTCAAAAATTTTCACCAAATTCCAGCACCTGAAACTTCAAAAAGTCGCACTAAAGACAACTCCAATTCAACGCATTGTTATAAACAAATATAAATCTAATTTTTATATTAAAACTTTATTTTATAGTAATACTCGTTAACTCATTTTCTTTTACTATTTTAAAGTTATTATCATTTATACTAATTTTATTTTTTCCAAAAAATAAATATTAATAATAACCACTAAATCCTTTTTATTTCAAATTATTATCCAATTATTTTGTTAGCTAATTCAAAACATTATAAACCAATCTAAATCTATTTCTTATTTTGAAATTATTTTAATGGTTAATTCAAAGCATTCTTCTCTAACAGATCTAAATCTATTTTTTTATTATTAAAAAAAAAATCCTAATTATTATTATTTTTGTTTCTTATTATTATTAAAATAATTATTTTTGTTTTCTCATTATTATTAAAATTTTATTTAAAAATAAAATTGTTAATTTAAAGCATTTTTCTTTTAAAAGATTCAAACCATTTATGTGTATTCTTATTATTTTAGTTCTTTATTATTTTCAAGTATTCATTTGATAATGAATAAACATTTTATTTTATTTTGAATATTAATATTATTTTAAAATATAAAAATTTGTCCAAAGGATTAAGGCACTTCTTGATGTGAAGACGTGGGTTCAATTCACCATTCAATTGAGGTGATATATTATTTTATTTTGAATATTAATAATAAATATTATTTTAAAATATAAAAATTTGTCCATGGGGTCTTGGATCAAGAGAGATCACATGCTCTGTTAAGGCACTCCTTGATGTGAAGTTGTGGGTTCAATTACCCGCCTAATCGGGGTAATATATTGGACATGATGAAGATGTAATATGTCAAGCTTACTAAAAAAAAAATTATTGATCTAAAATTTTCAATGGATCTCTACAATAGTATAGTTATTTATTCTAAACAATGAAAAGTTCAAGAATATAAAAATCACTTAGTTACATGAGAACCGCTCCCGACATGTAGGGAACCTGTTCCAAAGGTTCTTGCGTTCCTGGGAGCTTTGGAACAAGGGCGAAGCATTCCGTTTTCCTGAGTAACTGCAACAAGAGCGAGGTAATATTTCTAGAACTTTGAGGATGTTGATCAAGGAACTTGGGAGCAGAGTTTTCAGTGCTCCTAGCTCTGGGAAAACCCACGCGTTCCCTCCTTGTTAAGGAGCGTGTGGACACTCCTCGATAGGGAGGGAATGTGTGGCCGTTCCCACAACTGGGAAAGATTAAATGGCAGAAAATGGCACGAATACTCTTCTTTGGCCCCAAAATTATCCCTCAATTCCCCCCTAAATTGGCGCGAAATCGACTTTGCCTCTACTCCCAAACATCCATAAATTCCGCTTGATTGGGCCCCATCACTCATTTGATCACTGAGGTGTGAGGCAAGTGAGAGAATTGTGACTATTTGTGCACTATGTATTGATCAAAGGAGAGTGATTTGTGTATTGTTGAGAGCCAGAGGAGAGAATATTTGTGTTCACCCCAGCAAATGGTTGAGCAATGGACAGTGGGTTGAGCAGCGAGTAAGAAGCCTGCTAGTTTTGCTAATGAACAAATTTCTAAAATATACAACGTATTACATAGGGATTAGGCTCATGATGCTATGGCTAAATTTTTTATGGCAAATGGAATTTCATTTAATGCTACATGTTCTCCACATTACAAAGAAATTGTGCAAAATATCATAGTTGTTGAGCCAGGATATGCACCGCCAAATTACAACAAAATGAGGATAACATTGTTAAATAAGGGAGTGACAAGAATGCAGTTGTTTATGGGACCCCTTAAACAATATTGGATTTAATTCAGGAGTTCAATAGTCATGGATGGTTGGATAGACATTCAACAAAGGCCATTATTGAATATTACTGTTACATCTCCAACTGGGCCCTATTTTTTTAAGAGCAACAAATTGTAGTGGAAAACTAAAGGATGTTACCTTCATGTTTGAAGTATTAAAAGAAGCAATCGATGATCTTAGTCCTTCAAATGTAGTACATGTAATCACAAATGCAACACATGGTTGCAAAGTAGTGGGGTTGATAGGTCCAAAATCCATATAGGCATATTTTTTGGACTCCTTGTGTACATGCCTTGAATAATGTCCTCAAAGACATTGGCAAAATATCTTGTATTGCAAAAAACTCATTTCAAATGCAAGAGATGCACAAATGTACATTTGCAACCATTATGCCTCTTTAGAAATCTATAGGATGTATTCAAGGAAGAGGCTTTTAAAACCTGCAGAAACAAGATATGCTACATACTTTTTTCTTCTACGATGTATGGTTGAGGTGCATGCATCCTTACAAGCCATTGTTGTTTCTCACGAGTGAAATGAATGGTCTAAATCTAAATCAATGCAGGCAAAGAAGATAAGGGAGCAACTTCCCAATGATGATTGGTGGTCTGATTGTAAATATATTGTTTCTTTTACAACTCCATTGGGAGTTGATTAGGTATGTTGACTCTGATTC
This sequence comes from Pinus albicaulis, assembly GCA_034641835.2. Taxonomy (NCBI): domain Eukaryota; kingdom Viridiplantae; phylum Streptophyta; class Pinopsida; order Pinales; family Pinaceae; genus Pinus; species Pinus albicaulis. Next base: position 1,686,102,017 of record CM076584.1, read on the forward strand.
CCCCACCCTTGGGGAAATCTACGAATGTATTGATAGCAGGTAAGCAAGATAAGGAGCATAATTCGTGATAGTAACCCCTCTTGGGAATTCTTCAATGAAATTCACAAGATAATAGAGAAGAGATGGAGCAAACTCAATACCTCTCTTCACATGGTTGCTTAAGCCCTTAATCCAAAGTGATATATGGAAATACCAAACAAAGTTCTACCCATTGATGATGAAGAACTAAAACAAGGTTTTCTTGATACCATAAGAAAAATCTATACACCTAATAAGGCAAACGTAATGTGGAAACAATTTATTTACATTAGTACCTTAAACCCTTCCACATTCTCTCAAGATGCAAGGGTGTACTTCAATATTTATGCACAAAAAAATCCCATTGGATGGTGGAGAATGTATGAGGGGAAAAGCGCAAGAGCTTCGAAATATCGCTTCACTCCAATTATCTCATGTTTCTGGTTCATCAGTAGAATTGGTCCACTTATAGTTTCATTCACTTTGTTAAGAGGAATAGGTTTACCACTAAGAGAGCAGAGAAATTGGTTTATATGCATAGTAGTCTTCAACTTCGCTCAAGGAAGCTAGATGAGTATTTAGAGGGCCCTACAACTTCATGGGATGTTGATGTTGAGGATGCTTCTCAGATTGATGATGATGAGAATAAACCTTCACTGGATGCAGGTTTAGTTGCCATACCATTGGATACCATTGCAAGTGATCTTGCTATTAATGATGGTGATGATGGAATTGGAGTGCCTAGCGAGGCTCAAGACTATATGGATAGCCTTGATGTCGAAGATTGCATTTTATGATCATCTTCAACTTTAATGCTATATTTTGGCCTTTCAACATTTTTAGACCATGTATTATTTTGCCACTTTGGCATTTGCCATTTTTTTACTATGTAGTACATTGGTCATGCTAGAAATATGAATTTTAATATGATGAGTTCTTTGATTTTCACTATATTTCTTAAATTTAAAAGTGTTCCTTAGTTATTTAAATTTTCAAATTTTCAGTTTTGAATTTGATATTCATATAATGAATTATTTAATTTTAATATTTGAACATTTTGATTTTAATATTTTGACATTTTGCATGTACCAAGTTCCAACTTAATAGATAATACTAATTTAACATTTACTAATTAATGTTGGTTCATTAAGCAAATGGCATTCATATATCACAATATCATACTCACGTTTATTGTTTTCAAATCCCCTTTGCAGGTGTTTCGATTTTCAACTTTAATCAAATGGATCCAGCAAACAAACCATTTTTACACTTTGTTACCAAGCTTGACAATGAAATTGGATCTCAAAAATACTCATGCATTCTATGTGTATTCATATTTTGAATTTGATATTCATATAATGAATTATTTAATTTTAATATTTGAACATTTTGATTTTAATATTTTGACATTTTGCATGTACTAGGTTCCAACTTAATAGATAATACTAATTTAACATTTACTAATTAACGTTGGTTTATTAAGCAAATGGCATTTATATATCACAATATCATACTCACGTTTATTGTTTTCAAATCCCCTTTGCAGGTGTTTCGATTTTCAACTTTAATCAAATGGATCCAACAAATAAACCATTTTTACACTTTGTCACCAAGCTTGACAATGAAATTGGATCTCAAAAATACTCATGCAATCTATGTGTATTCATATTTAGGGGAAGCTACAATAGGGCAGTTCCCATTGGATGGGGAATGTTGCAAATTGCTTATCAGCGTCAAATTTGAAGGAACTACTATAACTTTGTAAGGATTGAAGTGTTTGCTAGTGGACATGGCACAAACGTTCACTAATGATTGTAGTTGTCAAACTTTAGTAATGTTTTGAAATTTTAACTTTTTCATTTGGATACTAAATAATACTAAATAAATGGTTTTTAAAATTTTTTGAAATGTTTCATTAAATCTTGAATCTTGTTTTAAATTAATTTTGATCATTGAATGCATATTATTTAAATCTTTAATATTATTATATTAAAAGTTAATTTAAAAGTTTAAAAATATAAGAAATTTAAATTATATAATTAAATAAAAATTTTCATATTTTTTATTTTTTACTCTGATCGTTTCTTTTAAATTTTGGACAAACTTCTAACCATTCCGAACACCCATACCCAAATTCCTGCCATTTCTCATTCTATAAACTTGTGAAACATAACAAAATCATGAATTCTTCTCAAAGAGTTCGATATCTATCTAATAATTCATATATATATATATATATATATATATATATATATATATATATATATATATATATATGTGTGTGTGTGTGGTTTCGTTTAGCGCACTTTTGACAAACCATACACTTGCGGGCATGGGCATGAGCATATTCTAATAATGTGGGCCAATAGAAACTTTCCCGCATAACTTTATGCACAGTTGTGTCACCCACAAAGTGTTCCCCAGCTGATCCATCGTGGAGATCACGCAGTACTTTCTCTGGATTATGTGCTTCTAGGCACTTGAGAAACACTCCATTATGGTGCTTTCTAAAAAGCACCCCATAATTCAATTCCAATTTTTTTGTTGTTGTTGATGCCTGCGCGCGATTCTGATCGCTCTCCTGCGTCTGCTCAACAACCATGGCCCCGGGAGGGGGCCCCGAGTCCGACTCCTCGCTTCCGCCTGAGCTCTCTGCCTTCAAGAAATTGGTGGCTAGTTGCTCTAAGCGCCCAGCAAGTGAAAACCAGCAAAAAATTGTTAAAAGAATGGCTACCATTCCATCAGTGGATCTTCCGATTGATGAGCCTTGCAGATCTGCCCTAAATCTTGCAGAAAGAGGGCTCACTGGACAGTTCACTGGGCTGTGGCCCTTGCCCAAAGTTATTGAAGACTGGATTCAGAGAAACTGGTCTCCCCTCATCAAAGAAGAAATCAGAAGCTACCTTGTAGGTAAGGGTTTCTTTGTGTTCGTCTTTGAAGCAGTAGAAGATAGGAATTCGATCTTCCGCAATGGCTCGTACTTCATGGGGCCATAGGGCCTATACTTGAATCAATGGACCCCTGATTTTGATCCAAGTCAAGATGTTCCCTGAGCAGTCCCAATCTGGGTGCGTTTGCCCCATCTCCCTTTCCACTGTTGGAACCCTAAATCCTTAGAAACTATTGGGAACAAACTGGGGAAATACATAGACAGAGCAGAAAAGAAAGATCAATACTCTTGTGCAAGAACATGTGTAGAAGTTGACTTGGAAGGACTTCTCGAGGCTATCAAACTCAAGGTAGCGGAGTGGTCGCATATCCAAGAGCTGGACTATGAACAACTCCCAATTTAGTGCAGATGCTGCCATGAATATGGCCATTTTGCCAAATATTGTAAAAAGAAAACAGTGGAAGAGACAGACAACTCAAAGGAAGAACAATGGACTCAGGTTCAGAGAGTTGCTCCTAACAAACAAAATAACAAAACAAAAGGGAAAAGCAAGCCAGCCGAATCCGCCGCACCTACCTCGGTGGTGCAAGGGGCAGAACCTTTAGGCCCTTCAACAACAGCTGCAAACACCAACCCTTTTGAATCCCTAAGTATTCCAGAAGAACAAATAGATCCAACAGAAGATGCAGTGGAGGAAACGCAGCCTAAACCAATAGCAGAAGAGGTCATCCCAATACAAACTGGATCTCCCAAAGGAGCAACCACCTCCCCGTCCTATGCAGAAATGACAAGAAATAAGCCCCCAGAATCCTCTGGATCCTCGGAAGATGAAACTTTCGAGAGGCCCACCAAAAGAATCAAGAGAAAGTCTCATAGAGAGGCAAGAGAAGAAGAGGCCGAGAAGCAGAAAATGCAGGACAGTCAATCCACGATTGAGATGTCTATAGGCAGAAATACTAGACCCGGGCCTCACAAAGGCCACCCCTCTGCAAGTAAATAATGCGTATAATCTCTTGGAACTATAGAGGTCTGGGGAATCCCTCAAAAGCGGACGCTGTGAAGAACCTCATAAAATCTGAATCCCCCGAGATCCTCTTGCTCCAAGAGACCAAAATAGAAGGGTCTGCCCTTCTGGATCTAAGTAAAGACAAATGGAAAAAAAGAGTTGGGAAAGCAGTAAGTGCCAGGGGAACCTGTGGAGGCCTTGCCACTCTCTGGGAGGAAGAAAATTTTCTTCTAGTTAGCTCCTTCGAAACGCAGCATTGGATCTACACCGAACTCCAGCACCTTGCAAGTAACACCTCCCTTACCATTTTCAATCTTTATGTGTCGGTGTTATATGAGGAAAAAAAGGAATGTTGGAGATTTCAATCTTGTCCTCGACCAAAAGGAGAAAAAAAGAGGAAACAGTAGCAATGATCGTATCCTTCCTCTAGTAGAAGATCTGATCCATGATTGGAATTTATTGGATATCAAACCCAAATTTGGACTCTATACATGGTCAAATAATAGAGCTGGAAAGGAGCACATTTCAGCTAGGCTTGACAGATTTCTGATACAATGCACCCTCCTCTCTGAGCAAAAGATAATCATCTCCAAAATCCTGCCCAAACTAACATCAGACCACAAACCCATCTTGCTGCAAATTGAAGAAGCAGAAAATCTTGGACCCATCCCCTTCAAATTTAGCTCTCAATGGATTGAAAGAGAAGGCTTTATGGAGACAATCATAAAAGCTTGGTCCAAGCCAATCATTGGTTCGACTAGCTATGTTTGGGAGCAAAAACTCAAGGCTACCAAAACAACTTTGAAGGAATGGTTAAAAAATCCCACATGCACTCCAACTAGCCTTAGAAAGAAGGCCCTCGAAAATCTATTAGACACGCAAATGGATATGGAACAGCAGGAAATCACCTTCTCATATTTGTAGCGTGAGCAATCTGCCCAACAAAGCACTCTCCACGCCTTCAAAGTGGAGGAGGAGACCTTGAGACTAAAATCTCGAAATCTCTGGCTAAAATCGGGAGACAGAAATTCTGCATACTTCCACAAGAAAATCAGAACTAGACTCTTGAGAAATCACATAGCAGAAATAACTATTTCAAATGGGACAGTGCATAAAGGAATAACAGAGATTCGTGAGGCAGCTACCTCACACTTCCAGCAGTTATACATGGAAAATGGAACAGACCCTGAAGAAGAAAGTGTTGATTTCCTTTCTTACATTCCAAGTCTGATAAAGGAGGAGGACAACTCCAACCTTCTGAAGCCCTTCTCAGAAGAGGAAATAAGCAATGTCATATGGATGATGGAACCAAACAAAGCTCCTGGGCCTAATGGATTCACTATCCACTTCTACAGAATATGTTGGAATATTATAAATATTGATCTGATCCGGATGATAATGGGTTTTCAACAGAAAGCCAAAGTTGGTGGCAGCATCAATTCCACTTTCCTTGCTCTTATCCCAAAAGAGGTGAACCCTGCCTCGTTCGACCACTTCAGGCCTATATCGCTTTGCAATGCTTCATATAAGATCCTCTCTAAGCTTCTGGCGAATAGAATCAAGCCTCTTCTGGGTAAACTCATCTCTAGCAGTCAAAGCAGATTTGTCAAAGGAAGGCACATTCGAGACCATGTGGCCCTGGTGCAGGAAACCATTCAATCAAGCCTGCATCATCACGAGAAAGGAATGATAATCAAGCTAGACATGGCAAACGCTTTCGATCGGGTAAGACATTCTTTCCTTCTCCAAGTCCTTGCTGTTTTTGGCTTCAGCTCTGAGTTTATTAGGCTAATTAAAGCTTGTATTAGAGAGTCGTGGATTGCTCCCTTGGTCAATGGTAGACCTGTCGATTACTTCAAAGCAATAAGGGGGCATTAGATAGGGATGTCCTCTTTCTCCCTTTTTGTGCATTTTGATGGCCGCAGATTCCCTCAGCAGGAAGTTGAATACAGAAAAGATTAAGGGGACTCTCCCTGGCATTAGGGCGGTGAGAGACACTGATCCAATAAACCATGCCTTGTTTGTTGATGATTCAATTCTTCTGGGCAGAGCCTCATTAAAAATTGCAAGGGCTTTTAAGAAAATTATTCAAAGCTTCTGCAGAGTCTCTGGAGCTTTGGTCAATAGAAGGAAAAGTGCAGTGTATGGTTGGGAGATCGATCAGCAAGCCATGAACCGAATTGCACAAGTTATTGGATTTGTGGGCCATGCAAGGTGGGATAAAATCAATTACCTTGGTCTGCCCCTGTCCTTGGGCATCAACAAGGCTCTCCATTAGGCTGAGATACTCAGTAAAATCAAAGCAAAAATAAAAGTTTGGGGTGGACATTGGCTCACCACAGCTGGGAAGCTCATTCTAATCAATTATGTTCTTTCCTCCCTTCCATTATATCAAGCAACTTTCTTATTGGCTCCAAAATCGATTACAGATCAACTTTCCAAGATGTTGAGAAACTTCTTGTGGCAAGGAGGCAAGGGAAATCAAAAGAAATTTCATTTGGTAAATTGGGACATTGTGAAAAAACCACTTTTAGATGGAGGCCTGCAAGCAAGAGACCCTAGTCTAGCCAACTTGGCATTGGGGGGCAAGTTGTTATGGAAAAAAAATTTTGAATCACAGACACCCGGTCAGTCAAGTTTTCATAAAAAAGTATATGCATGGCCTCACTCTGCAAGATATGGAGAAAGGAACAACAAACAAAGGAAGAACTCTATGAAAACTCTGTTCTCACAGTTGGGAGTTTTACAAGGAACAGTTATACAGAATTCCGAGAAACGGGAAAATCATCAACCTTTGGGAAGACAAAATTATGGGATTACAATCTCTAAATAATGTCCAGGACATCGCCGAGCTGCGTGACTGGCTAATCAGTCTTAGCATAAAAAATCTGGAAGACATGTGCTTCTGGGACGATGAGGGTAATTAGCTAGATTGGAACATTCCATGTCCTCCTGAATCGATGCAACATCAAGTTCCCCTCCTCCTTGCGAAATTAGTTGGGCTAGCTCCAATACAACGTAGCTCAAAAGACAAATGGGGATGGGGGAAAATAGGAGTTTACACAGTTGCCCAAGGATTTGCAGCCCTCCAGCGCAGCTCACCTCTACTCAATCATTCGATTTAGAAACAGATTTGGGACCCAGCTAGTCTCCCCACGGTTAATTTTTTTTCTTGGCTCCTCATTCATAATCGAGTGTTAACAGGTGAAAATCTGGCAAAAAGAGGAATTGTTGGGCCTCATAGATGCTCGCTTTGCTGCGCAGCAGTGGAGACTGTGGACCATTTGTTTCTTGACTGTGTGTTTTCCCAAGAAGTGTGGGTGATGGTGTTGCATGCGCTGGATGCTCAATCCCCATTGCAGGTCTCGACCACCTCCCTCTTCACCACTTGGTCCAGACGCTCTCCCCATGATCTAAGTCGAAAATCCGTTTGGTTTAACATCTGGCATGCCATCCCCAAATTTCTTTGTTGGGAAATTTGGCTGGCAAGGAATGAAGCAATCTTCAACAGCAAACTATATTCCCCAACTATTGTTGCAGCCGAAGCGAAAGCCTTGCTGATCAAAAATTTGGTAAACCTTCCCCACAAGCCAATCTTCGATCTCTCTCCGGATGTAATTAGTTGGATAGGCATGCCTATGAAGACAACCTCTCAAAACAGAACTCTAACTAGACCTTGTTACAACCCGGAATGGAGACTTCGAATCCCAGAGCTTGAATTTAAAAATTGGTGGCAGAATCAGAATAGAACCACAATTTTTTTTATGGTGCCTCAAAAGGAAATCCGGAAAAATCTGGAGCTGGGGGAGTTATTTATTCCAAATCGAGTCACAGCCGAAACAGCGTCAGCTAGGGCCTTGGGCAGAACACCAATAACCATGCAAAAATCTTAGGAATGCTCAAGGCTTGTCAAATTGCGCGGGAGAATGGAGAAAAAGACATTCAGGTTTTCGGAGGCTCAGAAATCCTGATAAAATTCATAAATACAGAAGATCATTTCAGCAATCCAGCCCTCAACAAGACGCTGCAGAGACTCAGGAAACTATTGCAAAAATTCACATCTAGCTCCTTTTATCATATTCTGCGAAATTTAAACAAAGAGGCAGATGCAAAAGCAAATGCAGGATGTCTTTTAGAACAAGGAGAATTCTCAGAAAATGGTAAAGACCCTATTTGGCTATCCATCCCATGAAGCTCAACCATGTAAAATCAGATCTGGATTACTTGGGGATTCTGGAATAGACTTTGTATCCGAGGTTGATTAGGCTCCGGCCCAACCTACCTCCATAAATAAAAAATTAACCGTTTTTGTTAAAAAAAATTATATATATATGAGAATCCACGATCTCACACCATTTATATTCCAAATATAAGTGAAATTATAAAAGTCGAAAAATGATCAGAAAAATTTTGGTGAAAATCTCACACAGATTATATTCAAAGTATAAGTGAAATTATAAAAGTCGAAATACGATAATTAAAATTTTGATGAAAATATATTTTTTGGGTGTTAAAATGTATTTTTGAATCTATAAAAACATTTAGTATTTGAAAAAAATTGAACCGTTTAAATTGTATGGAAAAAGGTAAAAAAAAACAACACTTCAAGTAACTACTAAAATAATATTCTAAAGTACAATAGTCCATCTCATCTTGGACTCTAAAGATAAAGAATTTTAAAAAATCCAAAATTCCCATCCAAAAAAAATTTCTAAAACACACAAATTATGGTTAGAGTACATATTAGGAAGCTGGTGAAGAGTGTTGTAAATTTGGCTACGAGAACCGAATTTCTAAAACACACAAATTATGGTTAGAGTACATATTAGGAAGCTGGTGAAGAGTGTTGTAAATTTGGCTGTCTGACTGTTTGGCACTCACCGGGGTGGTAATATAAATATTTTCACTCCATTAACTCCCTCGCATCAAACAAAAGAGAGGGAACCGTCTTTAAAAAAAGAAAATCAAACTCTCAAACATTTTATTATATTTTCCTTCTATATTTGTTACTTTTCCATATTTACATTTCCCTTCTAATTTTGTTAATCTCTCCAAGTTATTTATTTTCGAAGTTTAAAATAATTGCCAACGAACTTATGCAATTTTCCATGTTTCGGTTTCCATTCTAATTTTGCTAATTTTCAAAGTTTAAAAGAATTTTCAATAACTTATGCATGGAGTCTAAGATTGTGGGTGATCCTTATTTTCGTTGAACCAAATGTCATTAATCTTTTGGATTTCGTGCATATCATTATTAAACATAAATGAGTAAATATCAAGATAAGCATTGTAACATTGCATGAAACAAAATGTACAAAACTAATTTCAAAGAAAAGAGATTTAGTACCTCTTATTTCTTCTGACTTGAAAACCTTTTAAATTGACTTTCACTAACGAACATGAATCTTACTCCCTGTGACTTTCTGCGACCAACTGTTGAGATGAAATCATGTACACTTATCACCCCGTTTGTGTCTTAGTGATAAGTGCCCTGCGTGCTAATATTTCCAGTTCACAGTCTCCCACCATAGCTGCCACGTCCAAAATATTGAAAAAATGTCCAGGAACGGATCTATGCACTCTTCAATTTTGCAGTTGTATTAATTTCGGAGGTGAATCTATATTCTCAAAAAGTGGCTCAAGATTGACATAACAATGAAGGATGTCAATAAAAAAGTCGAACCATTGAATATTGACATCATGAAAACATTAGGTTCAATTTCTTTTGAGAATCCATATTCTCAAAAAATCAAACAATTAAATACTGGCATCCTTCAATGTTATGTGAATATTCAATGATTCAACAATTTTTTGAAAATATAGATTCAACTCCAAAAAATAATAGAAACACAAAAACAGCAACCTCGAAGGAATTATCCATCCCGCCAAAAGCTGTGCAATATGACTGCGACAACATTCTGTTTACTCCCCTGTTCCAATAGATCAATAACTTCTCTAATGATCTCCCGAAGTCCAACTGTTGCAATAATATTAAACATGACACCCATAATTAAAAGTTATTTATAATAGTAATAACAACTTCTCACAGAATTTAAATTAACTAATTTTAACAAGATATCAAACTGCATGTTTACCTAGGTTATAAATATTGAATGCCAGTTTATCATTTAGGTTCTCCTTATTTTGTTTGCTACGATGAATACTTAAACAAAAATGCATCTGGATAATTAACAACACAAAGTTGAAACTTCATGTAAATTAAAACTAAAAGTTCTACAGAAATGCATAAGGATAACTATCTGAAAGTTAAAACCCAACGTATTATTTACAACCCTTTGGACAACAAACAAACCCAAAAAAAAGGCTAAAAACCTTATGCTTTTTTTACAATCTTTCGAAGTTTAGACCATACTGAGCCTATAATCCATTCATGTGTTGACATAGCTATTAAGTAGCTTTGGCAATGGAACCGGAGAAAACCCCTGATAAAATTGAAAACGAAAACTTGGAGAAAAAAATAGCACATGCAACTTATAGTCGTTTTACAATTGTGCAAAGTTCGAGATTATTTCAATCAGGGTCATTTGATCAAGTTAGTGAATTGAGATAGGCCTCATTAAAAAAAACCATTGATTTTGTACACTGTTCGGTAATTTCCATCTGTAGGATTGAAAACAAGACAAGTATGTTGAACTAATTCTTGCAAATTTTAGTAGTCTCTAAAAATAGCTCTTAAAAAATTTACCCAGTTCATGAGCTGGTTGCCAAGTTATTCAATCTAATTAACTACCACTGCAATTATTTCAATTAAGGTCATTTGATTGAGGTAAGGTTCCTATAAAAAAAAACCATCCATTTTGCACACTGTTCTGCAGCTGCCATCTGTTAAGAGTGAAGACAAGACAAGTATGTTGAACTAAATCCTGCAAATTTTAATAGCCTCTGAAAGTAGCTCCCAAAGTTCTTTTAAGAAAATCATTTATTCTTGCAAACTCCCAAGCTTTTTAAGAAAATCATTTACTCTTGCAAACTCCCAAGCTTTTTAAGAAAATCATTTACTCTTGCAAATTCTCAAGCTCATGATCTGGTTGCCAAATTATGCAAACTAACTAAGAAAATCATTTACCCCTGCAAAACCGGTTGTCGAGTTATTCAATCTAACTAACTACCGCTACAAAATGGCAGCTAAGCAACCCTACGAACTCAACGTGGAAGATGATTCATGGTCATAGGTCGCATACAGAACTGCATTGCCATTGCCGAAGCTTAAAATCAACAAAATAACTGTAATCACGGCAAGTCCAAAATTTACCAAACCTGAAGATTCCTATATGAAACCCAACAGAAAAATATATGGAAAACCACAATTCCAAAATAGTCTTTTATTTAAAATTTAAAACAAAAATAAGTAAATAGTAATTTGAAACCCTAATACATTATTCGATGATTAAAATGTATAGCCGGCAATTACAATAAACCCTAAAATTACCAAACCTGATGATTTTCATATGAAACCCCTGGGAAAAAAATATCTGGAAAACCACAATTTATTCCAGAATAGTTGTTTTATTAAAATGAAATATATGCATGATTGAAAACCCCACATATCGTTCAATGTTTAAAACGCGTGGCCGGAAATGGCTAACTGAAGACAACTTCATCAAAAATATATGAAAACTGAAAATGTCGAGAAACCATGAAGACACGAACCTCACGTCTAGAGAAAATTTCGGATGAGAAGGCTGGTGGGTAGAGTGGAGTGCCTGTATGTGAACATATATCGCGCCTCGTAACGTTTTCTTGCGAGGAGGGGTTCTGTTGTGTCATCGGTTTACTCCCATTTCGCCTCTGCCCGGCCCCTTGGATCAGCTCGATACCAGTTAAAATGCCAGGGCGTCTCTGAACACATATTACACAGTTAGCTTTGCTCTCCCGCTTCCCATGGAAAAGCTTTGTTCGTAGTTTTCAGTTTTACCCTTGTAGAGGTATTTTTAACTAGCATAACCCCGAAGTGGGAAAGGAACGCACGCCGAATAATGTACTGGAGGGTTTACTTTTTCTTTCTTTTCTTTTTTAATTTTTAATTTTTTATTTTTTTTCTTTATTTTTATTTTCTTTTTTCTTTTTCTTTTTCTTTATTTTCTTTTTCTTTTTCTTTTTCTTTAAATAAAGAAATGAATTTTCAAAAAAAAAATTAGGGTAAATTTGAATGAACATACAATAAAAGGCAAGAGTTTTTGAGTTATTTATTTTGTATTAAGTTGATCTTAATTAGTGTTTTAATAGAGCTCTCAATAACAATAATATGGTGATATATAAAGAGAATCTTACAATGACTATTGGAATACAAGGAAATAGAGCATCATAATATATTGTGAGATATGAAACCATCGATTCAAATGCACATCTAGGAGCTTATGTGTTAGAAAAACATTTATTCAAAAACAAAAAATATTAGTATGCATTTCTAGGACGAGAATTTAATCTTGGTTCGGGTGATATCCATAGTCCAAAGTGCACAAGAGGGTCATCACCTCAATAGTTTGCAAGAGTCGTGACTCATTGGCTCCCAATGACAGGCTCTATTTTCCACAACACCATAATATAATAAATTAAATTAACACTAATACCATATTAAATTATGGATATTTATGTTTCGTCTTTGAACACATTACACTAATAGCTTTGCTCTCACGCTTGCCATGGAAAAACTTTGTTCAGAGTTTTCAATTTTACCCTTCTAGAGGTATTTTTAACTAGCATAACCTTAAAGTGGGAAAGGAACGCACGTTGCCCACAGTGCATCCCACTCAATCTGTTTTTTTGATGTTTTACAGATTGGGTTACACCGAATATGTATTAGAGGATTTACTTTTTCTTTTTCTTTTTTATTTCTTTTTCTTCTTCTTCTTTTCCTTTTTCTTTATTTTTTTTAAAGAGAGAAATGAATTTTCAAAAGGGCTTTTAGTGAGGGTAAATTTGAATGAACATACAATATGTTGATCATGTTGGCCCCCTATTAATTTTGACAAGCAAACAGGGGGTCAAACTGTCTTTGAGCTTTTAAGGAACGCATTCCTGCTGAAAACACATCATCCTTGAAATCCCTTTATGCCCTTTGTCCTTTGATGAATCCCACTGATATTTCCAATTAAAAATCCTCTCTGTTTCTGTGAAGAAGAATGCCCAAAAAGGCCTCCATTTCCCCTATTTTATTCCCACTAACCTTCTAAGTCATCCCATCTTCCTCTTTAACCTTATGAACACACTTCATTTGGTTCAATATCCCTTTTTCCCTCTACTGATTCCCTCTTTAGCCTTAAAATCCTCTCTCTTTTTTTTTGGCTGAAAAACCCACTTTTTACTTTGTAACAGGCTTAGCCCTTTTCGCCCAGCCCCTTGACCACTTCCCCATATGCCCAGGCGCCAAGCCCAGGTGCTAGCCTGCAGGCGCTTATCGCAATCGGAGGTCTCGCAGCATGTGCGCATTCCTTTTTTAATAGATTTTCCCCGATGCAATGAAGTTTTACACTGTTGGCTTCCGCGTTGTTCTCAACCGTCGATCTTTAACAGATCCAATGGTCGGGCGCTAATCGCATCGCAACCTGCTCAATCGCAATCGCAAAAGTCTTGGGGCGTCACCCCTTATGCCCTCCGATTGTGATCCCCCAATCTGATCGTGACCGTCGATCACACCTCGATCTGACGGTCTAGCGCTAATCACAACTCAAACCATCGGAGTTCGGCCCCCGCTTTGCTCCAGTGTGATTAGATCGTGGTCAATCGTTCAGCCCTAATCCAACGGGCCGGATCTCATCACTCCCACTCATCGCATCCACCTTCCTCCCGGCCGATTGATTCTCCACCGTCGATCTGTCGCCAGATCCAATGACTGTCGCATAAATGCGACATCGCTCTAATCGCAATTGCAAAGGTCTTACTGTGTCACCCTCCATCTACCCCCGATTGCAATTTTTCGATTCCATCCTGACCGTTTGTTTGTTCCGAGATCGACGGCCCACGTTGCATTGCGCCCCCGTCCATTTGTTCCGAGATCGACGGCCCACGTTGCATTGCGCCCCCGTCCATTTGTTCCGAGATCGACGGCCCACGTTGCATCGCGCCCCCATCCATTTTTCTTCACCGGAACCTCCTCTAACTTCATCGTTTAATCACCACCGTTGATCTCCTCCTGAGATCCAACAGTTCATATTAAATCGCCCTCCGCCATCGCAGAGTCCCACCATATCCAAACTCATTTTGTATGTTTCAAAGGATCAAACCTTCGTCGTGCCTTAACATCGCATCATTCCGCTAACATTTAAACTTTAATGTTTCACATTGGAGTTTATTCCATTTTCTCCCAAGCCTTCATCTGCTCTGTTCTTCACCGTCTCACAAAGATTTTCTCCCTTTTTCACTATCGCACCACCATCTACAGGCCTCCACAATATTTCTCCGCCACCTCCCTTGGATTTTTATAATGAGTTTATTGTATTTGTGCAGGGTGTTCAAAGTGTCAAATTCACTTTGCCTCTACAGTCATAGCCACTATGATTCAGTGTGCAGAGATAACCATTTCAATAGCGGCAAGACGAATCAGCAAAGATGGATTTGAGGGACTTAAGCCCGTAATTGAAGATTTAATGTGCTAAACCCATGTTCAAAGGATTAAGGCGTAGTTTACATACCTGAAGAGCACACGCAACAGCCAGGTCTGTGTTTGAATATCTGCGGGACGTTTTTCTCCAGGCAGTACATCTTTCCATTAAAGCCTCCATACCTCCTCGAGCCCTTAAACTGATGAACACAATGACTGAAGTTTCTACGCCTGCCAGTCAACAGTTATGAAGCATGGAGGCCTTGCAGATTTTCCACCTAGTTCATTTATTCCAAAAGGACTAGCGCAGAGCTCTAGACAGCCAGAAAGGACTTCAAGAACACGTCTGAGGTCAATCTCGACCTAACTAGGACTCCCGAAGCAGGCTATAGAGTACATACAACACTACAGAGTCATTAAGCAGTGTGGGCGAGAACGCTTCCGCCATCTTGTCTTAATGAGACAAATTAAATGTTCATCATCCACTCCCTTTACTAGTTTTTCTCCTATAAAAAACCCCAGGAACGGATTATCAAAGGTTCCAAATTTTCCGAAAATTAGGCAGTAAGAGAATTTTGTATGCATTTTTGTCGAACTTTTATATGAATCCACAGAGCCCGTTGGGTTTCAATGAGGAGGAGTTCCATATTTAATGAGGATTTTGGTCTTTGGTGTCTCACAATTTGTAACTTCTCCCTTTATGCATTAGTTTAATTGTTCATTTCGTTTCATCCGCCTTTCTTGTATCATGTTCTGGAATGCGAGTGGCTCACTGGTTTTTGGTATGGATTTATCCTAGTTGATACCCATGCTTGAACTAGTCAAGCGCTTTAAATATGGCTCGGGCATGATATACTGTTTCACTTTTCACTTCAACCATATTTCTGCTATATTAGCTTCTTTGGGAGGTTATTTTTAAAACGCTATTGCCATGTATGGATTCTTAAATTGGTAAGCCCATTACATGGTGATATTGTGTATCTGGATATCATCTCAATGACAGTTAGAATTATCTCAATCTTTCATACGCAGTAATCACCTTCTGATTATTTATTTCTGTGAGGTATTTTCGAACTGGCCCTCTTTACAGTAAGCTGCCTCTGAATTGTCTGATGCATTTGTATTAGAATTCTGCACCTTGCCTCTGCATTATTGCTTTCCCTGCGTCCCTTTTCTGAAAGTTTTGGTCCCATTCAAGTTAACCTCCCTGTCTACAGGAGATAGCATGAGAGCCTTTTGTTGATAACTCCCCCTGTTATACCTCACGCTCCTTGCTATATAAGATGTCCTAGGCACTGGTCTTTCACAACTCAAGGCTGTCTCTAGGGTCGACAACATCTTTTTGGCGCCGTTGCCGGGGAATCGAAGTTGAGAAAAGCTAAATCCCTGGGCCTCGACAAAACCTTATTCACTCTTCAAATAGGTGAGCATGAAGAGTTGAGAGTTGTAGATCCCTCACCTTGGCGACTCCACATTCATTCGTTAGAAAAAATTTACTTGCAGTCCTGGCTCCTCGTAAGCCACACTTGAGGTCAGATACATCCTAGCCAAAGACACCTTCTGGGCCTGACCCCGAGAAGATCATACATAGAAGAAGTAGGAAAGAAAGGCCATCGGTCCATACCGAGATCCCTGAATCTTCTTTACAGTACTATCCGTCCTCCTCCATTGTGGGAGATACCAACTACTACTCAAATAGTTCACCCCGGGGAAGTGTCCGAATTAGAGACGATTTTCACCCTAATCCTGAGGTCGAAGAGGTCAAGGAAGTCACCGAAGTTCCTGCTATTAACAGACCGTTGTTCCCGTAAACACCTCAAGCTGCAGTCCAATACATTCTTATTGTTATTCATACTCCACTTCCACCTCCGCCTCCTCCTTTTACTCATCAAACTCGTGCACTACCTCCACCTCCTCCAATGGCCAATGCCCCCGACTTCTTTTTGAATAAATATGCCCCCCTTGCATTACCCCAAGTGTTGAATGACATGCCGCAGGACTATCTGAAGATTTTGCCCAGATTCAATGGGGAAAATGAGATTGAAGCTCAAAAACATCTCGAGGTCTTCTGCTCTTTTGCAGAGAACTTTAATGTGGAACACCTAGATGTAGTCCTAAGACTGTTCGTGCAATCTCTTGATGGCGAAGCCAGAAAATGGTTTAAGACATTAGGAGACCGTTCCATAACCACTTGGGAGGGAATGGAAAATACTTTTCTCAGAAAATGGGGAGAGAAGAAAGATCATGGGCACTGTCTTACTGAGTTTAACACACTCAAGAAGGGACATAATGAGGGGGTGTCATAATTTATCAAGAGATTTAATAAGTTGTATTTAAGCCTTCCGGTTGATATGAAACCTCATCAAACTGCTGCTAAATTTGTCTTCGTAGCAGCTTTTGACTCAGAATTTGGCTTCTCTTTGAGAGAAAGAAAACCTGCCACCCTTGATGATGCTCAGGCAGATGCGCTAGAGTTGGAGGCAAATTTCGCCTCCACTGGTAAATCAAAGGGAAAATCTGAACAAGATACTAGAAGAAAGGGCAAATAGGAGGTATCTACCTCTAACCAAGACAGAGACTTCGCTAATGACAAGATTGAAGAAATGAAAAAAATGATTAAGAACCTTTTTAGTAAGCTGGGAAAACTTGAATTGGAGGCCAAGAATTCATCCTCCAAGAATTTCCAGAATGCTCCAAACAGAGGTTACAATCCTCAGTATAGGAAACCACCTCTGCAATTACTGCAAAGGGAACGGAAGGAGCAACAAGATCAGGTACCACACCCTCTGTACTTGGAAGGTCCGGTAGAGGATTCCACCGAAGAAACCACTTATGAGCAAGAGGGAGCGTACCTCACTTTTTCAAATAATGATGAAGTAGAATCTCCCCTACAAGAAAGTGATGGAATTGAGACCTCATTACAAGAAGAAGAGAAGGCTAGAAGCACATAAGATTCAGAGATTGATTACTATTGTAAGAAATTTTTTGATTTCATGCAAGCACAGTTCAATAGAAAATACTATCTCAGGTCTTCAAGGAAAAGAACTCGCACTCAAGATCAAGAAGAAGCGCCTTCTCAAAAGGAGTCGACAATGCAAAAGGTCACGGACAAAGGTAAGAGGCCTCTAAACGAACCTTTGCAGTCTAATGATAAAATTCCTTCCTCTTCAAAAGTAGTCATTCCCCCTGATACCAAGTCTGAGTCAAAAGAAGCCAAACCCTTGGCCGAAAATAAAGAGTCAAAAGAGGTTATAACAGAAAAGGCCCCTCCTACCTTTAGTCTACAAAATGAGCTTGAGAAGATTAAAATCCCAGTCCCCTTAACTGAATTATTAAAGCAACCAGCCTACCAGTCCCAGGTCTCCTCTTTCATGCTCCCTCTAGCAGCACATATTCCAGATAGTCTGAACCTTCAAGAAGAAAGACCTATGGTTGTATTTGGCCCTCACGTTGAGGAATTAGAGGCTTCTACTCCTCCTTTTTATGTGTCTCTAGTGGTTCATGACCTACTATTACATAATTGTATGCTAGATTCGGGAGCTTCCCATAATCTATTGCCTTTGTCAGTCATGGAACAACTAGGACTCCAAATCACCCGCCCATACAAAGACCTCTATTCATTTGATTCCAAAAGAGTTAAATGCTTGGGGATGATCAAGGATTTGGTGGTCAATTTGGCCCAAATCCCAGCAAAAAGTGTGGTAATGGACATCGTGGTGGCTGACATCCCAGCTCGCTTTGGCATGTTGCTGTCAAGGTCCTGGGGGACAAAAATCGGTGGGTCAATCAAGTTGGACTTAACATATGCTACTATCCTGGTTTTTGGTGGCCAGGAGAGGAGATTGTACAGGGAAACCAGATTTGTCAAGATGGTTACTAAGGTTGATAACTCGGTTAATTCACCAGTCTACAGTAAAGAAGGTGATTTCTCATGTTTAATGTTGGAGGAAGACCAGGATTATGCTCAAGAACCATCATTCTGCCAGATCAAGACCGAGCAGCCCTCAAGGAGCCGTGAAGTAGGAATCTGGACACTTCACTTTGATGGAGCAAACTCCAAAGAAGGTAATGGGGCTGGATTATTATTGATTTCTCCTACAGGCCAATGGGTCCCTCTGTCTTTCAAGCTAGAATATGAAGCCACTAATAATGTGGCTGAATATGAAGCACTTCTGTTAGGGTTACAGACAGCCAGGAATATGAACATATAGAGTTTGAAGGTTCTGGGAGATTTAGAGCTGGTAGTTCGACAAGTGAAGAATCAGTGCCAAACCAATCATCCTAGGCTAAGGGCTTATAGGAACGAAGTGTGGGACCTGGTGGAGAATTTTTTCTTGGCATTTAATATTCAGTTCATGCCCTGAGAGCATAATAGGATGGCAGACTCTCTTACAGTGGCTGCCAGTACCTTCCGTCCACCTCAAAACCATCTCTTAAGATATAAAATCAAGGTACGTTATCGGCCATCAATCCCAGACAACATCAAGTACTGGCAGGTTTTTGAGGATGAAGAGAAAGTGAAAAGATTTATGGAAACAATCGGAGAATTCTCAAATATGGAAATTGACGCTTGTGAGGAAGAAGAGGATGAGGATACTTCAGAAAACAGATGGGAGGAAAGAATGGCAGGACATAAAGTGTTGCAATTGAAGGGAAACATTATACCCAGAGGGCTGGTGCCTCTAGAAAGATTGTTTGACAAGAACGATGTCCCACTGCAGCCAAACAGAGTCACAGAAGAAAACTAGGTAGAAGACCTTAACCTTGGTGCTGATGCTGACCCCAAAATTGTGAAATTATCCAAGAAGGTCTAAGAAGAATATAAGGAGCTATACCTGAAATTATTTCAGTCTTACAAAGACGTGTTTGCATGGTCCTATCAGGACCTGAAAACTTTTGATATTAGCATCATGCAGCACAAAATTCCCCTGAAGGAAGATGCGAAGCCGCACAAGCAGAAGCTCAAACAGATAAATCCCCTGCTGCTTCCCTCTATTGAGAAAGAAATTAAGAAACTGTTGAAGGCCAAAATAATTGTGCCATTAAGGTACTTCGAATGGGTGGCAAATCTAGTCCCTGTCCGAAAGAAGAATGGAGAAATAAGGCTATGTGTTGATTTTCAAAATTTGAATCGAGCATCCTTAAAGGATAATTATCCACTGCCCAAGATGGATCATATCCTGCAGAAAGTGGTGGGAGCTTCTCAAATGTCAATGATGGATGGATTCTCTGGCTATAATCAGGTGGGTGTACTTCCAGAAGATCAAAAGAAGACTGCTTTCACCACACCATGGGGTACATTTATGTATGCCAGGATGCCTTTTGGGTTGATCAACGCAGGGGCCACTTTTCAGAGGGCCATGGACATTGCTTTTGTTGGGGAGCAAGATAGGTTTGTGGTGGTCTACCTCGATGATATCACTGTGTTTTCAAAGGGCGATACTGAGCACATTGAGCATTTGCGTAGAACTTTTGAGAAATGCAGAAGGTATGGTCTCTCTCTTAATCCACAAAAGTCGTTGTTTGCATTAGAAGAGGGTAGGCTTTTGGGACATATTGTAACCAAAGATGGGGTAAAATTAGATCCTAAGAGGGTAGAGGTTATAAATGGCATTTCTCTTCCAAGAAATAAGAAGGAGGTGCAGGTATTTCTAGGGCGCATTAATTTTTTGAGGAGATTTATCCCTAACTATGCTGAGATAGTTAGACATATAACTGACATGCTGAAGAAAAATAATGAAGTAAAGTGGTCCCAGGAATCACGAGAGGCCTTTTCCAGGATAAAAAATTCTTTTGCAGAAGCCCCTGTGCTAGCTGGACCAGATTATGCCAAACCGTTCATGATCTTTTTCTTTTGCATCACCTCATACAGTAGCAGGAGTTTTATTGCAGAAAAATGAAGAAGGGTACGAGCAGCCCATCGCTTTCTTCAGTCAGGTACTCCGTGATGCAGAACTGAAAATAAAATATTAGAAAAGCAAGCATACGCCCTTGTGAAATCCCTTAAAGCATTCCGCATGTATGTCTTGCAGTCCCACATCACTGCATTTGTGCCTGCAGTAGCTGTAAAAGATATTCTTATCCAAGGGGATAGTGAAGGAAAAAGGGGGAAGTGGATTGCCAAAATACAAGAGTATGAGCTAGACATCCGCCCGACCAAACTGATCAAGGGACAAGGGCTAGCCAAAATCTTATCTGAATGAAACTATCAGGCTCTGGGTATAAATCTGTCCATGATAGCAAGTGAGGAGTCTGAGAAGAAAGAAGAGCAACAGGGAGTAGAGACAGCTACTCCGAAGACACATATGAAGTACCTCACCAGCCTGTGGTACAAAGAGATAGTGGAATATCTCCTCACACTCAGCTGCCCTCCTAGCTGTGATAAAGTTGAATACAGAACACTAAGGTTGAGATCACATAAGTATATAGTCGCCAATGGCTGGCTATACTGGCGAGATCCCTCAGGCATCCTACTCTTGTGTCTCACAGAGGATGAGGTAGAGAATATGATGGCCGAATTTCATGAAGGAATCTATGGGGGTCATTACAGCTAGAGGGCCACGGCTCACAAAATTCTGAAGGCCGGTTTCTACTGGCCCAAACTCTTTGGAGATGTGTTTTCCCGGGTCAGAGCTTGTGAGAAATGCCAAAGATTTGCTGAAAGACAGAAGTTGGCACCTCTGCCCATGATTCCTGTTCACGTGGACGAACCATTCCGGCAATGGGGAATTGACTTTAACGGTGAAATACATCCTCCGTCGAGTGGTTAGCATAAGTGGATTTTAACTGCCACAGATTATTTCACAAAGTGGGTGGAAGCTATACCTGCGAGGAATGCAACAGATGTTGTGATAATAAAATTCATGGAAGAAAATATCATATCCAGGTTTGGCTGCCCTGCTAAGATAGTGACCGATAACGCCCAGGCCTTCAAGTCTGCAAATTTTGTGAGCTTCTGCCAACAGTATAACATTGCACTGAGTCACTCTATGACCTATTACCCACAAGGAAATGGCTTGGCAGAGTCTTCAAATAAAACCCTGGTGAGAGCACTGAAGAAGGCTATCAATGAAAATCAGGAAAACTGGGATTCCTAGTTGAAATTCGCCCTATGCGCCAATAGGATTACCAGCAACAGAGCAACCGGGAAGTCCCCATATGAATTAGTGTATGGGAGGGTAACAGTATTCCCTGTACAGTTAGCCTTACCAGTAGCCCAATTCATGCAAGAAAGTCAAGAAGAACCCGATGATGTGACCAGGAGAATAAATCAGCTGGTGGAGTTAGAAGAAACACGGAATCAGGTAAGTCAAAGACTGACTGAATATCAAGAGAAGATGAAGAACCTTTTTGACCAGCAGGCCAAGGATAGGAAGTTGCAAGTTGGGGATCTAGTGCTCAGATGGGATTTCCGAAGAGCTGAAAAGGGGAAACATGGTAAATTCGACCCTCTATGGTTTGGCCCTTTTAAGATTGCGGAACTAGGGGGCAATAACACTTTCAGGTTGGAAAATTTACAGGGAGATCTGCTCGATGCCCCTGTAAACGGTCAGTTCCTCAAACCCTACTTCCAGTTTTGATTCAGGCAGGGAGAGCCTGATGTATTATACTGTACATTAGTTTTATGTTTTCATCTTTTATGTGAATAATGTGGGTGTCGTGATGAATCATGAAGAGAAAAGTAAAGGTGCTGAAGAGTGTTGTCCACATAGAAGATTAACAGGTGGTCTGCGAAGTTCTCGACACGCCCAAGGATGAACGTGCCGTCCCCAGGTGGAGCCAATGTTGATCATGTTAGCCCCCTATTAATTTTGACAAGCAAACAGGGGGTCAAACTGTCTCTAAGCTTTCAAGGAACGCATTCCTGCTGAAATCCCTTTATGCCCTTTGTCCTTTGATGAATCCCACTACTATTTCCAGTTAAAAAAACTCTATGTTTCTGTGAAGAAGAATGCCCAAAAAGGCCTCCATTTCCCCTATTTTATTCCCACTAACCTTCTAAGTCATCCCATCTTCCTCTTTAACCTTATGAACACACTTCGTTTGGTTCAATATCCCTTTTTCCCCTTACCGATTCCCTCTTTAGCCTTAAAATCCTCCTTTTTTTCTTTTTTTTTTCTTAAAATAAAATAAAATAAAATAACCTCGGCTGAAAAACCCACTTTTTACTTTGTAACAGGCTTAGCCCCTTTCGCCCAGCCCCTTAACCACTTCCCCATATGCCCAGGCGCCAAGACGAAGTGCTGGCCCGCAGGCGCTTATCGCAATCGAAGGTCTCGCAGCGCGCGCGCATTCCTTTGTTAACAGATTTTTCGCAATGCGATGAAGTTTTACGCTGTTGGCTTCCGCGTTGTTCTCAACCGTCAATCTTTAACAGATCCAACGGTCGAGCGCTAATCGCATCACAACCTGCTCCAATCGCAATCGCAAAAGTCTTGGGGCGTCACCCCTTGTGCCCTCCGATTGCGATCCCTCGATCTGATTGTGACCGTCGATCGCACCTCGATCTGACGGTCTAGCGCTAATCACAACTCAAACCATCGGAGTTCGACCCCCACTTTGCTCCGGTGTGATTAGATCGCGGCCGATCGTTCAGCCCTAATCCAACGCCCGGATCTCATCGCTCCCGCTCATCGCATCCACCTTCCTCCCGGCCAATTGATTCTCCACCGTCGATCTGTCGCCAGATCCAACGGTTGTCGCATAATCGCGACATCGTTCTAATCGCAATTGCAAAGGTCTTACTGTGTCACCCTCCATCTACCCCCGATTGCGATTTTCCGATTCCATCTTGACCGTCCGTTTGTTCTGAGATCGACGACCGACGTTGCATCGCACCCCCGTCCATTTTTCTTCACCGGAACCTCCTCTAACTTCATCGTTTAATCACCACCGTTGATCTCCTCCTGAGATCCAACGGTTCATATTAAATCGCCCTTCACCATCGCAGAGTCCCACCATATCCAAACTCATTTCGTATGTTTCAAAGGATCAAACCTTCGTCGTGCCTTAACATCGCATCATTCCGCTAACATTTAAACTTTAATGTTTCACATTGGAGTTTATTCCATTTTCGCCTAAGCCTTCATCTGCTCTGTTCTTCACTGTCTCACAGAGATTTTCTCCCTTTTTCACTATCACACCACCATCTACAGGCCTCCACAACATTTCTCCGCCACCTCCCTTGGATTTTTATAATGAGTTTATTGTATTTGTGCAGGGTGTTCAGAGTGTCAAATTCACTTTGCCTCTACAGTCATAGCCACTGTGATTCAGTGTGCAGAGATAACCATTTCAATAGCAGCAAGACGAATCAGCAGAGACGGATTTGAGGGACTTAAGCCCGTAATTGAAGATTTAATTTGCTAAACCCGTGTTCAAAGGATTAAGGCGCAGTTTAAAGACCTGAAGAGCACACGCAACAGCCAGGTCTGTGTTTGAATATCTGCGGGACGTTTTTCTCCAGGCAGTACATCTTTCCATTAAAGCCTCCATACCTCCTCGAGCCCTTAAACTGATGAACACAATGACTAAAGTTTCTACGCTTGTCAGTCAACAGTTATGAAGCATGGAGGCCTTGCAGATTTTCCACCTAGTTCATTTATTCCAGAAGGACTAGCGCAGAGCTCTAGACAGCCAAAATGGACTTCAAGAACACGTCTGAGGTCAATCTCGACCTAACTAGGACTCCCGAAGCAGGCTACAGAGTACATACAGCACTACAGAGTCATTAAGCAGTGTGGGTGAGAACGCTTCCGCCATCCTGTCTTAATGAGACAAATTAAATGTTCATCATCCACTCCCTTTGCTAGTTTTTCTCCTATAAAAACCCCCAGGAACAGATTATCAAAGGTTCCATATTTTCAGAAAATTAGGCAGTAAGAGAATTTTGTATGCATTTTTGTCAAACTTTTATATGAATGCACAGAGCCTGTTGGGTTTCAGTGAGGAGGAGTTCCATCTTTAATGAGGATTCTGGTCTTTGGTGTCTCACAGTTTGTAACTTCTCCCTTTATATGTTAGTTTAATTGTTCATTTCGTTTCATCCGCCTTTCTTGTATCATGTTCTGGAATGCGAGTGGCTCACTGGTTTTTGGTATGGATTTATCCTAGTTGATACCCATGCTTGAACTAGTCAAGCGCTTTAAATATGGCTCAGGCATGATATACTGTTTCACTTTTCACTTCAACCATATTTCTGCTATATTAGCTTCTTTGGGAGGTTATTTTTAAAATGCTATTGCCATGTCTGGATTCTTAAATTGGTAAGCACATTACATGGTGATATTGTGTATCCAGATATCATCTCAATGACAATTAGTATTATCTCAATCTTTCATATGCAGTAATCACCTTCTGATTATTTATTTTTGTGAGGTATTTTCGAACCGGCCCTCTTTACAGTAAGCTACCTCTGAATTGTCTGATGCATTTGTATTAGAATTTCACACCTTGCCTCTGTAGTATTGCTTTCCCTGTGTCCCTTTTCTAAAAGTTTTGGTCCCATTCAAGTTAACCTCCCTGTTTATAGGAGATAGCATGAGAGCCTTTTGTTGATAACTCCCCCTGTTATGCCTCATGTTCCTTGCTATATAAGATGTCCTAGGCACTGGTCTTTCACAACTCAAGGTTGTCTCTAGGGTCGGCAACACAATAAAAGGCAAGATTTTTCGAGTTACTCATTCTTGATTGAGTCAATCCCAATTAGTGTTCTAATGGAGCTCTCAAGAACAATAATATGGTGATATATAAAGAGAATCTTACAATGATTATTACAGTACACGGAAATAGAGCATCATAATATATTGTGACATTTCCATGGGTCACTATTATAATTCAAATAGAGATACGAAACCATCGATTCAAATGCACACCTTGGAGCTTATGTGTTAGAAAAGCATTTATTCAAAAACAAAAATCTTATTGTTCATTTCTAGGACGAGAATTTAACCTTGAACCTTAGTGATGGTGGTTTCATCATTGTGTATCAAAACATTTTTGTGGGTCACTTGTATAATTCAATTAAAGGTTGAAAACCAGTGGTTCGGGTGATATCCATAGTCCAAAGTGCACAAGAGGGTCATCAACTCAATAGTTTGCAAGAGTCGTGACTCATTGGCTCCCAGTGACTGGCTCTATTTTCCACAACACCATAATATAATAAGTTCAATTAACACTAATACCATATTAAATTATGGATATTTATGCTTCGTCTCAAATTACTAAAGTGAATAAGGAAAAGCATGTCCAAATCATTTGAAATGAAATTAGGTTAAGAGTTAATCTAAGGTTGAAATATTTAGTTAATTGATTATACATCAATTCTAGAGAATAATGCATATATATACATATTATAAATGGCATACATCAATATTATTGGAATTGATGAACATATACAACTATAAATTTATAGGGAAATGTCAATGTTTTTACAAGCATGTTATTAATTTTGTAAATCTAGGATAAGATTTATTATAAAGATTACCTAAAATAATTTTGAAAGTTCAATTCTTGTTGAAATTTGGTGAAACAAAAATTTGATTTTGACACGATTCCATGGTTTTTTTCAAAAGATTGAGGATATTGATTAATTGAGAATCCATGAAAATCCATTGGATAGGGATGAATGATGTCGTGAAACATTAATTCCATATAACTATAATGAATGGTTTTCAAGCTTCTGTGGTTATTGTTTAATGAAGAGATCTCCTGAATTAATGAATGGTTGTAACTATAATGAATGGTTTTCAAGCTTTTGTGGTTACTGTATAATGAATGCTCAAATATCAAAATTTAACCTATTTGAGTTATTAGAAAAGAGGGAATTTTGATAGTCCTTGTCCTTATCTTCCCCTTTTGAAAAATTACTTGTGTTATATTGGATGAATGGTTAATGCACTATATTGGATGAATGGTTGAAGGTGAGAACTTCATATCCCTTCACCATCATAGGCAAGACAATTGTTGGTATTTGTGATCATATGCAAAGCTATATATCTGTTGTTATTGACATGATTAATATTTTGTTAGGCCATCATGCATTTGAAAGTGGAATAATTTTTTATGTTATTTACATGGTTGATATTTTGTTGAGCCATCATGCATTTGAAAGTTGAATCATCATTGATATTGTTGTAGTACATGTGGATTATGCATGGATTATGTTGTAAGATAACCCATTGTTGATATGGAATTACATGTGTTATATTGCATGAATGATTAAAGTGCTATATTGGATGAATGGTTGAAGGTGGGAATTTGTGATCTCTTCACCAACATAAACAAGATGATTATTGTTCCTCATGACCAAATGAAAAGCTATAGATATTACATTACTGATGGTCAATATTTTGTTGGACCATCATGCATTTCATGGGATCATCGTTTACATTATTCACATGGTTGATATTTTGTTAAACCATCATGCATTTGAAAGTGGAATCATCGTTGTGATTATAGAGTGTATATGGATTATGGTGTAGGATAACCCATCGTTGATATAAGATTAATAACTCTTTAGAATTCTGTGAATTGATTCTAGTGCACATTAAAACATAGATGGAGGAAGCATATGTTTGAACTATGTTGCAAGTTATTTTATAAGATGTTTTAAGGTTGTCTAAGGGTACACACTTGAGTAAGTGGATGTGCATGGATTATTCAACAACTCAATTCCTATGAGAGATATTATTGGCATAGATTTTAACACTAAAATATAAACTAATCCATTAGTCCATCATCCAATTGTAAATCACATAATGAGTTTTGAGGCATCATCCAAGTTATTCAAAATAACCAAGGAACAATTTATCATTTTTAATATCATTTACATCCATTTTGATTTCTTTTCAAATCTAGATATCAAAATAAAATGTTTATTCATGCAAGTTGAAGTTTATTTAGTTAGTTGGGTCTAGTTCAAGTGGTTGAGAGAGGTGGTATCTTACCCACCAACACTTCAAAGTGAAATTTTTATTTCTTAATGATCAGGAGTTCATAAAATTTTCTCAAAATTCGAAGTTACAAGATTGGGTTGAAAATAGGATGGTTGCGTAGATCTCGTCTTCTTAATTTCGACACCACGAACAGTTCGAAAAACATATGTCGTATGAGTGAGATATCACATTCTGATCGAAATGCCAAACAGGTAAATTTTGCAGCAATTTGACCAGGGTTGATTGGGATGCACAGTAAGAAAAAAAGGGAATATTCCAGGGAATATTCCTTCCTCATAATCAATCCCAGGTTGACAAGTGTCTGATTCCTATTGGTATATTTTTCAATTGGTTGTATGGGGTTTTGGAGGACCAATCACAGGGTGCCACGTGGCCAGCCCTAAGGCTACCACGTGTCCCTATACTGGAGTGATAAAATTTTGTGGAGTCCGCAAGAATAGACCGCGGGACCTCCAGTAAAGCACGCGCACACCATACCACCCAAGCTACACGTAGTTCTTAACATATCATGTTCGTGGTTTATGTTTATGGTTGAATGGAATGGAGTATGGGGGTTGGGGACCTCCGGCAGTCCCAACCCACCAACAGACCCCGTGTGGCGTGGTCACATTTAAACATTGCAACTGTAACGTTAACTCCACGGATAAGCCTTCAAATGCAGTCTCCACCAACACTTTCCTATTAAACTCATCGCATGGCAATGTTTGTTGTAACTCTCCACGCGGTTATCGTAAACCCACCATCAAACCCGAAGTTCAAACATCCAACGAGAGTTAAATGTGACGGTTTCGCTGACCTCCACCACGACCGCGGATTTTGGGGTTGGCATGTGGCCACCCTAATCGCTAAGATTAAATGATGTAGTTATTTCGGTGGGGTATTTGGAGCACGCCTAAAAATTGGCGGTATTTGCTATTTTAACTCCAGATAAGTGGAGTTTTTCTATGTGTAACTGGGCAAAAGAGTAGGAGACTCAATTTTCGCCCATTCTGAGTGAATGAAGAGTCGTTTTTTACTAATTGGAGCATTCTGGAGCCATTGGTGCAGATAAAATAGCCATTAGAGCACTATAACTACATGTATTTGCAAAATTTTGAGCATAATGAAAGATGGACATGCCATTGGGAGTTGGACCAGCAGATGTAGCCCAAGAGGGGTGAATTGCTTCTTCATGTCTTCTATGTAAATTATATGTGGTGACTTTTTCTCTATTTTACACTACTGTTAAGTGTTATTCAAGCTTTTTTTATGCTTCTAATTCACCTAAAACCATCTACAATTCATGGACAAACACCTCAATCCTTAAGCAAACTAATGAATTGATTATGCACATGTTTATAAACTGAAAATACACTTAGCACAACAAAACTAATACAGTCCTTTCAGATCAAATTGGTATCCGAGCTAGAGTTTATTCTCCAGTGTTGTTTAGTGCAAATAATTGTTTAATTGTTTGCAAGTTTTTAGATGCTTACTAGGCTCAAGCTCAAAAGAGGAGAAGGAAAATTGGTGGAAGTAGAAGGGTTTCAAGAAGAGCCAAAGAAAAGGAGAGCAAGATTGCCACAATCTCCACCACCTAGTTCACCTCCTAAGGAAGCAGAAGTTTCATTAAGCATGCCTCAAGAGGAAGGAGAAATCCATGAAGAAGTTGATCCTAAGGAGGAAGAATGAGTGTTCAGGAAAGCATTTCTTGACATGACTGAGATGGTTAGAATCCTTTATCAAGAAAGGAATGAGAGATTGGAAGGAGAAGGATCTAAACTTCAAAAGGAAGGACAAGTATCTTCAAGAGGTCACAATGATGAAGATAAGTCAAAGAAGGGAAATGGATGAAATGGAGACAATGGAGAGCCATCATCCTCACCCTCATCATCATCATCCTCTACTTCTTCTTCAGTACATTAGCCACACAAGTCAAAGAACACTGGTAAAAGTCCTTTTTTAAAACTTGATGTTAAGTTTGAATTGCCAATGTTTAATGGTGAAGTCAATGCAGAAAAGCTTGATAATTGGATTAGGCAATTGGAGTTCTATTTGAGAATCCAGAACCTTCAAGATGATGATACCAAAATCCAATTAGCTTCATTGAGAATGGAAGATGCAACACTTGTTTGGTGGGAATCCAAGACAAAGGAGGAGATCAAGAAACATGGTAAGATTATTCTATCATGGTCAGATTTCATTATTGCTATAAACCAACAGTTTTATCCATTAGCTCATATGCAGAAAGCCATAATGAACTGGTAGAACTTTAGGCAATTGAAGGGACAAAATGTGTAATAATACACCCAATAATTTAGGAGAAGAGCTCTCTTATTAGGGGTATATTTGCAGAGCCAAGATACTTTGCTCAAGTACATAGGAGACTTACATAACTACCTAAAACATACTATTCTCATGTTTAACCCCACCAGTCTAGATGAAGTATATGTTCAGGCCACGCATCTAGAAGCTAGAGGGTAGGAAGAAACCTTTTAAGGGTAAAGCCAAAGAGAAGACCTCAAAAGGTAAAAGAAAAAATAATGCATATGTTAAGAAAGATGGAGAAAAAGTGGTTTTTAAACAATGTTCAAAAGAAGGCCATGATGAAACTCATTGTTGGAAATTACATCCTGAAATGAGGCCAAAGAAATCCAATAACAAAGGGAAATAGAGAAATGCAGCTACAACTCAACATGATTTAGGAGATGATTCAGGTGATGAATCTAAGATTACAACCATGGGATTGAAGAACATGAAGGGAAAAGAAATTGAAACTAAACCCAATACTAGTACATCAAACTGTCACACACATGCTCCAAATGAAGAAGAAAGAATAGAACTGTTTCATGTGAGGGTCATATCAAAACATACCAAGATTGACACATTGTTTGACAGTGAGTCACAAGCAAACTTAATCTCTGAAGACTTGGTCAAGAAACTTAAATTTGATACCATACCACATTCAAAACCATATTCATTAGGTTGGATTTGTAAGGATGCAAATCTACAGGTTTCAAATAAATGTATATTGCGGTTTGCAATCACTATAAATTTTGTTGACATAGTTGAATTAGATGTGGTTCCGCTTGACATAACAGGTATTGTGTTGGGGAGTCCTTACTTGTATGACAGGAAAGCGATCTTCCATCACCATGAGAACAAATATAATTTATTCAAAGATGTCAAGGAGTTCATTGTTAGAGCACATCGCAAGAAGACAAACATTGCTATGGTAAATGTTGGACAAGTAAAGAGGCTGGTAAATTCAAGTAAGAATTTTGTTCTTATTATGATTAATCCTAAAGTTAATGTTAATCATGAATAATTTGAGGTATGTGATCCTAAGTTGAAATCAAATGTATATTATGTAGTTAATGCACATCATGAGATGTTTAAGGAGCCAACAGGATTGCCTCCAAAAAGAGAGATTCAACATGAGATTCAGTTGCAACAAGATTGTCCTGTTCCAAACATCGATATGTATCACATGTCGATAATGGAGAATGCTGAAATAAAGAGGCAAATCAAAGAGATGTTGAACAAAGGAATCATAATTCCAAGCACCTCGCCATGCGGTTCACCCATAGTCTTGATTCCAAAGAAAGATGGGACTTGGCACATGTGTGTAGATTTACGAGCTTTGAACAATATTACGGTAAAGAATCGTTACCCACTCCCAATAATAGATGATTTGCTTGATCAGCTGAAAGAAGTAAATTTTTTCACTAAGTTAGATTTACGAAGTGGATATCATCAAGTAAGAATTGCAGAAAGTGATATATGGAAAACTGCATTCAAAACCAAACAAGGACTCTTTGAGTGGCTAGTTATGCCATTTGTTTTGTGTAATGCACTGACAACTTTCATGCGTGTTATGGATAGTGTTTTGCGTCCATTCCTTGATGACTTTGTGATTGTGTGCTTAGATGACATATTGATTTTCAGAAAAACAAGAGAAGAACATGTCTTGCATGTGAATAGAGTGCTTGATATTTTGAAGAAAGAGAAATTGTTTCTTAAGATGTCAAAGTGTGAGTTTGGAAAGACTTCTTTGGTCCATTTGGGACATATTGTAGGAGGAGGAGAATTGAGGAATAATCCTTCTAAAGTGGAAGCCATTGTGAATTGGCCCACACCCAAAACAGTAACCGAGGTAAGAATTTTCTTAGGTGCAACTCATTATTGGAGAAAGTTTATTGTTAAATTTTCTTCCATCGCAGCTCCTATGCATGCAGTGACAAGTGTGAAGAAAGGCTTCCAATGGGGAGGCAAACAAAAGCAAGCTTTCGAAGCTTTAAAAGACAAGATCAGTTCAGCTCCAGTCCTTGCATTACCAAATTTGAGATAGCCATTCGAGATCCAAACCGATGCTAGTGATTATGCCATGGGCGTAGTACTTTTGCAACATGGTAAGCCTATCGCTTTTCATTCTGAAACATTTAATGGTGTTGTGACTAATTATCCTACATATGAAAAAGAACTATATGCATTGGTACAAAGTGTCAAGAAGTGGAAACATTAATTGATGGATAAAGAGACTATTGTGCATATCGATCGCCAACCATTAAGTACTTGCAGTCGCAAACAAAATTGCAGCAATCAAGATATTTCAGGTGGATGGGATTTATTCAACAGTTTCACTTGGTTATAAGGTACAAGAAAGGTATTTTCAATAAAGTTGCAGATATTATTTCAAGACCAATCATTAGTGCATCTACTTTACTCAAAAAAGATTCTATTGTACATGAGAGTTACATAGAACAATATGCACATGACATTGATTTGCAAGATGTGTATGCTAGTTTGAGTGAAGGGAATCAAGTTGAAGAAAAATATTATCACATGCATAACAATTTGTTGTTTCATTTGGGAAAGCTGTGTATTCCACAAGGAGAGAGGCTAAGTGTCATGAGAGAAGCTCATTCATCTCTTGCTGCTGGACACTTTAGGGTAAGAAAAACAATGGCACATCTACAGAGGTATTACTATTGGCCTCGCATGATAGATAGTGTGTCACGTTTTATAAGAGGTTGTTCCATGTGTGCAACAAGTAAGCCTAGTAATAGGAAGCTTGGGTTGTACACGCCACTACAAGTACCATCAAGGCCATGGAGAGTGTCTCCATGGACTTTGTTGGAGGTATACCTATGTCAAGAAGACATCATGATTATCTTTATGTAGTTGTGGATAGATTCAGTAAAATGTGTATACTTATGCCATGTAAGAAAACCATTACTGCTGAACTTTATTTTCAACATGTTTGGGTTCATTTTGGATTGCCAACTTCTATCGTTAGTGACAAGGATTCCAGGTTCATTGGGAATTTTTGGTCAAATCTATGGAGAATGATGGACACAAAGTTGAAAAAGAGCACCCCTTTTCA
This sequence comes from Pinus albicaulis, assembly GCA_034641835.2. Taxonomy (NCBI): domain Eukaryota; kingdom Viridiplantae; phylum Streptophyta; class Pinopsida; order Pinales; family Pinaceae; genus Pinus; species Pinus albicaulis. Next base: position 1,686,134,813 of record CM076584.1, read on the forward strand.
TCCACAAACAAATGGAAAAACCGAGGTTGTGAACATAACCGTTGTGCATCTATTGAGAGGATATTGCAGTAAACATCCTAAGTTGTGGGATGAGTAACTGCATTACATTCAGCACGCTTACAACCGGGCAAATCACTCTTCTACACAAACATCACCTATTGAAGTATGCTTTGGGTATTTGCCAAAATCACCATTAGACTTCATCTTTGGGAAGGATGTTGCAATTGATGGTCATAGTGATATTGACAAGGCTCGAAATTTCATTGAGAAAATTGAGATTATACATCAACAAGTTCAAGAACAACTTGAGAAAGTCAAAGAAAATACAAAGAGAGGCATGACAAACATAGATTTGATCACAAGTTTCAAGAGGGAGATGAGGTATGGTTGCACATTAGCAAAGAAAGGATGCAAGGGGAAGGTAAAAAGCTCAAACCCATTCGAAATAATCCATTCAAGATCATAAAACAAGTTGGTAATAATGCATTCCAACTTGAATTTCATTCTTATATGCAAATGTATTCAGTTTTTATATTAAAAACTTACCTTTGTATGAGCCACCTTTGATCGATGATCAAGGAAGTGATGTTCAGCTACCTTCTATTGAATATTTCTCACCAGAATTTATGGATAAGCTCAAAGAAGATACAATTCTTGACAGGAGGACAAGAGCATCCAAGAGGGGAAGTGTTGACTACCTTCGAGTTGAGCTCAAAGGGACTAAACCAAGCAATGGAAAATGGATTGAGGTTGGAAAGGTGAGGGAGTTGTATTCTCATCTACTGAACAGGTAATCAAGTCTCTTGGGTTCCAAAATCTTCCCAATGGGGAGGAGTGATCAAGAGTTCATAAATTTTGCTAAAAATTCAAAGTTATAGGATTGGGCTAAAAGTAGGATGGTTGCGTAGATCTCGTCTTCCTGATTCCGGCACCGCAAACAGTTAAAAAAACTGATGTCGTATGAGGGAGATATCGCGTTCTGATCGAAATGCCAAACAGGTAAATTTTGCAACAGTTTGACCAAGGTTAACTGGGATGCACAATCTGAGGAAGGAATATTCCAGGGAATATTCCTTCCTCATAATCAATCCCAGGTTGATAAGTGTCTGATTCCTATTGGTCGATTTTTCAATTGGTTGAACGGGGTTTTGGAGGACCAATCACAGGGTGCCATGTGGCCAGCCCTGAGGCTACCATGTGTCCCTGTACTAGAGTGATAAAAATTTGTTGTGTCCACGGGAATCGACCATGGGACCTTCGGCAGAGCACGTGCATGCCATACCACCTGAGCTACACGTAGTTCTTAACATATCATGTTCTGTTAGGAAGGTAAATCCTATCTGCGGACACAGACGATCCCTCTTGCCCTAAAGTGGGTCCAGCAACAAAGGGACAAGCTAATGTGTAGGTTCCTAATTAATGAATGAAAAGGATGGGTTAGATCGACCTACCAAGAGTCCAACTCTATTGTTGCTGTAGTGGTGGTGGCCTCTTGATCTCTGTCTCGATGGGTCACAATCCTTTTGCAACAGTGCTCGGATACCTGCACGAAGATCAGGAAACAAGAGCAACATACAAGATAATGATTTCATTCATAATCAACTAACCAATAAAGGAGGGTTAAGCATATTGCATCAAATAAAACACATTAACGCAAGATGGGAACCAGACAATAGTCATGTATATATATAAATAGAAGAAAGAGTTACAACCAGAGCCTTGACCTCGCAGCCTCCTTCAGCGGGGTTCAATCGAAGCGCGTCTCGAAGGATCATCGGGGAATTCGGACGAGGTGAGGACACAAGCCTAAGCTTTCTCGACAAAGTTCTCTTTCCGTTCTATCTTTCTAGCGAAATGTTCAGGAATTCTCTTCAGCCTTTTAGTTATAATATGTTTAGCTAGCTCATCAATGAAAGATGGATTTATTTATAGAGGGAGAGGAGGAGGTTAGGATCCCTACAATGGTGGAAGGGAGGCCTTATCCCTTGGGAGGTTTCCCCAAAAGGTGGAAACAAGAGGCCAAAGGAGGCGGGCCGTGGTTATTCAGTCGAACCACTCCAGATGACTCGCCCACGAAGTTGTTAGGATAGAAAATTTGCCTCTATATTTAAAAAACATTCCATAAACAGGTTGGTGTGGGTAGTGTTATTGCCTAAATCTACCTCAGGCTGAAGGAAGGTGAGATTCAGGGTAACACCAAACCACGCTCAGTCTAGTAGCTAGCCCTACCAGAACAAGAGAGGGCTCTCTCCGGGTCAATCTCAGGAAAAATGTATCAATAGGGCTTGAGATGACTGAAATGAGTGCTAATTTTAGGCTAGGTATATGAATAAAGGAGTTCGAGTTTGATTTTTAGGGTTTTTATTGGAAAAAGGGAAAGGCAATTTTGGGCTTGGGGATGAGGCCAATTTCTTGCAGAGTTCGAGTTGGGGCAGGGAAGGCAATGGCTTTGATGTCTTAGATTGAATGAATGGATAGAAAAGACTGCTGAGGAGCTGAAGAGGGCAAGAGGCTGCAAGGATCCTCTTCAAACAGATGAAAACACATAAAACTAAACAAAAGTTTAAGGCAGAGCACCAGCAAACTAATGAATTCTACCTTAGTTACTCATTTGTTTAATTTCAGAAGCAAAGAGAAGGGAAATGGCATACATAAAACATTAATGAACTTACAATTACATGGAGAAAAACACCATCAAAACTCAGAGCCACAAGGATCCCAACAAGTGCTGCAAAACCCTGGTCTTTCCTTTGCCAAAAATGCTGAAATGAATATACAATGAGGTGCCAAACTATTCCCAAGAGTCCAACCCTGAAAATGGCTCAGAAAATACATAATATAGACCAGCCTAACACCTCCCCATGACTCTAGGGGTCGAGCTCATCCTTCTAGGAGCTGTTTCAACCAATTCTAAACTAAGAACTGAAATCTAGGCAATCAAACAACTTGCCTCTATATGGTAGGAAACTGATTCATTCATTTAATTTTCACTTTTTAGTGAATGAATCCTCTAGAACAAGTAAAAATGTGCCAAATTTACATCATAGTCATGAAATTACATCAAAGTAGATCAAGAGTTACATCAAAAAGTGAAACTAGTCAAAACTGGGCGAAATTCTGAGTTGAAGAGTGAAAAATAGGCCAAAATCCTCTATGCGCCGCGCCCAAAATCTCTATGCGTAGCACAACTTTGGAGCTGTTTTTTAGGCCCTTCCCGAAGTCCAAATTGAGCTCATGATAGCTCGTTGGAAATCCCTGCCTGTCTACTTTCCAACCCAAGTGGAATTTATATATTTGGATGTCATTTGCCCCTCCAAAACTTCAATCTCCCAAGACTGGTTCCTGTGTGTGTAAAAAGTGGCAGAAAGGCCATTTTCAAGGTGTTTCTGACCCTTTAGGCCACCCAAAACTTGATGAAATCCTTAGGCCATTCCTGAGCATGCATAAATTTTCATAAAAAATCCAAAAATTTCAAGTTTTCCTCCATAAGATCTCCCAATCATAAGCACGCGCAAGGTGGCGCTACGCGTAGGGCAGGAAAATCTGTTTTGTGACCAAAAATATAAAAAATGACAAAATTTTCTCCAAATTCCTTGAAATTTGGACTGAAGGTCCTTCATCAAGTATCATGCTCAGCCAAAGAAGCTTCGGCCAATATTTGAAGTCGATCATGCATTTTGCGCCTCCTCAGTGCCTTCTTGGTGCATGCAGTTCAGGGACTGAATCACTGTCTCGTTCATAGGATGTGTCGGTGTCCGTCATGGTGTTGCAATGTGTATGTCAAGTGTATATTGATGTATATGTGGTGAAAATAAGAGTTTAGTGTATGTTTTCAATGCTAAATGTGCCAAAGGGAAATGAGGGACTGTGGTAAATATGAACAGTGGGTAAAGAGGACTACCAAGTGAAATTAAGGATGTGAAGACAGTCACTTGACTGTTTGGGAATGGGGAATTTTATAAGTGGTAAGGGAGATGGTAGGGTTTAGGGATAATAGGATTGTAGGGATAAGTAATATGGGAATGTAAGGGAATCAAGGATTGACAATAATGATAGGATTATGAAGGGGAAAGGGATCACAATTGGGAAATGGAAACTTGGCACCAAAATTACACCTTCAAAACATCAATTTCAAACCCTTGAAGAAGTTTTTAATCAAATTATAGGGTTAATCATTTCACCAATCAAACTCTTAAATTCCTCCTTCCAAATAACACCCAACACGAGTTAATAGCAGTGGCAAGGGTGCATAACTTACATTGGAGCAAAATATTTGAAGTTGTTTTGAAATTTGATGAAGAAATGATGAAGTTTGGCCTGTCGGCTCTGTGCGCCGCGCACGTTGGAAAAATGCACTATGGCAGGAGGCCCAGTGCGCCGCGCGGCCTATGTGCGCCGCGCACTTTCCCAATGCGCCGTGCAGGCAATTGCCCACACAGTTGGCCTTCAAACCCTGTTTTCACTCTTCTACAATCTGACTCGGCTTTCTTTGATGTCTCTTGGAGAAAATGAATTGATCAATGTAGAAATATCTTATGTATCAAAGGAATTTGATTTTCATTTTGAAATAACCAACTTTTGTAATGTTTGAAATTGGCATTTTTTCACTTTTAATACAAACTCTGTCTTTTTGTTTCCATTTGACTTTTGGCTGAAATGATGGCTCCTTTGTTGATTTTTTTGCAGGGATGGTGGCATGTTTTGGCAAAGGTGGTTGGGGCTGCGCCTGAATATTTCATGACTGAAAAACCTTTAAAAATTACATATTTATTACAAACAATAAATTTGACGATTTCTTCTTCAAAACAGAGTTTTGAAGAAGAAACATTCTTAAGCATTATTGATGATGAAAATCTTGAAATAGAAACTTATTTCGAACCTCCCTCTAGCCTGCTGGTATTATTAGTCATTTTGAGGACTAAATCAACTAAACCCTAGACCTAATGACTGAAGTGACTCTTTGGCAAACATGACTGTACAATGATTTTGATGAACTTCGATGAACAGACATGAGCCAGCAGGTACAAGACACGAGGGACATGAGCGAGAAGACCCTTCCGTCAGAAGACCGATGATCCTAATGGAATGCAAATGACCGAACCGAATGAGACACCTAAAAATGAAATGCAACAAAAGAGATTTTGATCTCTGACGGAGGGATTAACAGACCGAATCTAACATTGGCTCCAGTGGGGATGGTAGCTCCTTGGAGGTGCCAAGAACTACATATCTTTGGAAGAGTAGACAGTGCCTTCATCCATTGGGCAATGGAGTCAAAACACGAAAACTGACATTACACAGACTGACTCAGACTCAAGACTAAATTGAAAACCATAATAAACCAAACATGGCTAAACATAACTAACAAACTGGAAAGATGCTCATAATTGAGCTTATTCATTAAACCTACTCTAATTGTTATTTTCACCACCTGATCTAGTGAAATGGAACAACCAATGCAACCATGTAAGCATCCTGGCTGCTATTTGATTTCTTCCCAAATGCTTTCTGATGCGCAGGAAAAGGGAAGAATCGAAAGGCAACTCCCATGGAAACTTGGAATCAAGTTGACTGCTGATAAACTTGCAAAGCATGAATTGACTGGAATAATTCAAGAATACTACGAAAGGATCTTCATAAACATAGCTATTGATTCCCATTAACACATTACTATTCTGGTCCAAGTGATCTTCATAGCTGGAAATTAAGTTTTTCCTCACATCTGTACTGTCTTTCTTTGGTGACAGCAGCAAGCTGTCAAAAGGATCCTGCAATTCATGGATAACCAAACTCTGTAGCTGATTCCAAACAGAACAAAAGTATCCTTTATCAATCTCCTCATATGACTGCAAATCTTGACATGGGCTTTGTAATGAAAACTCTATTAAACAAGACAATGAAGGCGACTTTTGAATAAGATTATTATCGACATTCTTTTCTGGCACATGGTTAGCTAATGGAGAAGAACTTTTACAGTAAACATCATCCAACACACGAGCAATAGGATCATCAAAAACTTGAGAAGACTGCTGCGATGTATTCATTGAAACTGTATGACATCCTACTGGCTGTTCATCTTTTTCTTGAGAGATATTACGAAGATTCTGCCTTATAAACTGAAATGCTTCGAAACAAAAGGGTACAGAATCCTCTTGCATCATTAAATCATGTATTTCAGCTTCCACGACTTCATCTGTAATCTGACCTTCAATTTCATTTGGTGGCTGCAAATCTGATGCTAGGGAGGGTTTTGTATCCAAAATGATTTCATCAGTTGTTTCAGGAGAAGATTTCTCATTAACAACTTGCTCAAGAATTTCGTTATCTGTCTCATCCTCAACATTAAAACTGAGAGATTGTTGATTTCCTATATGCTGCTCATTTGAAGATTTACCATGCAATTTACCCTTCAACAACTTAAATGATTCAAAACAAAATGGTACGGAGTCACCTTGTATCATTTGATCATATGTGCCAGTTTCCATGTTTTCATCTGCAACTTGACAATCAATGGCACTCGGGGATTGCAAATCTGGGTATGGGAAATCTTGAACAAGGTTTTTATTGCCCTCAAGATGGTCCAAATCAAGACTTGTTGACAGTTGATTTCTGATTGTATGGAAGTTATCTCTAATGAACTGAAACGAATCAAAACAAAAAGGCAAAGATCCTTCACTTACTTCAAGATTTGCTGCACTTTCCTCGTCATCTTCATAGCTGATATGCATCGGTTGATCACTGTACTCGAGCTGCTGAAAGTGAACTTCCTCCTTCCAAAAACTAGCTGCTAGCTTGTCTGCAAGATTAGCTTATGTTTGGAGAACATAATCATCATAATACTGATCAAACTGAGGCAAATCATCAGTATACAACACGTCATCAAGCATACATGTCATATCAACAACTCTCTCTTCTTCAAGATGATCTATAAAGCAATCACTATGAGAACTGAGATAAGAAACAAAATGTTTTGGATCAGCAACTTGTTTTTCTTCAATCAACAAGTCATGGGCTTGAACATTATACTCATTCCTTGTGGTGTTCTTTTGCATCATCTCTTCTACTGCACTTACCAACATGTCAAGCTTTACCTCTAAAGATGTCAATTTTTCCGGATCTATGTTTTTCATCTCTTCTTCCTTCAACCTTGCCCTCAAGATCAGTAAATGAGCCTCTACATTTACTGCACTGTTCTGCATCTCTTGAAGTGTTGCAATATTCTTTTCTCTCAGCTGAAGCTCCATTTCCGGATCAAAAGCACCCGAGTAGTGCAAGAGAGAAGATCTAGGAGAAGGCCTTATATCAACTGGCATTGAATAATAAACTTGGTTAAATCTGGCAGAAAATTGTTGTACTATTTCCCCTGGGAGTCTTTTCAGCTGGTTATACTCTTCTATAATCAGGAAAAGATTTTGTCCGATCACCCACCTGTCGAGGAAAACTTCGATGAACTGCTGGAAATCTGAGATGCTCGCATCAGGTAGGGCTTTAAACCAACTCTTGACTTTGCCTTGAAAAGAAAGAGCAAAAAGCCTAATACTGAAATCCTCTTCATCAACTTCAAAAAGGTCTAGGAAAGTCTCAACATTCTGCACATGTTGCTCAGCGTTGACATTGTTGCATTCACCGTCAAATCTTGGTAGATATAGGTCATAATTTTTAGGGAAAGCATGAAGAACAGAAGGTAAAACAAGAGGTTTATACCTATCTGGGACTATATAAGGTGTAGGAGTATATACAAGAGCTACGGGGCCAGTCTTGTTTTCTTTAGGCTCATCACTCTGAAGAGAGTCATCACAATATGTGGGAAAAGTAAGGAGGCCAGGATCAAAGGGAAACTTAGTATTTACACTTTTTGAATAGGTCGAGTGAAGATTTTGATCACCTTTATCATACAACCATTTTCTGAAAAATTTTCAGGACAACTTCAAGAACAGAAAAGAAGTAATTTACAAGAAAGCAGACTAGATCCTGAATACCATTCCACTTTGGATACCTGAACTTTGTGTAAGATCCTTCCATTTTCGCAGAGAAAGAGTTAATCCTCCAGTGGAGTCTCTACATTGAGTTGGAGTCACCAAGTGAAAGATTTCAGCCTTCTTATGTCTGATCGTTGTCCACCATCAACCATTAGATCTAACTTGATACATGTACTGGGGAAAGACAATCTACAAGTCAGGTGTCACGTTCACAAGCTAGACCGGAGATTGACTGAAGCAGTGTTTATCTACTTTCGCTAATGCAAAGCAAAAGCGTTTCGAAGGCTACCTGGCATAACTTCAGGTTCCGTCTGTAGCTTATGAAACAAATAACACCAACAAGCAAACCATTTCTTCCCCAGTATGGTCAACACTATGTTATTGCCTAAATCTACCTCAGGCTGAAGGAAGGCGAGATTCAGGGTAACACCAAACCACGCTCAGTCTGGTAGCTAGCCCTACCAGAACAGGAGAGGGCTCTCTCCAGGTCAATCTCAGGAAAAATGTATCAATAGGGCTTGAGATGACTGAAATGAGTGCTAATTTTAGGCTAGGTATATGAACAAAGGAGTTCGAGTTTGATTTTTAGGGTTTTTGTTGGAAAAAGGGAAAGGCAATTTTGGCCTTGGGGATGAGGCCAATTTCTTGCAGAGTTCGAGTTGGGGCAGGGAAGGCAATGGCATTGATGTCTTAGATTGAATGAATGGATAGAAAATACTGCTGAGGAGCTGAAGAGGGCAAGAGGCTGCAAGGATCCTCTTCAAACAGAAGAAAACATATAAAACTAAACAAAAGTTTAAGACAGAGCACCAACAAACTAATGAATTCTACCTTAGTTACTCATTTGTTTAATTTCAGAAGCAAAGAGAAGGGAAATGGCATACATAAAACATTAATGAAACTTATAGATACATGTAGAAAAACACCATCAAAACTCAGAGCCACAAGGATCCCAACAAGTGCTGCAAAACCCTGGTCTTTCCTTTGCCAAAAATGCTGAAATGAATATACAATGAGGTGCTAAACTATTCCCAAGAGTCCAACCCTGAAAATGTCTCAGAAAATACATCATATAGACCATCCTAACCCCTTCCCATGCCTCTAGGGGTCGAGCTCATCCTTCTGAGGTGACTTTAATAATTCTAAACATGGAACTGAAATCTAGGCAGCCAAGCAACTTGCCTCTATATGCTAGGAAACTGATCCATTCACTTAATTTTCACTTTTTAGTGAATGAATCCTCTAGAACAAGTAAAAACATGCCAAATTTACATCATAGCCACAAAATTACATCAAGATAGAACAATAATTACATCAAGAAGTGAAACTAGTCAAACTGGCCGAATTTCTGAGCTGAAAAGTAAAAATTGGACCAAAATCCTCACAATAACGCGCCCAAAATCTCTATGGTAAGCACAACACAGAGCTGTTTTGAGACCTTACGAAAGTCCAAATTGAGCTCATGATAGCTGGGTGGAAATCCTGTCTGTCTGCTTTTTGCAGTGCAGAATTTCTGGATTTGGATGTCATTTTCCCCTCCAAAACTTCAATCTCCCAAGATTGGTTCCTGTGTGTGTAAAAAGTGGCAGAAAGGCCATTTTCAAGGTGTTTTTGACCCTTTAGGCCACCCAGAACTTGATGAAATCCTTAGGCCATTCCTGAGCATGCATAAATTTTCATAAAAAATCCAAAAATTTCAAGTTTTCCTCCAGAAAATCTCCCAATCATAAGCGCGCGCAAGGTGGCGCTACGCGTAGGGCAGGAAAATCTGTTTTGTGACCAAAAAAATAAAAAATGACAAAATTTTCTCCAAATTCCTTGAAATTTGGACTGAAGGTCCCTCATCAAGTATCATGCTCAGCCAAAGAAGCTTCGACCAAGATTTGAATTCGATCATGCCTTTTGCGCCTCCTCAGGGCCTTCTTGGTGCATGCAGTTCAGTGACGGAATCACTGTCTCGTTCATAGGATGTGTCAGTGTCCGTCATGGTGTTGCAATGTGTATGTCAAGTGTATACTGATGTATATGTGGTGAAAATAAGAGTTTAGTGTATGTTTTCAATGCCAAATGTGCCAAAGGGAAATGAGGGACTGTGGTAAATATGAACAGTGGGTAAAGAGGATTGTCAAGTGAAATTAAGGATGTGAAGACAGTCACTTGACTGTTTGGGAATGGGGAATTTTATAAGTGGTAAGGGAGATGGTAGGGTTTAGGGATAATAGGATTGTAGGGATAAGTAATATGGGAATGTAAGGGAATCAAGGATTGACAATAATGATAGGATTATGAAGGGGAAAGGGATCACAATTGGGAAATGGAAACTTGGCACCAAAATTACACCTTCAAAACATCAATTTCAAACCCTTGAAGCAATTTTTAATCAAATGATAGGGTTAATCATTTCACCAATCAAACTCTTAAATTCCTCCTTCCAAATAACACCCAACACGAGTTAATAGCAGTGGCAAGGGTGCATAACTTACATTGGAGCAAAAGATTTGAAGTTGGTTTGAAATTTGATGAAGAAATGATGAAGTTTGGCCTGTCGGCTCTGTGCGCAGCGCGCACACCTAGTGCGACGCGCCTCCTAGATGCGCCGCGCACGTTGGAAAAATGCACTGTGGCAGGAGGCCCAGTGCGTCGCGCAGCCTATGTGCGCCGCGCACTTTCCCAATGCGCCGCGCAGGCAATTACCCATACAGTCGGCCTTCAAACCCTGTTTTCACTCTTCTACAATCTGACTCAGCTTTCTTTGATGTCTCTTGGAGCAAATGAATTGATCAATGTAGAAATATCTTATGTATCAAAGGAATTTGATTTTCATTTTGAAATAACCCACTTTTGTAATGTTTGAAATTGGCATTTTTTCACTTTTAATACAAACTCTGTCTTTTTGTTTCCATTTGACTTTTGGCTGAAATGATGGCTCCTTTGTTGATTTTTTTGCAGGGATGGTGGCATGTCTTGGCAAAGGTGGCCGGGGCTGCGCCTGAATATTTCATGACTGAAAAACCTTTAAAAATTACATATTTATTACAAACAATAAATTTAATGATTTCTTCTTCAAAACAGAGTTTTGAAGAAGAAACATTCTTAAGCATTATTGATGATGAAAATCTTGAAATAGAAACTTATTTCGAACCTCGCTCTGGCCTGCTGGTATTATTAGTCATTTTGAGGACTAAATCAACTAAACCCTAGACCTAATGACTGAAGTGACTCTTTGGCAAACATGACTGTACAATGATTTTGATGAACTTCAATGAACAGACATGATCCAGCAGGTACAAGACACGAGGGACATGAGTGAGGAGACCCTTCTGTCAGAAGACCGATGATCCTAATGGAATGAAAATGATCAAACCGAATGAGACACCTAAAAATGAAATGCAACAAAAGAGATTTTGATCTTTGACGGAGGGATGAACAGACCGAATCTAACAGGTAGCTCATTGGGACAGAGCGCCAATGGGCACGGGGCCCAGTATTAATCTTCCTCATTGGCGCGAGGGCATAACAGTCTACTAGCGCTAAGGCAAAAACATGTGTTTTTGATGGTCTGCTCAGGAAATTGTCAACAGAAGGAATGTTGTCCTCATGTAAAGGGGTGCAATGATGGTCTTTGCAAGGCATGACACTTCTTATTAGTCACAAAAAAGATCCTCCAATTTCTGGGATGGGGATTGCAGGGACAGTGACAAAATGTTGTGTAACAGATGCCCCCTAAAGCATGAGGTCCGAGAGAGAGGGAGGGGTGAAATGCTTTACGAGAATGCGTTCGAACCAAACACCATTGTCGGAAGACCTGCAATTACAAATACAACTGATATCTCTGATACATGAACATGTGGCATGGGTGCAACCATCCAAAATAGAGTACATATATGAACTGAGATCTGAGGTATGGACGTAGCCATCCAACAGATAGGATCAACAAATAGACTTAGGTATGGTTGTAGCCATCCAATCAAAAGAGTCATGCATAAATTCATGATAAACCACAATATCTCGCAACCTGGATTTATCAGACAAAACCCAGGGTCTTGCGGTCCATCTCGACCAAAACAAGTACAAATTAAAGCATGTGAATATGTGAGCTGAAGTCGAACATGCAAGAAAATCATTTGATTACCAGCCAATGATGAAAGTTGTTAACAGGCTCGAGAGAAACCACCAATAATGACAATGGATCTCAAGGTACAACAGGTACAATCCACGGAATGTGAACAATGATCTGGCATCGAACACCCGTAAAATCACTCGATCGAAGGCCAATGATGTGGACCTATTATCGAATGTGAAGAACTTTCCATTGAGGCATGCAAGCTCTAAGGTACCGGAAGGGAGTCTCTAGATCAACTTCCTGGATAATGAGCTGAAGTCGATAGGAAGTGACCCGGTCGAAGGAGGGTCGTAATGTTTCCCACATTATCGACACGAGACAGAGGAACATGATGATAGTAAATCAGGACCAAACAGAGGATCAGAGGGAGGTTGAAAACTGTAGAGGCAAACTTCTCTTGAACATATCAGTGACACGACTCTGGATTTGGCAGTATTTGACATCAAGGGATCTGCGGTCATGATGATATGGCAAAGAGAAAATGAGAGGTCAAAACAGATTACCCAAACCCATGGAGGCAATAATGACAAAATGAGATGTCCCCAACTTGACACGGATGCAGATGAGTGTCATGTTCAAGAGTGACATACTGCCGACACAACTAAGGATTAGTTCCATTTTCCCCCACCATTTCTGGTGAGTACCCCAATTATTTTTGAAAAACAAGCTTGAAGGGGATAACATATGCTTGTAATGTAAGTTTGTCCTTCGAAAAAATCCATCCTAGTACATTTTACGAGCCCTAGGAAGGAGGAACTTGGTGAACGTCATGGTGACGAAGTCCGATGTCATCAGGGTTTAACGAGTCTGACAAAGGAATAACACGACATCTTTTTGTATTTAGAGAGTTTGAAAAGAAACGGAAAAGAAAACTCCAACATGTCCCTTTTCTTAAATAGTCCCTCAGATCTGAAAAGGTAGAAAACAGTATTTGAAAGAACCTCTTAGTCGCAATAGGCTAAGGTATTCCTTTTTCGTAAATAATCTATCCCGACCCGAAAAAGGGTAAACGTATACTAGGTAGATATCGTTTCGCAGCCATTTAACGAGTTCAAAACGACAAGAGTCTCGGCAATATTTTCAGTTTTAGAGAGTCAGAAAAGCGCCGAAAGATGACTCCAGCAGTGACTTTTTCATGCTTTTACCGAGTCCGAAAAAGTATAAAATACAACTCGTTACTTCATCGCTATCTCATTAAAAACCTGTCACTGCACAAGAGAAAACGTAAAACCCATTTCTCGAAATAACATAATGCAATAATAACAAAAACATGTCCTAAAACCTAATTAGGGTTCTGAAAATTTATAAAATGCCAAAAATGGTAAAAAATAATTACTTTTCACTTTTACCTCTTGTGGAGCAATAATTACCCATTTTAGACTGTGATTTTGCGGCGATGATAACAAGCGATCTGGTGGATCAATCTCGAATCCGTCAGTTCCAGGTAAGATCTGACATCCCTTCCTGCATTTTAATTCCTGTTTCATTATCTGCAACCCCAAATTTGGAATCCTGTGGGGGAATTTGTAAAAAATAGGGCACGGCGGTTGGCGCGAGTATCGGGCACAGACTCGCACCAATTGCCCAAGTTCCTGAACTGGGGCACGCCCATTGGCGCGACTGTTTCCCAAACAGTCATGCCAACCGCACAAACCTTTTTAAGCTTACAAGGCAAGAAATTAGGCCCAATTTTCACAAATTCAAAGCTTTTAATTTGGCTAATGAGGTTCATATGAACATGTTTGTAGGTGTGAAGCGGAAAAATGGTGATCGAACGGAAAGAATGAGAACACAGTGAAGAAGACGAGCTTTCCATGGAAAATGAAAGATGCGTGGAAGCTCTCAGAGACTGTGGACTGAAAAATTCTTCATGACACCATGCCTCAGAGCTCAACCGAAGCTGCTGCAATACTTAATCAATATCTGGGATGAGGATGAGGAAAAATTCATCCTTCGTGATCATGGACTCTAAATTGATGTTTCAGACATTTACTTCATAACATGACTGTCGCAGAGGGGGGCAATGCCATTCCTGACCGATACCTGGCCCACCATGGAGAACATGAGCATGGTGATCGACAAGGTATGTCGAGGGGCACGGAAAGGATCAGGAAGCGGGAAAGTGGATATCCAGACTATCCCGAATTTGGCACTAAAAGTAGTGCTACACACAATCACACGAGCTGCGGGATGGCAAGAACTGCACAAAGCAATAAAAACACAGCTAATTCTTACAGTAGACTGTCTGACACCGACCCTCTACAACTGGGCAGAGGCAGTGGTGATCAATATGAAACGTCAACTAACAAAATGCAAGAAGACCAACAACAACTGATTTTCATGGAGGACTAGCCCTACTCTAGCACATATTTTACTAGTGATCCAGATCTCCCACTCCCAGAAGGAGAGGATTGGGATGACGCACTTGGCAAGACTCATTTTATATTTTCACAAGTAATATGAATTTATTATTATTATTATTATTTTAATGTATGTTCTGACACTAAATCCATGTGTTATGGAGATGTTGGCCTAGAGAGACTTGCAAGCATGTCTCCGATAGCGAGGGGAGTCCCTCGCGACTTTGATATTGCCCCTCATGGTGAGGGAGGCGAGGAGGAAATCATGCGCAACCTAGAGGGAATCTCTCGTGGGGTCCCGGACTATGCGCGATTCGACGATGCTCCTCATGCATACTAGAGACACACTGCAGGAGTGTCAAACCAAGTTCACCGCTTGTTGAGGCGGCTTGTACAGGCGGTGACATGATATCATGAGCATCATGTCGATTAGACACCTAATGTTTATTTCTGCATATTTTTGAGAGACATGATGTCTCAGGATGTAACAGAAACACACATATTTTTTGAACTTATGATGCACACTGATGTAAACATTCGATATATATATATATATATATATATATATATATATATATATATATATATATATATATATATATATATATATATATATATATATATATATGGATCTTTTTAATGTGATGATGATTTTACAAATTACACAAACGTCTATCTAATGCAATGTTAGCTAATGTATCGGTTAAATAATATGCATAATAAGTAACGACCCAAAATAAAGGAACAAAGATTTCATTTTACGCAAGCTCGAAAACAAAAGTAAACTATGCTTGAGATTGGTTTCATTTTTACACAAGCTTGGAACAAAGATAAACTATGCTTGAAACTGGTTTCATTTTTACGCAAGCTTGAAACAAAGGTAAAATATGCTTGAAATTGGTTTCATTTTTACGCAAGCTTGAAACAAAGGTAAACTATGCTTGAAAAACGGGCATGCCCCCAGCATGGTGACTCAATTCGAGGTACATGCCCCTGAAGCTTCAATCCAGCTACAATAAATGAAAAGCGGATGGAGTGAAGGTTCAACTTACGAGATCAGAGAAAGACTCGACTGGGATTTTACGAGATCTAATCAAAGACTCGAATTGAACGGGAACATGTTTCATTGTTTTAATGAAGTTGAGACATTAAAAGAACTATCCTCATAACCGAATTATTTTTTTAACGAGGTTGACATAGAATACGAACTATCCTCGAAACACCTTGTTTCATTTTTTAACGAGCTTGACATAAGAAAAGGAACTCTGCTCATACCGAATTTACCATAACGAATAAGAGTTCATGGCTTCCAAGAAGTTCGCATCTGATGGGAGAACAACGTCTTAGAAATCGCGATCGAATGCCCCCAGTAAACGGTACCCAAGGGCACAATCATTGGATGAGGGCAACGAACAAGTGGCCACATAATTAACCCGTGGCAGGGAAGATACAACTGGCGGATAAAGATCCGGCAGAGACGATGGTGGACTAGCTGCCACTTCTAGACCAAAGAATGAAAGTTGATCAATGGTCACGATCTGACCTTCATTTGGAAAACAGATCACACGAAAGAGGGAGGAGACAATTGCACCCATGGCATAAGCATAGTCGCGCCCCAAGAGTAAATTAAAATCCAAGGGGCCTGGGACAACCATCACATCTATACAAACGGTTTCCCTCCCAAAGTGATTGGCAACTTTGGAAGGATCCCTAATGGTTGACTGGTTCCTCTGTTAAATGCCAACATATTATGAGTAATAGGCACAAGCAGTGGAGAAACAAAATCTTTCCAAGTAGTTGAATACATAACACTAACAAACGCGCCTTCATCTATAATTGTGCTAGGTATAGCCACATCAAAGGTCTGTACCGTGATCTCAAAAGGCACATAAGAAGGAAGGCGGTATCCCACAAATCGACTCCAATCGAAGGAAGCGACCAAACTATTTGGAGGGGGTACCATTGAATGAATATGGTCATCCCTTGGTGTTACTAGAGCAAGAGGAGCATCCTCCTAGACCTCCATCATGGCAGCAGGAGGTGCAGCTTCTTGAACTACAGGGATGGGAGAATCTTTATCCAAGTCCGAGGAATATGAAGAAACAAGAAGAACGTGAGGGGGATGAGATCCAATCTCGATGGAAAAGACCTGATGAACCACAGGCGAGATCAGATCAACCGATTCCACGACTAATGGTTGGTTGGGAACGGATTCTTGAATTTGAATTTCTGAGGGAGAGGGATCAGATCAACCGATTCCACGACTAATGGTTGGTTGGGAACAGATTCTTGAATTTGAATTTCTGAGGGAGCGGGATCGACCAAGGATGAATCTCGACCGATTGTGGAATCAACTAGTAGAGGACTCGAAGAAAGCTTCTAGTAGGGTACAGAAATAGTAGGGTTGTCCAACACTCTCGCGGATTCATCCATGTACGGACAAAGGTGAATAGGATGATGCCCTTCACACAACTTACAGGGATTGGTAATATTACCCTATTTCTTATGAGTCTTATCATTGTTAGTTGAAGATATGCCACCAATATGACTTCCAGAAGCCAAAGGCAATGGCGGACGACCGTCGAACCATAATTCAAGCACCTTAGGAATGCTAGGGCAGTCTCGAAGAAAGTGGTCAGCTTTGCACAACATGCAAGGGAATTTGACTTTCCGTGGAAGGTTGGATGGTTTATCAACGGAAGGTGTATGAGGCATAATAACTGCAAAGATGGTTTCTCTCTTATCTGAATTCTTCTTCTTCATCTTAGCCACCTGGTTACTAGAATCCAGACTTTCACAAGGCGAAGTAGAAGAGGCGGACGAAGAAATAGGTGAAGAAGGGGAGAGATCCAACTTAGAATCAACATGATGCTATCCAGGTGGAGGGGGTGGTTGTACAGAGGGCAGAATACTTGAGAGCACAGAGGTCAAGAATAACCAAACAAGCAACCCAACAGTTAACCCAGGAAGGGACAATGTTTCCATATAAGGAGAACCAACATTCCCAAAAGCAGGAAAAGGACCAGGATTCCCTTCGGAGGGGACTCCTTGGTTGGTAAACTCTGGAAACATTGCCATAGGAAACAACCCTAAAACACTATGGAAGATAACTTTAACCAAGAATATGTCGTGGGCAAGTAATATTTTAAGACATTGAAACAAAACTCTGTCGTTTCATATTTTAAGGGTCGAGAAATGGGCAAAAGGTGACTTTATCACTTTCAGGTTGAAACGACCATGAAAGGACAAGAGCTCGATGATCTTTTCTCTTTTAGGGAGTCATGAAAAGATCAAAATGACTACTCAGGTAATCTAAGCAAGAGGGTGCACCAAGTTTCTGCGAACTGCCATACACACCTTGGTGATCAAATGAAAGAGAAATGACCAAGGACTTAACGTACGTGTAGGTAGTATCCCCGAATGCTATGTTTGGTGTATCACGGTTGCAGGGCGACAGACTCGGCTTCCTATGGATAAAGGATTTGAACCTATGAGGGTATCCCTTTATATCCACGACGGTATGTGGAGCACAAGTCCGTACTAGTGCTGTCTAAAGCCAGATGGCGAACGACAACTACTAGGTTTAACGATGTTGGAACATGTCACTAGCCTAGACCTCTAAAAATGTTTGCGTTAGGTTCCAATGCTTCCTTAGGTTAATTGAATAAATTTTTACAGTTGATCTTGAATTAATGTTTCAATTTCAAGGCCCTACTGAATTTGATCTCAAATTTCCTAATGCAAGCTACATGCAATAGAACACCATTTTCCATTTGATGAATGTTAACTAAGAGAAGGATAGAGATCTTTCAGAAAGCAGCAAACAATGAAAACATACGAAGAAGTCCCCTAATGCATGTAATACAATCAAAACGAAAAACAAAAAACTCTTTCCTAGATGCAAGCACTAGTTATGCAAAAGAACTTTTCATTTTTGATGCAAACAAAAGGATGCAATTTTTTGTTTATTGAATGAATAAAGCACACAATGCACTAATTACATTAAGAATTAAATCAAACAATAGTTTAGAACACTATGAATGTAGAGATCTCAAAATGAACAATTCGAAAGCAATACAGACATAAAAACGTACTCAAACCAATGATGCACTCTTTCAATCAAAGTGAAAGCTCTCGGAATGACCCAAACGAGCAATGTGATCTATGCTCGAAAATGAAGAGATGGAGAGTCAAACAAACACAAAAGTAATTTTTCAACAAACCAAAAACTCAAAGGATCAAGAAATACTAATACTTGATCAGGGAATCAAACTGACCACAATAAAAAAGACTCCAATTTCAATAAGAAGGTACAGTAAGCAAAAGACACCTAGAAATCCTAGGGCTATGAACTGCACTGATGAGAGAATAGTCAAACAACTGAGAAGAGCAAGCTGAAAGTAGTCAAAACAACTCCAAAAATACCATTGCAAACTAAGAAACAACCCAGAGTCAAGCACAACTGACTAAAAACTGAGCAAGAAGGTCAAACCAAATCCTACAAGATTCGACGCGATTGTGAGGCGGTAATCCGTGCCAAACAGGGGTTGGTGCTACTGCAACAAAAGCAACCAGCGCCAATTGGCACGACTGTTCAAACAAAACTTGTGCCAAGTCGGATAACTATGGGAGGAGGGAAGAACTAGTGAGCAGAGGTCAATCTTGACACTTTGGAGTTGAACAGGAGGATTCTAGACAATCAAATAAGCCAAAAAAGATAGACAAGCAAGCAAACGACCAAAGTCGACTTGACAAGGCAAATTCCTAAAAGGCAACGAAATGAAAAAATAACACTGATCCCCAGTGGAGTCACCAATTTGTTGGGAAGGTAAATACTCTCTGTGGACAGAGACGATCCCTCTAGCTCTAGAGTGGGTCTAGAAACAAACGAACAAGCTAAAGTGTAGGCTCCTAATTAATGAACGAAAAGGACGGGGTAGATCAACCTACCAGGAGTCCAATGTTGTTGTCGTTGTAGTGGTGGTGGCCTCTTGATCTTTGTCCCGACGGGGCACAATCCTTCTGCAACAGTGTTCGGATACTTGCATGAAGACCAGCAAACAAGAGCAACATACAAGACAATGATTTCATTCATAATCAACTAACCAGTCAAGGAGGGTTAAGCATATTGCATCAAATAAAACACATTAACACAAGATGGGAACCAGACAATAGTCATGTATATATATAAATAGAAGAAAGAGTTACAACTGGAGCCTTAATGTCGCAGCCTCCTTCAGCGGGGTTCAGTCGAAGAGCGTCTCGAAGGATCGTCGGGGAATTCGGACGGGGTGAGGACACAAGCCTAAGCTCTCTCAATAAAGGTCTCTTTTCGTTCTATATTTCTAGTGAAATGTTCAAGAATTCTCTTCAGCCTTTCAACTATAATATGTTCAACTAGCTCATCAATGGAAGATGGCTTTATTTATAGAGGGAGAGGAGGAGGTTAGGATCCCTACAATGGTGGAAGGGAGACCTTATCCCTTGGGAGGATTCCCCAAAAGGTGGAAACAAGAGGCCAAAGGAGGGGGTCCATGGTTATTTAGTCGAACCACTCCAGATGACTCACCCACGAAGTTGTTAGGATAGAAACTTCACCTCTATATTTAAAAAACATTCCATAAACAAGTTGGCATGGGTAGCTCACTGGGATAGAGTGCCAATGGGCGCGGGGCCCAATGTTAATCTTCCTCATTGACACGAGGGCATAACAGTCTACTAGGGCCAAGGAAAAAACATGTGTTTCTGATGGTCTGCTCAGGAAATTTTCAACAGAAGGAATGTTGTCCTCATGGAAAGGGATGCAATGATGGTCTTTGCAAGGCATGACACTTCTTATTAGTCACTGAAATGATCCTCCAATGTGCGGGATGGGGATTGTAGGGATAGTGAAAAAATGTTGTGTAACATGTTCACAATTTATATTTATGGTTGAATGGAATGGAGTATGGGGGTTGGGGACCGCCGGCAGTCCCAACCTGCCAGCAATCCCGATGTGGTGTGGTCACTTTTAAACATTGCAACCATAATGTTAACTCCACGGATAAGCCTTCAACCGGAGCCTCCGTTAGCACTTTCGTGTTAAACTCATCACATGGCAACGTTTGTTGCAACTCTTTGTGCGGTTATCATAAAACCACCATCAAACCCGAAGTTCGAACATCCAACCAGAGTTAAATGCGACGGTTCCGCTAACATCCACCACGACCGCGGATTTTGGGGTTGGCATGTGGCCACCCCATTCGCTAAGATTAAATGTTGTGGTTAGTTCGGTAGGGTATTTGGAGCACGCCTAAAAATTGGCGGTATTTGCTATTTTAACTCCAGATAAGTGGAGTTCTCCACTTTTAGTGGAGTTTTTCTAGGTGTAACTGGGCAAAAGAGTAGGAGACTCAATTTTTGCCCATTCTGAGTGAATGAAGGGTCATTTTTTACTAATTGGAGCATTCATGAGCCATTGGTGCAGAGAAAGCAACCATTAGAGCACTGTAACTACATGTATTTACAAAATTTTGAGCATAATGAAAGATGGACATGTCATTGGGAGCTGGACCAACAGTCGTAGCCTAGGAGGGGTGAACTGCTTTATCATGCCTGCTGTGTAAATTATATGTGGTGACTTATTTCTCTAGTTGACACTATTGTTCAATGTTATTTAAGCTTGTTTTATGCTTCTAATTCACCTAAAATCATCTACAATTCACGGACAAACACCTCAATCCTTAAGCAAACTAATGAACTAAGTATGCACATGTTTATAAAATGAAAAGACACTTAGCACAACAAAAATAATACAGCCATTTCAGATCACTTAATAAGTGTATTTTTTTTATGACTTTAAGCCATGTTGTTGACTTAACCGTATAATTAAAGAAATTAGGGTTTACCCTAGATACTATCCTTGCAATGAAGGAAAATCTTTTCAATATACTAGAATTAATGGTCGGATGTGTATCTGAATAACACTCATAAAACAAAATGAAATATTGTTCACTTTTGTATCATAACATTAAACACACACACACACACACACACACACACATGCAATTACTCCAATGAATTGTTCTTGACCTTCTCACTATTTCTATGCAAGCATGTGGATGGGTCTCACACACACACACACATATATAGAATTTATAGGTGGTATGCAACTAAATTTAGGAGTTCAATTTTGTCATTTAATTAGTTTTTAAATTTTATTCCAAGAAAATTTTGTGTAGGTTTTATATAATAAAATTATTTTGGTGACATGTAGATATATAATTTTTTTATTCAACATTAAGATTGACCTCAACTTAGCCTTAGCTTAGCTCTTGTGATAATAATGATAATAATAATTTTATTTAAAATATATCCAAAATTTTCTAAGAACTATATAAAATTATTATAAATTTAGTTTATAACAAATACATCAAAAATCACATTTTATAATAATCTA
This sequence comes from Pinus albicaulis, assembly GCA_034641835.2. Taxonomy (NCBI): domain Eukaryota; kingdom Viridiplantae; phylum Streptophyta; class Pinopsida; order Pinales; family Pinaceae; genus Pinus; species Pinus albicaulis. The sequence goes on from CM076584.1 coordinate 1,686,156,713, forward strand.
TAAAATAAATTAAATTGTAAATTGTCTCATATATAATTAATACGAGTAAACATAAAATAATAATAATAATAATAATAATATATATAGATATAATGTAAAAAATAAGAAAAAGAATAATTTAAACCTATTTTAATCCTACAAGAACTATGAAAGGAAGAGAATCTAATCTTTGAATATGTAAATCTCAAACCTTTATATTAAAAAAATTATGGATTTTGGAAAAGAATTGAGCCATATAGATATTGTAACATAGTAAATTTTATGAATCTTAAAATAAATAAAAAACCTTAAAAAATAATCAACACTATCAATCAACAAACAAACAATATGGAAAACTTAGGTCAAACATAGTATAACAACACCCATGAAGTTGTCCGACTCAAAAAGAAATTAAAAAAAAAAAAAAAAAACAACAACTTTGCAAGTTGGAGGAGAAAAATAATCAACTGGTTATGGAGGTTAGTTGTAGCACCTTGAATTGAAATACAATCGCCTTCAAACTACTGAGATGAAAAAAGTTAACATTGAGTTGTCATGCTCACCTTCTTCCACATTTCATGATGTTAATTGTCAACCTCATGTTCATGATCATGACCGATCACATGTTTTTGTTACACCTAATTTTGAAAAACATACTATAGGTAATAAGGAAATGAAGTATTGGAAAAGACAACTCTAACAATACATGCATGCTCATAGCTTCTAAATATAAAATTTGTGCCCATCTCCCTGAAAAACACACAACTTACCAAAAGTTGCAAGTAAAGACCAATTATTGGACCATACCAAACTCCAATTACTACTTCCAGACCAGACCATTTATTACGACAACCCCATTCAAAATCACAAATTAAATGTGATATTTTTATCATTTCATAAACAAACAACATACACAGAGAGGTAATTACATGGAAAACACCTATGGATTAATCTTTGGGTACCCTCTAGCATATGAATTTATTTTTCTATATCTCTAAGTTCAAAGGGGTATTAATTCTACCATCCTTCCAAAGGCTTGAGAAAAGGAATTTTGAGAAGGTGAAACACTTCTTGTTGAGTAATCACCGATGCTATCATTGTGGCCTGGGAGCTGAGTATCACAGAATGAATAAAATCCAACAAAATTTAGGCCAAGGCAAAGAAAAATTTACCCCTAATTAATTTTTAGTCCTAGTGTGATCCCATCAAAACTAAAAGAAAAAAAATTGTTTTAACAACAATGCAAAATTTCTACCAAACCCACCTTAAACTTACTATGAAAGCCCATCTTTATTTTGAGAAAGAAATTCCTACTAAAACTCAATTCTCCATCTACCAATCCCTTAAAAATTGACACAAAATCATTTTGACATAAGGAAGTATTTATAAAACTGTGAAACTAACACAAAATCATTTTGACATCGAGAAATATTTATAAAACTATGAAGAAAATATCCTCCAAAAATGAAAATTATTCTTCAAACTTATACTTACATTGGAGTAGTTGTTTTTATTACCATGATTTCTAGAAGATTGCAATGCTTTGTTAAATTCAATAGACAATCATCAAGTTCCATTTCTATAAACTGAAAGAGACATGTCCACACATTGTTAAACTCTTGAGTGGAGGATTTGGACTCTCCAGAGACACGGTTGTATTTTCCAAGTTAAATTTAGCGATACCTCGCCCTGGAAAGGTAAATTACTTCCTTCGTAAACAATAACAGAACACTAGTTTTTTATGTTTTGTGCTTATGTTTGATTTCGTTCCTATGTTATTGGAACTATGCTTTACATGCTCTAAAAATATATAATGATAGTGTATGATGCTTAAGATTTGTTTTATATTTGATTTCATTTTTTTAATGGAAATAAGTGGATAATTGTGTGCCCATAATGCATGAGCGGTCACAACTAGTGTGGAAGTGGCTAGCGTGAAACGCGTCTGCCCGAAAATACTAGCGTAAGGAAGAAACTTTTGTGTAAAGCTGAGGGTTGATTTTCTTCCTACGGACTTACATAAATCCCTCTAGAGTGGTTGCGTTTAAATTCTTCGCAAACTTGAACGATGTGCAGGAAGTGTACATGTTGTTTTTTCGCCCTTTTGGTCTTTGATAAACCGCATCCTCAAGTTCATACATGCATTATTCCTGATTTTTTATGGAAAAAAATGGGGTTGCAATGGTCCTTACCTGCTCACTCTTGTTTTCACAAGAGTCACTAATCAGACTGATAATGAATTTAAAATGGAGCCTCTAGATGGTCGATTTTGGATGGTATCGTGCATAATGGAAACCCGAGGCATTAAACCAACGCAAGCATGGAAGTTGTATTATAGGATATTGTGTGGGCAGAACGATGTGTTTTTTTTGTATGTAAACCAAAAAAAATTAATGTGATAGTTGTGTTAGGTCACTCCCGGAAGAAAGAAATTTCTTTTCGACAATTAGGAGGAAGACTATTGTTTTGTAGAAGTCAATCTGGTATGGTGAAACTTGTGGATGAATGGAGGGGTTGTCACATGTGGAATTCATGTAAATAGACTCGTCCGTAGCAAAGCTCCTGTCAAAGGCGAGGATATTCTGGTCATATTGGGGACTTGATGGAAGGCCAAGGGGATCTTCAACCTCCAGATTGCGGATGATATATGAACCTATGAGGCATGCCAGTAGATTAACTCTAGTGATCTCGAGGGTGTGGTCATGATACCATATATTTCCAGGATGTTGGATGTTGTTATAGTGGTAACCTGACTGCTTCCAGGCCAGTTCGGTCTCATTGAAGCCCATCATAAACCATGCTTGCGAGTTCCCGTCGCCCTCAGGCTCATGGATACCACCGTGCAGGTGGATGACGGTAGGGAATCCGTCGTGTTTGGTCTGGGCAGTTTTCAGAGTGGGATCCCATGGCAAGAAATGTCGAGTGGGCAGATGGGTCTCCCAACTCACGAATGTAGAGATGCCTTGGATGGCCTCAATCGTTGGACCTGGCACGGAAATAATGCTATGTAAATAGTGTATGTAATGCACATGGCAATTTTTTATAAGTGGAAAGATAAACATACGTGGTAACTGTTCTTTGGTGGCGTACATACGAAGAAGAGCTCCAGTGAAACCTCCCCTAAAATAACACCTTTGACATAATAAAGTGAATTAGAGATTATCATACTAGCAATTGCACGATATGTTGCAAAGAAAAAGCTGTAAAGCAATAACATAGAAAAGAAAACACATGGCAAAGTCCACACACATAGTGGTAGCCATTATTTTCCATGTTAATTTTGTAGTTGAAGTTACTACTTGTAACTTTGATGGTAAACATGACTCTATCCACTCTCTATGACATTCAAACACATTAAACAATAAAAAATTACATATTGTTTTTTTACACTCTAAAGATAAAATTCAATACTGCTGACTGAAAATAAAATTTGCAAAAGTAGATTATCTTTTCCATCAACATTGAAATTCCTGAAACAATAATTTGTATGGTAGCTACCACTATAACCTCTAGTTGAGAGTTACACTAGTTTCTACCCACAGAGCACACGGTCATTCACTGTGGGAAGCTAGATGCATTTATATGTGTTCATGAAAGATGCAGATCAGTTCCATAATATATAATTCTTGATGTATTCTTTGTTGATGAACTATAAGATACATTTTCCAAAACAAAGAAAGACACAGTTAAAATTAACATGCCTAATAGCAATCTGCCATGTGTACCATGACCTTTAAGTTTTCAGCCATACTGTGCCAATTCTGGTATCGAACAATAGAGTTTTTCATTTGGCTTACAAGTCACAACCCATTGGACTTAGAGCTCTCACTAAAACCCATATGCAAAACATGATACAAATATTGCAACAAGATACTCTACAACCCCATTAATGAAGAAGAATAAATACAGAAATAAATTCTATAGATTACATTGGAGTTTTGACCATGCACCCATGGAGTACATCTCTCTTTTATGATTACTTGGGAGAGCTCTGGACTAGGCCCTTACCTGAACAAAGAAGCCCAATTCCACTGAAATCAAAGAAGCCCAATTCCAATGAATTTTGAAATCCTCAGAAACCTTATTTAATAGACTACCTGAGCACTATGCCGCATATTCAAAACGTCCAAAGAAATCTTTGTTACACTAGGATTCAAATAAAGAAAACATAGTCACTTTTCATATCACAAAGCTGAGAAAGAAAGAAGTCTCATATGTCACAATGATATGAATTTGGAAGCCGTATAGAATGAGGAAAAAAAAAAAAAATTGCACAGAAGTTATTTGAGAAATTAAAATAAGCGAACGTGGAAAGAAAACATTGTAGGAAAGTAATGGAAGAGGCATTCCAGTGTAATCTATTTTAGTTATTAATGCGTTACAAAGTTCTATTAATGTTAGGTTGGCTTCTACAAGATCTATTCTTGTTCGAAATGTTGAATATAGAGAAATTTTATTAATAGTTTTTTTGTAATCTGAAAATTCTCGAGCATGAACTAACATGTTGTTCAACTCAGGTACAACATTTTGGTTATTAATACAAAATTTCACTAGATTATATAAAAAAGAAATTGCTAGTTAATAATAATTTGGACTTTCTATTTTCCAAAATAGATCAATAAATTTTAAAAAATGGAGGACTATGAAACCTATAAATAGACTACCTATGGCCTACACAAAGGGAAGATGACAAAAGAAGAGAGATAAATATTATTGGCAGCTCAAAAAAAGGAAAACAAAGAATATTAGTAACGTTAACACCCTGTGCGATAAATTCTTATCAGATAGGAAAGTAACTTGAATCCAGTTGTTCAAAAGGTGAAGAGGTTTTTTCACGTAAGCAGTTTTTCCGTAAGGTAATCAAGACAATCAACATGGTACAATTTTTGCCCGCCTATCTGCTCAGACAAAAATTTAGAATTGGCATACTTAAATAACGTAAGCAGGGAAGGAATGGAAATTTTCTATGAGCAAAGGAAATAAATTTAGAAATTATAGAAAAGGCAACTTTGAAACCTTAATGGCCCTCTGCTTCTTCACCATTTTGTCTTGATTGCCAATTTAGGGTATCTTCCAAGTGATTTTTGAAATCAGTAGACAGGCGGTTCTGAAAAAAGAAAAATGCCAAAACACAGAAACCAACCTCCACCCTCCCCTGAAGAATATGACGATTTTCACGCTGGACGTTGTTGATGAGTTGGCTATTAGAAAATAAATAAGTTAAACACACAACCGTCTGGTTAGAAACTCGAAACTTCACTGTTTTTAAAGACAAATCTAGAAACTCGGAACTTCACTGTTTTTAACGACAAACCTTTGGGATAAGAATAACAAATGCCATATCACAATGGATCCAATCAACTCTTTATTTGCACAAATGTAAAATATTTGGTTCTCCCAAAATAAAACAAAAATACAGATATGTTTAGGATAGATCATCCGATCTGTGTGCACAGGGGCTGGTAGTTAGAAAGAAAAAAGAAGAATTGGCCAGACCTGTGAGGTATCAATCAGTTGTCTCTGAAATTTTGAGAGATCAGGGGCAAGAAAATTACAATTTACCTGCCTTTGAAGCTTACATGAACATGGAAAGAAAGAAAATGTTTTTATATCAAGCTAAAGTTACAACCTATTTGGTAAGAGAAATCTTTCAAGATCTGCGTATCTATGAAACCAGTAACAGAAATAGAACAGCCAAAAAATCCCGTGGCAAAGAAAATGCTTTTAAGGAAAACTGATCTTTGACATCGATTAAGAAATGCTCCACAAATCTTTTACATAAACAAGATTCATCAACAATTGACATCATTCGGGTCATACATAAACTTGGATTGACTGTATGATACAATCCCTTTTACTTGAAATTAATATTGCAGCATGAAACTTCATCAAAGACACAAGAATGACAGCTAACCGCAGCTCAACATTGGCTAGCCAGTACTGAAATGAGGGAGAAAATGAAAGAATAAAGCCATAAGTGGCCTGGTCAGTTTGGGATCTTCGGCAAAATCAATTAACTAGAAAGCTAAACAAAGATAAATCACAAAAGTTATCATTTCCTGTTCAATATCATTACTTTGCAGTACAATATCTCCAAGGTAACACAGAGTACATGATAGAAAGATCTAAGATGTTTTGAAATTTAACTCATAAATGAAAAACCCTATCGGATTGTTGAAACAATGGGAACATCAACAAGGAACTGATCAATGCTTTGGATACATGGGTTCTTCTCACAACTCGGATTGATAGTCCTCAGAACCCTCCAGACAGCACTGTTGCACTTGAATCCGGACACAAAGGCAATTTGCCAAGTCCTGTTTCCCTTTCTAATCCTTCCCTTTGCCTCGCTATAACCAAGCTCGTACCACAATGAGCTGCTAGATGTACTCCCAAACCGATAGAGTGTCATCCTCGATGGCTCCATGTGCCATTCCTAAAGCTGCAAATTCTTAGAACTCCAACTCGTCCAAGACAGCCCTCCCTCCAGCATGTATACAGAAATGCTCAAATACAAGCTTGAAATCAGGAATGTACGGCTTGATCTTGATTTGCAGGAGTTTTCTTCCCACCAAAGTTGCGAAGAAGAGCTCGTACCACAATGAGCTGCTAGATGTACTCCCAAACCGATAGAGTGTCATCCTCGATGGCTCCATGTGCCATTCCTAAAGCTGCAAATTCTTAGAACTCCAACTCGTCCAAGACAGCCCTCCCTCCAGCATGTATACAGAAATGCTCAAATACAAGCTTGAAATCAGGAATGTACGGCTTGATCTTCATTTGCAGGAGTTTTCTTCCCACCAAAGTTGCGAAGAAGAGAAGCTGCTCTGACATCAGACGAACCAGAGGACCTCAAGTTGTTATGTTAGTCTTCAAAGCATCGCCTGCAACGGCCATGAGTTCAGAGCACGGCAATGGAGATACGGCATGTCGTTCAGTTCATCAAAAGGGAAGACAACTCATTAAGAGAAAGAGAAAGACTCAGTAACTATTTTTGTAACTGATTATTTAATCGTAACGTAGAGATTACTTGAATTGTCTAACATTGAAATCAAGGTTGCACAATAATACACGTAGCAATTTAGGAAAGTTGTTTTCAAATAAGTACGCTTTACAGCGTAATTAATAATATTAAAATTGTGTTTATAGCATTTCTATTTTAATTTTAATTTGATTATGTTGATAGGTTTTTATTGTGAATGTCATCGCAGTGAGATTCGTCTCATCTTTTGACCTTAATTTGACATATGTGACGGGTGGAATGGTGAGCATTTTAGTTAGGGTGATGGAGAATGTTGCGTTAAAAGGTCATCTGTGGTTTCGACTACCAATTTTGTAGGGCCTCCACCATCGTTGAGAACATGATCGTCGAATTTGCAGGGCCTCCATCACTGTGTATCCTATCAAGCACAAGTATGCCTTCATTATCTTATTGTTTTTGTCTGGGCTTGTGGGTAGCAACAGAGGTTCCAATTTTTTAAGCCTCTATCACCACGGAGAACAAATTTGAGACCTACACTACCTTATTATTTGTGACGTGGCTTGTGGGCAACAATAAAGGTGTTGATTTTGCAGGCTTCCATCATCGTCAAGAATAGTTTGCGGGCTTCCACTACCTTCTTATTATTGACGTGGATTGTGGGTAGCAATATAGGTGAGCACGATAAGCCCCTCATCGTGCCACTACCGCCAAAAACCAAGAGGTTCTAGCGGGATTGTCGTCCCTCCATGATGGTTAATCTTATTGCTCGACCAAAAAACATCTCATTTCTGTTTGAACTTGGTGCAAAGAAAAAAGAAGATTCTACCATAGTTGTCGCATCATTATCGCCAAAAATCAAGAGGTTCCAACGAGATTTTCATCCCTCCAAGATGGTTAATGTTATTACTCGACCAAAAAATAGCTCGTTTCTATTTGAATCTGGTGCAAAGAAAAAGACAACTTGATTTATTTGTGTTTGGTATTATTAATTTAAGTTAAAACTCAATAGATTTTACATACCAAAGCCTTGAAATTAAAGTGAACTGAAATATATCTTCCAAAAGGTGGAAACTTTAGCCAAGCCGAGCATAGACACCCATCAATTATCAGCAGGTTATTGAACATAAGAGCGGACGAATTGGGATGTTGTGAATCCTTCTAGTAAAACATAAGTGCATGCACTAAAGACCACAAGTCACAGACAACCACACATAATTGTGCCCTAATCCCCCCACGACGAAAGAATATTCAAAGGTATTTTTTAAAGAATATTTCATGTCTTATTTGAAATAACAATGATTGTCTGTGTTGAATTTGTTTTGACCTTAAACAATGGAGAGAGAGGATTTTACAAAGAATTATTGGAGGAAATTTTACACATATGGAATACTTAAATGCAATTGTGTTTAATGAATCACAATGTATGGAGTAGAAATAAGATGGACTCCCATTTGTCTTAGATTCATCAGTGGTGCAATCCTTAAATCAATCATAGACATAGGTCTATCAACTACTATTTTCATTACATCAGAAGAAGTAGAAGTAGCGTTGCCTCCCATCTTTGGTACTGCCTTATTGTTGCAGGGTTTCTCTGGTGTCTTCACCTTGCTGAGATTGAGCCAGTGGGAGATTTTTCAATTCTGATTTCAAGTTCTTATTCCTCTCTTCAATTTCTTCCACACGAGAGTTAAAGTATCCCTCATATAGGAAAATATGGAAGCATTGTCTTTATGAAAACATATGAATGAGAAGAACTCATTTGTTTGTACCTATGTTAACTTAGCTATGAGAGAATAATTATTGCTTTTGCATATCTTTTTATATATGGCTCTAGAGATTAAATCCCCAAGTTAATGGAAGTTCATAAAATTTCTTTGCATTACAGCAATTACTATATTTTGATCAAACGTAACCTTGGGATTCTAAAAATGATAAAACTATAACAACATGTTGTTGCGACAAACACCCTCCAAAATTTTGCGTACACTCGAATTTTTGAGCCTACTATGGATCTTGCGACCAATCATTCCATAGTCACTTCTTGGTCAGCTGATGCTTTTTGAGCTCCCTTCTTGGATTGGAAGTGTCGAAGTCACTTACTCACACATGCTTAGTCTGTTACAAGTGCATTAACACATTATTTTATGCAAGCTTGGGCAAGCATAGCACATTCCAATCAATACTATGCATGTGCGATGTCCAATCCATGTGCAGAGTCAGTGCGCACTGAGAACGATAGTCGCTCACATTCTAGTTGTGTTTGTACTTCCATTTCGGTGAGTTTTTCAAACTGTCGCTCCCACGCACCTTTGTTCTCACAAGTGTTGTTTTCATGTTTTCTATTGTCATTTTCGCTTGCTTTCACTTTAATTAGTATCATTTTCATGTTATATTTGCTATGGCATGTGTTACTTTCACTATCATTCACATATCACAAGAGTTTCTTGCACTTTAGCAATTTTCATCTTTTTGCATGTTAGTTGTCGCACAATGTATGTATGCTTGTTCTGGTGGTTTCAAGGGGTTATATTTATGTGAACGCGTTGGTCTAACCATGTAAACATCATTCACACCCATTCCAAAGGTTTAAGCATTATCGCACAAGTGTCATCACGGTCATCGCAAAGTATACCTTTAGTGTCACACTTGTCGTAAAGTCGTCGCAAAGTTGTCACGTTGATGGAAATATGTTTTTAACATGTTTTGGATTATATATGTTGTGTCATCAAAGTGTTTCAATTTTTGTGATCACAATCAAGTCTTGTCATTGTTCACATCAGTTGCACGGATCCCACACCTAGTCAAATTTGGAAAACTTCCCAATCGTACAACCTAACCTCATCCAACCCTCCTGAACTGCGCATTGGGCAGCCTCAACCCTCAAGTAGCAACCTTTTCTCTTGTCACTGCAGAATGCACAACCTCTTTCTCCCATAACTACGTATTTCACAACCTCAGTGCTTAAGCCTAACCCCTGAGTCCTAGAACTGTGCAAGCTAATGTAATACTTAGACAACTACAGGGGAAAGACCTAGTAGTCATTCTGGGATTGTACACCGCACATGAATTCATGAACTCTTGCACATGCTAGTTAGTGTGTAGGCCATAATCGACCATACGACTAAGGAAGAGAAATAACACTCTTCTTTGCAACCGTGTTGACCTCATTACGTGGGTTACAACTCACCACAATAATGCTTTATCATATGAAACCATTACTAAACTATTATTCCACTCAACCATTTGAAATGTTAAGATACATTCAACTCAATTAAAGAGTATTCAACAAATAATAAAAGAATAGGAAACATTAATAAAACCATACATATTGATACACTAAGATAATGTAGGAAACCCATTATTCTTTCTATTACTTCATAAGGAAACACAAAAGGCTGCAAGGCACTACAACACAAATCATGCACAAATTGGCTCACCAACATTCATTTATTGTTCAGAATACAACATAATATCCAATACAGTTCCAACACATAACGACTCCACATTATACTACTTATGTTACATTCATGTTTCATAGCAACTACAAACGTGAACACTAACACTTAAGACTACCATAACCAAAAAGACACAATAACAACAATCCTTTCATCATCGGAAACCATGGTCTCATTTTTCAATCATGCAACCGTCCAACCCATAGTTTGTCTCAAACACGTCCCTATATTGGCTCCTATTTGTTTCTCGATCTCCTTCAGAAGACTTATCCACTCCCCTAATTGTCCTCATGGTTGGCTAACTATTAAAATATTTTTGACATCCTTTCTTTATCTATCCTATGCCCTTTAACCATCTGCTAAAAATATCTCCAACGTGGTCATCCCACCTCACGGACCTTCTTCTCCTTGCAAATATATTCAATATCTCATGCGATGACCTCCCTCTCTTCCTTCACCACCAACTACAAAGCCCTAACCACATAATTTATTTGCACACATCCCTTCTGTTTGGACGTTTCCACCTCCTTCATGCATAGTGCCTCCCCACACCATGTATCTTCCTCTTATGCTAGCTCTCATAGTTGCACACCGACTGCTTCTCTCCTCCACTCCTCTATCATTCTGCATAGTCACCCTCATAACACAACACAAAATTTCCAAAAAAAATTGGCCTCCAACAGGCTCCCAACACAAAATTGTGGGTCGTCCCAAGTTACTCAATCCTTCTTCTGAGAGGAGAGTTTCTCCTCAATGAATTTCTATATTTCATTCAAGGCTTCCTCTTATGCCTCAATATTAGCATTAAGCTTTTCTTCTTTATTGGTAACCTCATGCATCGTTTTGGTGGTCAAATCCTCGGTGAAAGCACTGACATCCTCGTTACTTGCTTGTTGCATGGTTAACAGTAACTTGTTAACTTATATATAACTGAAAACACCCAATTTTAAAGATTAGTCCATTGATTTTTGTCCTTGTAGAGCTTCTCATTTTTCTCGCTAAGTTTTCTCTTTTCCGGTGTCGGGATCTGCTTATCGGTAAAGCTCATTATTCCCAAGCTTTGCTCAATCTCATGAATATTCTCATCAAACTTCATTATCTGATTAGTGACTTGTAATACGTCAAGAGCTCCTAACAAATTATTCCATATTTGATTTCCCTACTCAACCATGCTCTGACGATGTCTCTCATATTTATCCATTTTCTCCCTAACCTATCGAATCATCTCTTTGTGCTCAAGTTCCTCCAGAGATGTTTGTGGTTGTTGATGTGCCTATGAAACTATCACTTGTACCTTAAGAACTTGTATCTCCTCATTGATATTTGCTACCATGCCTTTGGCTAGAGAGGAATTGTCAACAAAACCGTCTATGAGTTCTCCATAAACTTTCCCTAATGATGTTCGCCATTCTACTCCACCTTTTTTTATATGTTCCTTCTCTTGTCACAGATTCTCTTGGGTGCCCTTCGTCTATTCTAGTTCTTCCCTATTTACTTTCAATTGGTAGTGTAAATCCCATATTTCACTATGTTGTAACTAGGTTAAATCCTTCAAATTCAATTGTGACATTACTATATTTATTTGTGCAGTGTCTGCAATGTTCTACTGTGCAGCTCCATCCACACCTCTATGGTTTGATTAGGAAAACAAAATATACATCGTTGTTGTAATAAATATGACTCTGGTGAGAACTAATAGAATTGTGGTTGAACTCCTCCATTATGTTGTCCTATAAACCCCGACAAAACTACTTGTAAGGCCATCTTGGTACTCAAATCACTTACTGATTGTTGTAGCTTGTCCAATTTTTTATGTAGCAACACCTTCCATATGTTTGCCAATCCTTTTGAAGTATATTTTGTCAATATGGTCTGAGTAGGAGAGGTGTGTGTGGCATTCTATTTCTTCCTAGGCTGTGTCATTGACGCGCCTCCTGCACTACCCTTCAATACTCTTTTCTTCCCCAATGTTGCCTTTTCTCCAAGCACTGATGTCCCTTCATGTGATTCTTACTTTGAAATGATAGGAGAATGCACTTCCAAATTTTCTTGGTCCGATGGGGACTCCTTTTTCCCTTCACTATGTGAAATCTCTTCAATATCTAGGACATTGTCCACTGGAACCTTCCAGGCATCATCTCATGAATCTATTATCTCATGAACTTCCTGTGTCGTCAACATGTAACTTGTCTTCAACTATAAATGTTTTAGATCCCTACATGGTAAATCCCAAATGTAAGGTGGATCATTTGTAAACATTATGATACCTTTGAACTTATCCACACTTTATTTAGGCGATCGAGTAGTATTACAAATAGCATCACATAACATGTCACTATAAATATAAAACATAATTGTGTTGGTCTTCTTCCGTTATGGATCATCAGAAGCCCACAAGTTCTAGAACTGGGTAGCCAATATGGGTCTTGATGGATCAACTATTGGTTGGAAACTCACTGACCTCTACTAAGCAACTAGGGAAATCAAGATTATTAACCATGGTTAATGAAATTACACATTGTTCTCCAGGGTATCCAAGCAATATTGTTTGAATTGCTTCAAGTGGATCGCAACCCACAATAGCCTCCCTCCCTTAGTACATTTATTGGCTACCAGAATGACTATTGCTAGTACTTCAGTTGTCCTACATTTGCACAACAGTTTGCAGGATATCACTTGCGTAGAAAAATTGGCGGCCTAGTCATTGATTAGTGAAATTAGATACCCTCACTTTCGCTTATTTGTTCTATATGTTTTAATCAACTGCACACTGATTTTTTTTATTAGCTCTAGGTCATCCCCTTCTAAAGGAAGGCCAATAATATTATGAATGAGAATAGGGGCCAACTCCATTGGTCTATCTGGTCATCAGTAGCATATATGAACAAAAGAAATCATTTTACCATTACATTCACCTCATCCCTCATCCAAAGTGTGGAATATCAAACAAGGCCAAGATTCCATTGTCCTCAAGACTATGAGCCCAACCCTATGGCTCCAGTATAGTTAAATCATCTTCAGTCTGTATTTGTTGCAAATAGTCTTGGATATTTTGAAGTCACGAGGGATTGTAGATATCATGATCTGAATACTTAATCCGCTCCATATAAATTTGCATCCTCCCCTCACTACGAACACTAGGCGGGAGGGGTGGTATCTCGACAACATATTTGGCATCCTAAGGAATTGAAACATAAGAAAGTGTTTTTTTCAATGGTGATGCATATTAGGGCTCTACTTTGTAGCTGGTGGTTATAGTCGGCTCGACCATCTTAAAGATTTGTCCCACACTAACGTCCTCCTGAGCCATCTTTGAATCACCATTCTTTGTAGATGCCTTGTTCCTTCGTGTATTCTTAGCATCACTCTTTCGAGGGAATAGAGGGATCTTCATGGATGGCTTCCACTCTGTTAAGGAACCGATCTTTTCCCATCTCTCTATATTAGTCGCTTATTTTCTTTAGGCTTTAATCTCTAATCCTTAGCTATGTTCTAAATGAATTTCCCCAAATTATAACTTCTATCTAATATAATTCCCTTCATTTATTTCTTCTCATTTTTTTATTGCACCTTTGTACCACATGCATGCACTCTCCATGCTCATTCTTCCATTCATCATTCTCACACTCTTGATCCATAACCTTGTGTCGGTGAAAAAATCTGAGGCGATGTTCCACTCGTACTAGTGTCCTCTCATCGTAGGTTGGTTGCACTGACATAGTTTCACACTATGATCATGGTATGATAATGGATATTTCCATAATGAGTACCTATCTTTCCTAATAATTTTGGATTGGTCATTCTTTATCTCTACCACTTTTTCACCAGATTTTGTAGTAACCACATTTTCATCTACCAATTTCTAACAAGTTTTTCGACCACCTAGTTGTCTTCCACTTATAGTTTATGTAACTATGACCACAACATGCATCAACCGCTACGCCACGAATTGATTTGGTATGCCTTACTTCCCTATCACTTCCCTCCCTTATGTAGACTTATTTGTAGCATGGCGGCCCCCAACACTGCACATTGTCTAATTTAATAATAATATTTCATCGCATCCTCCCTAACATACAGTTTTCTACCAGTTTTTACCTTGGAAGATTCAAAATAAATATTAGCTACTAAATTCAACGAAAATTATCCCAATTCCCTACAAACTTCAACTAGGCTACCTTATTTATGTACAATGGGTAGAATGCTTCTTAACTTCTCATAAAAAGTATGTAGGAGCTCGGTTTTCCCTATATAGTTTCAATTGGTTCCCATTAATGAATCCCTCACACAGTGTACCATCCAAGTTATTTAGTTGAACTGTGTTCACATCCATTACATTGTTGGATGATATATGGCCCCATGCAATGCATTTGGAACTTTATTGGATGCTTGATATTTTTATTTACATATAGAAAAACCAAATCTCTAACTAGAAATTTATTTTTCTTAATTATCCTATCATGTTAGGCTTTATCTCGACCTTATAAAATTCCCAGTGGAAACTAGCCAGTGCTCAGTCTTCTTCCAACCACAATAACTCTTTCAACCTATATTTCACTGCGTGAGATTATTATGCAACCAACTCACAAAATAGAAGAAAAGTGTTAGGATATTATGACACATAGGGAATATTTAAGTATAACTTGGTCCAGCGTAGAGTTAGGTAAAGTGTGTTTCGTTACTATGTACATTTGTAACTTATAATCCGACAGTCATGATATGTAGTGATCTGACGATTCACTCTCTCCTCGGTATTACCAACACTTGATCAATGATTAACAGCTGATTGGTCCATGAAATCTATTTAAAAAGCATGGAAGGTCATTTGTCTGGTAATCATTTATGAGAGAAGCTTATGTAAATTTTCTTTATTTATATTAATAAATTTCCTAAAGTGGCCGTGTTGGCTCAAGCCATGGACTGTTTTCCTCTTTGAGGGTTTTAACCACGTCAAATATTGGTGTATTGATTTGTGATCTATTTGTGAGAAATTACCTTTGGTGTTTGATCTAAGTAACTTACCTTGTAAATTCCTACATGGTACCAGAGCTATTTTGAGGGCTGCATCCGTTGTTGATCGAAATCCAAAGCCGGTTTGACTGCATGCGACTGTTATTTTCCATATATACTATTTCTGACCACTTTCAAGCTAAGATAACTACTCTGTTGTTTCTGGAGCCTCTGTTACAGTGAGGAACCCCTTTCGTTTCATGCGAAAAGGTTTTCGGTTGCCCAAATTATGTCATTTTAGATTTGGAGGTATAAAGCATTTTTTTGCAGCTTTATTTCTTAACCCCTTTGTTTATTTCTGTTTATATTTTTTTATTATTACCGGATATATACCCTATTGTAATGTTCCAAAATTTTCATGAATAAATTGGAACATTGATTTTTGCTTATATTATATAAGAGATGAATAAAAGGGAAGAGGAGGCCTCTTAGCATGACTAAAACCCCTCATAATGTGAAGAGGGAACCCCGGAGCAGCTTATTTTGCACCTCCTAGTGTGAAAAGGGGGAAATGGCATGAGGACAAGGTCAAGTTGACCAAGTCAACAACACAGCCTAAGGAGGAGTAGCTTGCTTGAGAAGATAACACAGTTTTGGAGGGAAAATATTCACATGATGTTGAAACCCTAATAGGTGGGACCCAAGGTGAAGGATCTCACAAACTTCATAAGGAGAAGGAGGGCAGATTGGAGGGGTCAGCTGATGATTTTCGAATTCCTTGTCTGCTTAGACATTTCTGTAAACTCTTGCAGTTTAGTAGAGTTTGGAGGGATTCTTGCTTAGGAGTTCCCTCTCCTTCATTGAGTGATCCCTTGAAGGGAATTTTTCAACAATTCTCCACATTGGGTTGAAGGCCAAGAATTCCTTTCTTCTACAATGTTATTCTTGGAGTAGAGGACGTTGTGTTGCTAGGCAGTGCAGTGGAGAGGTTCATAACATCATTTCTTGAGCATATTTTCCAGTGGAGAGAGCTTCCTTTGCATTGGAGGATTTGTACAAGAAATTCCAGAGCTTATTTTACATCTTGGAAAGTGGCCAACTCAGTTTCCATTCCTTACAGCGCAGTTCTCTGGGTAAACTACGTTATTTTGAGATAGCAACAATAACAGGGTTTGATCCCTTGCTTGTGAATCCATTCTTTGGAGAAAGGGCCATCCCTTATCCTGGAAGGCTTTGTATTTCATTCCTCCTCTGTATTTGAGCATTTTTAGATATATTCATACTCAGTGTTGCAGTAATTGCATTTTCCAGCTCTACATTTGCAGATCTGCATTTCTATACATTGTACCCTCGTGTAACCCTTGCCGGGTGATCTTCATTTTGTATAAAGAGGAAGGAGTTCCCATTTTTATTACCATTAGATGCTCATGGATTTATGATCTGATATGTCACATTATTTACTGCATAGACCCTAGCAAAAATAACGCTGTCCTTGTTTCAGTCTTTTCTGCATGAGCTAGACTATGGGTTTTGAGCTTCATTGAGGCATGTTGTTTTAAGGAGATCTGTTTATATGAGTTAGACTTATGTGTTTCATCTCTAATTCTGTGAGTGAGTCCTATATTGAGTATTCTAAGGGATCCAAGTCCCATTTCTCAGTTATACAACATTACTTTCTGAAGACAGCTGTTTTGTGCTTGTATGTTGCTACAATCTTCAACTAGTCTACTGTGGGAGATCTGAATAACCCATTCCGGGTTATTTCTTTGGGCTTAAATTCTATAAGGGAGTTGTTTTGCATATGTTCAAGGGCACCCCAGCACTAGATTTCCTTATTTTCAGATTGGCTCCCTTATACTTTGTCCCCAAGGAGCTTGTTGTAGCAATTCCTAAATAGGAAACATCACATATATGTAGACAGAGACTGCAAAGGGATAGGTAGCCTCTGGTTATCACCCTCTCTTTAGAGGTGAAACAACCAGTAAATGCCCCCGCAGTCCATCTCTGGCACAAACTTATGATATTTCTAAAAAAGGAATATTACAGTGATATCAGAGCATGATCTCTGGCCCAGCCTGTGAGATCAAGCTATCAGAGAAGTGCTGAGGAGAAGCAGAAAGCAGAAAGTAGAAAGTATGGAGAGGATGAGATTACTCTCATCCATTTTCAGATCAAAGAAGAGCCTCTCCAAGGAGGTTCAACCAATGGGAAAAGAAAGGCACAATGAAACTCCAAGATGGTTTCAAGGGAGAGAAAGCTGCAGTGAAATCTCTAGAGGGTTTCAGGAAGAAGGAAAAGAGGGATGCACTTCTAGTTCTCATGGAGGAAGTAAAGGGTATAGAGGGCCACAAAAGAGAGAGGGTAGATGGCCAGAGGAGGAAGAGCTCTCTTCTCCACTTGAGTAGGCTTCTACTAGCGCTGACATGTTCAGAGAGGGGCATCCAACCATATCAGCAGTTGGATTAGCCAACGCATTGAAGAGAGAGACTCTTGTAGCCCCACAAGATGCCTCAAGAAGTCCCAAAGGTATGCATAAGTTTCCATGCTATAACATTTCTGAAGAGTTCATGAAATGCTTTGGGAATTTGTCCTCACATGGCCCAGGATCGAAATGCCTTGCTGATGAGGAGAGGCAAGCTTGCACAACGCTGGAAAACTTGGGTTTTCCCCAAGAAAGGATCAACATTCATCCCTTTGCACCCTTATTGATTTGCATGTAGCATGAGGGATTATGGTGCAAGGATTTGGGGAGCATCATGCATGAGGTGCCATCTCCTAATGATGTTTTGTCTTTAACACTCTTGGGTTCTGATGGATTCAAGGGGTTGATTGGTGGGAGATCTCTCTTGAGAGACCTCCAATGGGTTACATCTCAACCTCCCATGAGGTGTAAGGAGGAATACTTGCTCTGGGAGATTGGTGGTCTTCATTGGGAAGATGCCAAGGGAAAGGATAATCAAGGGCAACCTTACTTGGATGAGGGAGGATGGATGGAGAGCAAGAGGCTTGTGGGCCACTTGCAGATCTATGACACGGGGCAAAAAGAAGCAAAGCTGCGTTGGCTACTCTTGAGAGAGTTTGGCCATCATGAGACATATCCTTTTCCCAAGGGTATAAGGGAGGAGGGAACTTGGCAGGGTGCTTTCATCATGCGGCAGCACGGAGTGTGGATACATTATGATGGTATGGTCATTATGTTTTCACTGCATAATATGCATGATGGAGGTATGATAAGGCGGAAAAGACCTTTGTTGCTTTGGAGGATGGAGAGAGGGCAAGGGCAAAATTGCTCTCCCACTTGGCATAGTGTTGCAAGGAGAAGGAATGGCACTATCATGGTGCAAGAGGTGCTTCCACCATGGGAGGTACTTCTCATATGTAGCAGCATTATGAGGAGCACCTTTGACAAGCTACATGTCAAAGGATGGAGCTATATCTTGACAGGAGCCTACTTGCATGGGCCAACAACGCTGTCACCTTATGGCATGGATTTGCTGATGGAGTATTCACATGAATAATTCACTTTTGAGGCACTAGAGGGACTAGAAGGAGGTGAGGATTTGGTTTTTGCATATATTGATTATCTAGCACAATATTTTCATCTTCTTACCATCTCTATGTAGTGCTTTGCCTCACAAGAGGGTAGCTTATTCATTAAGCTCCATGATCAATATTGGGCCGGATTATGTGATGGAGACAACCATCTCTTATATGGCCATGGGAAAGTGTTTTATTCCATGTATGTTCAACTTATATGTTCAGCCACTTTCCATACAATATCAGATGTGAGAACATACATTGTTATCCATGCATAGAAAAACCACTTGCCATATCATTTCCTAAAGCAACAATTTGGGAAACTGCACTGTGACTACTTGGGAGGCTGTGGGTACACTATTGAACACCATGAGACCTTCAGTACTCCCCACATATTATTGTTGATTATGCTCTCTTTTGCTGATATTATTATTATTTTCATGGAGAGCATGATTAGAGGGGAGACACATAAGGAGGATGTGTCCTTGTTGGGAGAAGACTCCCATATTTTCTGCAGCACATGTCCTAAAGGGAACATGGAAGGAGACATGGCCTCTACAGCAACACATTTGTTACTTAATGAGGAGGACCATGAGATGGATGGGTTTTCATGTGGTAGTGATTTCCTATCCATTATGTGTGTGATGTATTGGGCCAGCTTGATTCACAGCGCTAGGAGAGGGACCTTTGGAGGTCTAGTTTCTTTCTTTCCATTTGATTTCATGTTGCAGCCCAAGATCAACATATCCTCATCACTTATCATGGTTGGGGAGGAGGACAGCGTGGGATAGGCCCTCTTACCTATCATGTTCAGTTATTCAGCCCACCTACACTTCTGGAGCCAAAGGTAGAGGGGATTCTCCATGAGTTACCATGCTGGAGGGTGGCTCATTTAATATGGAAGATAGCTTGGGGGTGGAGGTTTCACTTTGGGGAAGAGGACTTCCCATGCATCTTACACTCCATGCCTTGAGAGGGCCTCTAGGCCACACATAGTTGTCTCCTTGAGTATGATCCTTCACATGATTGATAGCCATTTGGGATGTCCACAAAATGATAATCTTCTTGCTTAGAGAGGCACTATGAGGATCCATTGTTGAGATAGCATATTTTACTTAGAAGATATTATTACGAAGAGATGCTACTGGAAGAGGATGAGGCATAACATAGTCTACCCTTGAATTTGCTTGAGGACAAGCAATCTTTGGGAGAGGAGGACTGTAATGTTCCAAAATTTTAATGAATAAATTGGAACATTGATTTTTGCTTATATTATATAAGAGATGAATAAAAGGGAAGAGGAGGCCTCTTAGCTGTTGGAAATGTTGTCATTGATGGCAAAGGAAATGACAAAGGAGGAGCACTTGAAACAACAACAAGGAAAAGAGCACATGAAATATGAAGCTGAGGCAGTTTTAGAAGGGTTAGTTGATTGGAGATTTGGAAAGGCAATAGAGACATCAGAGGAAACAGAGGCAAAGGAGATGGAAAAAGGGAGAGCTGCTAGGGAGAGACAAGGTAATAAATTGAAGGACCAATTGTATATCTAGCCAAGACCAGGAGGGTTTTGTAGTTGATTTCATTTGTATATGTTGATGAAGAACTGTGGAATTGTGTTAAGTATGGTTGAGTAAATATGAGTAAAGGGCTGATAGATTCAATTTCTGTAAAACCATGAGACAACAAATCAGTAAAGGATGTAATTCTGTATGGTGGATTCGATAGGGTTGATCTGCTTACTGAAGGATGCAATTGAATGGACATTTGATCACAAAGCATGTTTGCTGGAATATATATGACCTGTGTGGCCAATTTCATAATGGGCAGAGGATAGCTATGGTGCCCGGAGAGGAATGAAACCATTGTTACAGATTTAGGGATTGATATAACATATCCCCGTTTGAAATTATATGTGTATTGACTGATTTAATTCTTGTATGGAATGCCCTGAATCTCTGTGTGAATAATCTTTGTAATGGAGTCGAATGATGTCCTGTGTAATTGGAAGGCTTGAATGGTACTCTGTATCTGATGAGGGAGTTGATGTTATTTCTGGGTATTGAATATGTATATGCGTTCTTAGATAAGAGTAACTGATTTCGGTGTCGTTGAGTTCGAATCCAATAAGTCAAGGTATGAGAATCAGTGTGATGAATCCGTGCTGAGGGCTACTGTTAAGATACGATTGTTGGGTGATGCCGATGTGAATCTTTGGGTGAGTGCTTATACTCCTGAATGCTCACAGATGTATCCATTCTGTGGCTATATCGAAGGTATGACTATCTTGTGCGAAGAGGCCTATCGCATCAAGAATACTCTCTGAAGTTGGTGTGAACCACTGTGGACACTTGTGAAGCTCTGTTGGAAGAGCGAGTCATGGACGTGTTCTGGGTATACAGGGCATATTAGCTCTGTTTGTCAAAGTAATAGTGTGTTTCGTGTATGAAGGGTGTTCCTGTTGAATGCAAGAAAATCGAGTTGAATAGTCTATAAGGATTCCATCGGAACTATATAACAGCATTGTGGTTAGATGAACTGACGTTATAACACAGAGAAACGGTTTGGCATTAGCAACTGGATCACGGAAGGACGTGGAACCTTGAGCGAAGGAGTGGAACCATGAGGTATGAACAGTGACAGCGGGTTTGGAACACCACACAGTTTTCATCGCACCACCTTCGATGGGCAAGCGGTTTTCAAGAAATCAGAGCGATTTCATAGAGCGGCTGACACGTGGCATACGGAGGGACCCCAAAATCGCTTTCACTGCGCTCCATTGCGCATTATCGTTCGTGCAAGTAACTCAAGTGATATCCGTCTGATCGTGTGGAGCGAGGCGACGTGCTCTCCGCCGTCGGATGAAAAGGGCGACATAACGCCAAGGTACGTTATCTGAAGGTGGGCCCGAACATTCGTTTAAATGCTGTTGAATTCGAAGTTCAAGAAAGGGTCATATATGTTGCATGGTTCACTTTATAATACAGAGCGTTGTGATATGATATGCTGTGAAAAGTCAGAGAATGCATAAATGAAGCAGTGAGGTAGAGTAGAAGGAGGAGCTGAGCAAAGAAGAAGGAGGAGCTGATAGTGAATCTAAGAAGATGCAGAAATGATATAAGGATAGATATGAGGACTGTTGAACAACAGAAGAGAAGGTACAGAATAGAGCTGATATCCAAGGTAAATCAGCAAGTGTTTTTCTTTTGAAAGAGTAAGGAAGTTGGAGCTTCCCTATCAAGTTGTAGCTTGATAGATGTCAGTTGTAGCTGACTGAGGTTGGAGCCTCCTGTAGGTTGGTGCCTGCAGAAAATAGATGGGAGTTGGTGCTTCCACATCAAGTTGTAGCATGATAAAATGTCAGTTGTAGCTGACTGAGGTTGGAGCCTCCTGTAGGTTGGTGCCTGTAGAAAATTGATGGGAGTTGGAGCTTCCTTGCAAGTTGTAGCTTGCAGAATTGAGGATAGAGCCTCCTGTAGGTTGGTGCCTGCAGAAAACAGTGGTGAGAGGGAGTTGGAGCTTGCCATTGCATCACAACAATAATAAGATGTGGTTTTCTCCCTTTATGGGTTTCCACTTATATCTGGTGTCTCTGTGCATGATGTTTATGTGTTGATGTGGTTTATCTCATCTGCTTAATACTTGCTGCTCTCATATTAAATCTACTGTTACATTATATTAATACTTTCTGCTCACATTCTAAGACTACTCACATATTAAGTTGAACATGAAATGATGGTGTAAATAAGTTTTAATGAAAAAGTTTTAAAAGTCCATGAATGTGTTAAACTGATTCACCCCCCCCTCTCAGTTTAACTAAGGGTTCAACATTAGCATGAATAAAAGCCCTCATAATTTGAAGAGGGAACCCCGGAGCAGCTTATTTTGCACCTCCTAGTGTGAAAAGAGGGCAATGGCATGAGGACAAGGTCAAGTTGACCAAGTCAACAGCGCAGCCTAAGGAGGAGTAGCTTGCTTGAGAAGACATCGCTGTTTTGGAGGGAAAAGATTCACATGATGTTGAAAACCTAATAGGTGGGACCCAAGGTGAAGGAGCTCACAAAATTCATAAGGAGAAGAAGGGCAGATTGGAGGGGTCAGCTAATTATTTTCGAATTCCTTGTCTGCTTAGACATTTCCTGCAAACTCTTGTTGTTTAGCAGAGTTTGGAAGGATTCCTGCTTAGGAGTTCCCTCTCCTTCATTGAGTGATCTCTTGAAGGGAATTGTTTATCAATTCTCCACATTGGGTTGAAGGCCAAGCATTCCTTTCTTCTATAGCGTTATTCTTGGAGCAGAGGACACTGTGTTGCTGGGCAGTGCAGTGGAGAGGTTCATAACATCAGTTCTTGAGCATATTTTCCAGTGGAGAGAGCTTCCTTTGCATTGGAGGATCTGTACAAGAACATCCAGAGATTATTTTACATCTTGGAAAGTGGCCAACTCAGTTTCCATCCCTTACAACGCAGTTCTCTGGGTAAAATGCATTATTTTGAGATAGTAGCAGTAGCAGGGTTTGATCCCTTGCTTGTGAATCCATTATTTGGAGAAAGGGCCATCCCTTCTCCTGGAAGGCTTTGTATTTCATTCCTCCTCCGTATTTGAGAATTTTCAGATATATTAATACTCAGTGTTGCAGTAAATACGTTTTCCAGCTCTACATTTGCAGATCTGCATTTCTGTACATTGTACCCTCGTGTAACCCTTGTTGGGTGATCTTCATTTTGTATAAAGAGGAAGGAGTTCCCATTTTTCTTCCCATTGGATGCTCATGGATTTATGATCTGATATGTCACATTATTTACTGCATAGACCCTAGCAAAAATAACGCTGTCCTTGTTTCAGTCTTTTCTGCATGAGCTAGACTATGGGTTTTGAGCTTCATTGAGGCATGTTGTTTTAAGGAGATCTGTTTATATGAGCTAGACTTATTTGTTTCATCTCTAATTCTGTGAGTGAGTCCTATATTGAGTATTATAAGGGATCCAAGTCCCATTTCTCACTTATACATCGTTACTTTCTGAAGACAGCTGTTTTGTGCTTGTATGTTACTGTAATCTTCAACTAGTCTATTGTGGGAGATCTGAATGACCCATTCCGGGTTATTTATTTGGGCTTAAATTTTTCAAGGGAGTTGTTTTGCATATGTTCAAGGGCACCCCAGCACTGGATTTCCTTATTTTCAGATTGGCTCCCTTATACAGCGTCCCCAAGGAGATTGTTGTAGCAATTCCTGAATAGGAAACATCACATATCTGTAGACAGAGACTGCAAAGGGCCAGGTAGCCTCTGGTTCTCACCCTCTCTTTAGAGGTGACACAACCAATAAATTCCCTCGCAGTCCATCTCTAGCATAGACTTGTGATATTTCTGAAAAAGGAATATTACACCTATGCTCTGCATATGCTCTTTGCTCTGCGATTTTTGCGATCTGGCAAATTAGAAACAAGAAGACAAGATTTTTTTGCTATGTTTTCTCTTTCCTCGCGACTTTGTACGATCTCGGGAAATTAAAAAAAAAAATGAGAAAAATAGATAGTTTCCGGAAGGACAAACCGAAAATCTAATGTTCTGCCGTAAGGCTCAGATTGTTGTTTTTTTGGCAGGAAAAAATACGCAAAAGAGAACAAGTCACCCTCTTTTGATGCCTTTTGTGATTCTTTGATAAGAGAACAAGAAAAACTCTTACACCTTGGTCTTATTAATACTGGAAACTCTTATAAGAAAGCCTTAGTAGCCCAGCAACAAACATATCCAAAGAATCCTACGAAGCAACATCCTAAAACGAATGGTCCTAAACCAAACAAGGGTCTTAAGCAATTTTAGCCGCAAACTGAAAAAGCAACTCAACAAACTGATAAGGCAAATAAAAACAAAGTGAAGAAGACAGATAGACATTGCAAATTTTGTAATCATGATGGCCATATAGAGTCAAAATGTTTTAAGAAGATGGAAGACTTGGAAGCAGCAATGAAGAAGCACAACATCAAGTGGGAGAACTCTTCAACTTCATCTTTGGGAATGGAACTTTTTGCTTGTGGTTTTCAAGCATCAAGATATGGTTATGCATTGAATGTATCTTCTTCTTCTCATTCTCATGAGTGGCTCATTGGTTTTGGTGCCTCTTACCACATGGCCAAAAATAAAGCCATGTTTTCTTTTTTAAATGATTGTAACACCAAAAAAATTCATGTTGGTGATGATCGATCTTTTAGTGTTGTAGGGTCTAGAACCATTCATCTAGATAATGGTCAGTTTAATGATGTATTATGTGTTCCTATCTTGTCCTGCAACATTCTATCTATTTAATATTAGATAACTCATTCAGGTGAAGGGAAAACAATAGAATTCTCACCTCATGATGTTGTAATTAAGGACCTAAGAGATCCTAGACATATTTTAGCTATTGGCATTGCTGATGATTCCACAAGGTTATATAATTTTGAAAAATTTGGGTCATCATGTCTTCCCTCCGTTTCTGTTTCTCATAATGATTAAGTGAGTAAAATTCTGCATGAACGATTTGGTCACTTAAACTATCGCTCTCTTCAAACTCTATGTAAAGAAAATATGGTGACAGGTCTTCCTATGGTATCTTTCCGAGATGGTGTTTGTTTCAGTTGTGTACTCGGAAAACATCATCGAGATAGTTTTGACAAACGTGCCTCTTGGCACGCTTCAGCCCCTTTGCAACTTGTGCACAATGATTTATGTGGTCCACTTCCAGTTGTTTCTTTCTCTGGCTACAAGTACTTCTTAACTTTCATTGATGATTTTTCTAGACACACTTGGGTATACTTCTTAAAACTCAAGAGTGAAGTTTTTAACATGTTCTTGGCCTTTAAGGCCTTTGTTGAGAAATAATATGGACATCAAATTCTTAAGTTAAGATTATACAATGGAGGAAAATATGTCAACAAAAATTTTATCAAATTTTGCACTGAGCATGGCATTCAATTGCAACATATTGTTCCATATACTCCACAACGAAATGGTGTAGCTAAAAGGAAGAATCACACTCTAAAATAAATGGCTAATTGTATGCTTCAATCTAAAGGACTTAGCCTTAATTTTTGGGCAGAAACAATTAACTATGCAAATTACATACTAAATCACACTCCTACTAAGGTTTTAAGGAATATAACTCCAAAAGAAGCTCGGATCTCAATCAAACCAGATGTAAGTCACTTTCGTGTTTTTGGAAGTGAAGCTTGGGCCCATATTCCAGAAGTGAAACATAAAGCCTTAGAACCTAAGAGTGAAAAATGTGTTTTTGTTAGATATTCTGAAGATGTCAAAGGATATAGACTTCTTCAACCAAAATTCAAAAATTTAATCATTAGAAAATATGAAAATTTGATGAAAATATATCGGCCTGCGAGACTAGTTCGACGGGTGTGCCACCTTTGGCATGTGAGCTTGATTTGACATATGTGGCACCTCTCTCTATCTCTTCTATTTTTTACAACATTCCTTCTAGTTTGGATGATGACAGCGAGGATGACAATCGTCCTCCACCTCCTCAAGATCTCCCTTCAGCTCGACAACTTCTAAAATGGGTGCACTCTACTCGGGATGTAGCAGGTTCTCTTGTTGGTGAACCTGAAGATAAACGTCGTACATGTTCTCAGTTCAATAGAGCCTCTTCCTTATTGGCTCAACTTCCAGAAAATCCTGATCCATACACCTTTGAAGAAGCTTCAGGTCATCCATATTGGGATGCAACTATGACTGAAGAATATCATTCCTTATTGGCAAACGATACTTGGGATCTTGTTCCTCTTCTAAAGGGAAGAAAAATTGTCAGATGCAAATGGGTTTACAAAACAAAGTTTGGACTAGATGGAAAAGTGGATAAACATAAAGCTCGTCTTGTTGCTAAATTATTTTCACATGTTGAAGGAATTGACTATACTGAAACCTTCTCCCCAGTTGCCAAAATGAATTATATTCACCTTGTTCTTTCCCTTGCTGCCTCCTTTAAATGGGAAGTCCATCAGATGGATGTGAAATACACTTTCCTACATGGGGACTTGCATGAAGAAATCCACATGGAACAATCCCTTGGATTTATCCAAAATGACTCTAGCCATGTTTCTCGCCTTAGGAAATCTCTCTATGGTCTCAAACAAGCCCCTTGGGCTTGGTATGCCAAAATGGATAGCTTTCTCTTAGATAATGGCTTTTCTAGATGTCATTCCGCCAACACTGTCTGCACCAAGAAAGTGGGTAAGTCCTTAATCATCCTTGTTCTTTATGTTGATGATATTATGCTTATTGGTAGTGATCCCAACCATATAAACCATGTGAAGTCTAGTCTCAAAAAGAAGATTGATATGACAAACTTAGGACACTTGCATTATTTCCTTGGTCTTCAAATCTTGCAATCCAAAGAAGGTATTACCCTTTCTCAGTACAAGTATGCCTGTGATCTTCTATGGCACTTTCACATGGAAGACGATAAGCCAACCCCTTCTCCCTTTCAATCTAGAGTCAAGCTTTCAACCACTTGTACTTCCCCTGAAGTTGACGCTACCTTATATCGTCAACTTGTTGGTAAACTTATGTATCTCACCCGTACCTGTCCCGACCTTTCCTTTGTCATTGGTCTTGTTGCTCAGTTTATGCACAACCCTCAAGAAATTCACTGGAAAGTAGCTAAAAGAACACTTCAATATATTCGAGGTACAGTTTAGTTCGGGATTCATTACCGTGTAGGAGCATCTCCTTTATTGATTAGTTTCACTGATTCTGATTGGGCTGGTGACCCTAATAATTGTAAGTCTACTGCAGGCTATGTATTCACTCTTGTTTCAAGACCCATCACATGGTCTTGTAAGAAACAAAGTGACATCTCTCTTTCTTTGGCAGAAGCAAAGTATCGTGGTGCAATTGAAGCCAACAAGGAAGCCTTGTGGCTTTATCAGATCCTGACCGAATTTGGTCTTCATTAGCAGCATCCAACTACACTTTGGTGTGATAATCAGAGTGCCATTCAACTATTCAAAGATCCAATTCAACATCAATGCATGAAACACATTGAGATACACATACACTTCATTAGAAAGCTCACTCATGATCGTGTTCTTGAAGTGAAATATTATTCAACCAATGATCAAGTTGTTGATATCTTTACAAAGGCTCTCACAAAAGCGAAGTTTACCAAAATTTGATCTATGCTTGCAGTTCAGGAAAGTTATCATTAAGGGGGGATAGGCTCTAATGCCTCCTTCCTTCTCCCATTGTGTCACCTTTGTAAATCCTTCAATCTTATCCCAAGTTGTTCTTAAGGGGGGATGTTAGGATATTCTGACACATAGGAAATAGCCTCCTATTGTGTCACCTTTGTAAATCGTTCAATCCTATCCCAGGTTGTTCTTAAGGGGGGATGTTAGGATATTCTGACACATAGGAAATATTTAAGTATAACTTGGTCTAGCATATAGTTAGGTAAAGTGTGTTTCTTTAATATGTACATCTGTAACTTATAATCAGATGGTCACAATATGTATTGATATGACGGTTCACTCTCTCCTCGGTATTACAACACTTGATTCGTGGCTTAACACCCGATTGGTCCATGATATCTATTTAAAGAGCATGGAGGGTCATGTGTTCAGTAATAGTTTATGAGAGAAGCTTATGTAATTTTTCTTTATTTATATTAATAAATTCCCTGAAATGGATGTGTTGGCTGAGGCCATGGACTATTTCCCTCTTTGAGTGTTTTAACCATGTCAAATACTGGCATAGTGATTTGTGATCTGTTTGTGAGCGGTGACCTTTGGTGTTTGATCTAAGGAACTTACCTTGTAAATTCCTAGATCAATGACTTAAAAATTATCCTCTTTCAGGGGGGAACATCCTTTACATGACATAAATGAATAATTATTGGATGATTCAAATGAAAAAACCTCCTTTCTATATATAGGAATCTAAGGTATCATGATATAATGAGATCCGTCATAACAATAATAATGTAAGGGCACAACAATAATAATAGTGGGTTTATATGGGGCACAATAATAACAATATGGGGATTACATGGGCACACAAATAACAATAAGGGTGATAGACTAATAATAACAATAAGGGGGCTACACTAACAATAAAAATAAGGGGATACACTAGTATTATAAGGACCTAACATGACCCTCTCCTTCAAAAAAGTTTTGTTCTCAACGCTTTAGTAGTTCTCTATGCTTGTATATAAAATTATCATCCTCCCATGTGGAATCTTCGGTGGGTAAGTTCTTCCACTTGATGAGATACTCTGAAATTTATCGAGTTTGTAGCATTCGAGTTCTTGTTTTCGTGACTACTTCAGGTTCCAAAATGATTTTTCCTTCCTTGTCAAGTTCTAGCAATATTGTTTGAACTGGGAGTTTGTCACCTATAACCTTCATTAAGCATGAAACATGGAACACTGGGTGCACTCAGGAAGATGCAGGAAGCTCCAATTTTTATGCCATAGTACCAATTTTTTGCAACACCTTGTAAGGACCTGAATACTTTGGTGATAATTTACTATCCTTCTTAGCTTTCTTGAGGGAGATTTGTTTGTATGGTTGTAGCCGTAAAAATACCTAGTCACCTACATCAAAGCTTCTTTCACTGCGATCTTGATTTTCCTGTTGTTTCATTTGATTTTGTGCCAAAGTGAGGTTATCCTTTAAGTGTTGGAGAACTTGTTGTTGATGCTCGATGCGATATTGGACTGATTGAACCTTATAATTTTATCTTAAATATGATGTGATGTACATGGGATGATATCAATAACTGCCATAAATGGGGTCATTTTTGTTGTAGTATGGAAGGAAGTGTTATACCACCATTCAACCAGAGGTAACCACTTGACCCATTGTGCCTGTTTATGACATACAAAGCAACGAATATATATTTTCAAACATTTGTTCAAACTCTCAGTTTGACCATTATATTGAGGATGATAAGATTAGCTATGAGCTATTTGAGCACCCAGACAAGAAATTATATCATCCAAAAATTTATAATGAAAATTGGATCTCTGTTGCTTACAATAATCTTTGGATTTCCATGTAGTTTTTGAATTCTTTCCATAAATGTAGTAGCAATTGTACTAGCTTTAAATGGATGAGATATTGCACAAAAGTGTGCATACTTGGTAAGTAAATCAAATACCACCATGATGACACTTTTTCCTTTGGAATCAGGTAACTTGGAATGGATAAGGGTTGTAACAAACTCGAGGTCTTAATTGTCTCAACTTTATTTTGTTGGAAAACCAAACATTCCACCACAAACTTTTGAATATCAAATTTAAGGCCATCCAAAAAATGGTAAGTCTATCAATGACCACCATGATGACACTTTTTCCTTCGGACTTGGGTAACTTGGAATGGATAAGGGTTGTAACAAACCCGAGGTCTTAATTGTCTCAACTTTATTTTGTTGGAAAACCAAACATTCTGCCACAAACTTTTGAATATCAAATTTAAGGCCATCCCAAAAAAAATCATTCTTAACCCTGTGGTAAGTTTTTAAAAATCATGAGTGCCCTCCTAAGGGAGAGGTGTGCAATTCCAAAAGAATCTTTTGTTTGAGTTGGGAATTCTTACAAATGTATAAGTGATATTTGTACCATAATGAATCATTTTTCCAGCTAAATGTATCATATGTAGTGGGACCTTGCTGCAAATTTTGAATGAGTGACCACACTTCTTCGTAATTCTTCCATTCATCCCTTGCTTCTATTATCAAATATGGTTGGATAATAAAAATGGCACAAGGAAATGCTTCCACATCCTCATCCTTTCTTGAGAGTGCATTTGTAATAACATTTTGCTTCCCTTTTCTGTAGATGATTTCAAAGTCATAACCCAACATCTTTGTGACCCATTTTTGTTGCTCTTCTGAAGATTATCTTTGTTCTAAAAATTATTTAAGACTATCATGATTTGTTTTTACCTTGAAGTGTCTTCCCATTAGGTACAGTCGTCATTGCTTAAGTGCATGTAGTATTGCCAACATTTCCTTCTCATAAATAGGTTTGTGTAAATACTTTCCCTTGATTGGTCGACTTTCAAAAGAAATGGGTCTTCTTCCTTGCATTAAAACAACACCAATTCCATTTCCTGAGGCATCACATTCCACAATAAAGGTTTTTGTGAAGTCTGGGCTAGCTAAAACCACTGCTTCGCACATTATAGGGACCTAACACAGACTCTGGTAGTTGTGTGGCTACTACGATGCGCAAACTCAATACCAAAAAATCCATTGGTGTGATGGCTTCCTGTGCATATACTATCCAGAAGGGTGTTTCCCCAATTAAATTTTTACATGTGGTCCTATAGGCCCACAAGGATATTTGTATTATTAGGTCCTAGTCATCGTGCTACACATTGCACACCTTGGTGAGTGCGATCTCCAGTATCTTATTAAATGCTTCCACCATACCATTAAATTGTGAATGGTAGAGGGTAATTTTCTAATGATAAATTGAAAATTCCTCTGTCAATGTTGCGATAGTATTATTCAAAAAATGAATGCCTTGATCACTCATCAAAATTCTCAGGCATCCAAATCTGGTTACTACATTATAAAATAAAAGCACATAGTAGTCTTTTCACTACAATCCTTCATTGGCACAACTTTTTCCCATCTGGTCGGATAACAATGGTGGTAATTATGTATCGCACTCCAATCCTCCTTGCCGGTGAGTCAATTAGCCCTACAAAATCAATCACCCATTTATCAAATTATTGTAGGGTGAGCTAAGGAGTCAACAAAATTTTGTCTCATTAGGACAACTTCCCCACTCATTGGCATACATTACAAGTCCTGTAAATCTCTTTAGTGTCATTATATAGAGTATGCTAGCATAGCCCTACACATCATATATTTTACATTGTGGTCGGTTCTGCATAGTGTCTTCTTTTGATACCGGAATGTGTCTCTATCAAAATCATCAGTCGTTCATGCTCCAAAACACTCCTGCATAGAATTTCATCTGCTCCTAACTTATACAAGGACACCATAATCAACCGATAGTCAATCGCTTTCAGCACTAGTTGCTTCTTTTGTGCAACCATATAATCTTCTAGTGTTATTTATATACTAAAAAATCTCACAATTACTGCAAAGTGGTCATCTACCATGGTCATTGGAAAAAGTTTCACATCTAGCAGATTTTCCTCCAATTTTTGTGCCTCTTTTCCTGAAGTCGTGTGTGATAGATGATCAGGTCCTACGTTCAACTTACCAGGCTTAACCACCAATTGATAATCATAATCTTAGAAATAAAGCATCCGCTTACAAATTCTTTCCCCCAACATAAGCTTGTTTACGAGGCACTTCGGCGCAGAATGATTAGTATATAACTTTAACTTATTTCCTACTAAGTAATTTATAAAATTTTGAAGGGAATACACCATTGCCAATCCTTTCTTTTCAGCCGTGTTGTAATTTCTTTCAATCATTGATAGCTTTATATTATGTTAGATCTAAGACTTTTGTGATCCATAATGTAGAATAATGTCTTTCGGATTAATCACATAATAAGGATTTGGTTAGAAAAAGAAATAGGATGATCAACCTCTCCTTCCCCGAGTCGTGTTAAGATCACACCCAATGTAATTGATGACGCATCAACACACACATTAAATTCTTTGTGAAAATCTAGAAATATCAAATATGTGTGGACACCAAATTCTCTTTCAAGGTGTTAAGATTTTGCTGGCACTCATCATTCCACTGAAAATTCATCCCTTCCTTCAATAACTTTTCCATAGGAGTTGTGATCTTGGTGTAGCCTTGTATGAATTTCTGATAATAACTCGTATGCCCCAAGGTAGACTGCAACTATTGAATTGATGTAGTTCGTGGTAAGTCCACTATTATGGTGATCTTGTACAGGTTCACTAGCAAACATTCTTTGTATGGAAACATGTGCCAACAAAATGCCAAAAGGAGAGCATAATATACATTTCTTTAAATTCAAGGAATTTTTCAATCGTTTGCACCTTTCCAACATTAGTTGCAGTACTTCAATATGCTTCTTCAACTGACTAAACACCATCTAGTCATCCAAATAAACCTCTAGGAACTTATGGATGAAATCCTTAAATGCAACAACCAAAATATGTGAGAAGATGGAAAGAGAATTCTTGAAGCTAAATGGCATAATGGTGTATTAAAAGTGTCCCCATTCCGTCTCGAAAGTGCCCTTATTATGATCCTCCTTAGCAATCCTCACCCGATGATAACCAGAAAATCCATCTGTGAAATAGTAAGCCTATTTTCCACCTACATTATCTAGTATTATTTCTATAAATGTAATATGGAAAGGATCATGTGCACAAACATCATTTAGTTTTCAAAGATCCATGCAAATCCTTATTTCGCCCATCATTTTGTTCTAACAACCATCAGAATTATCCATTTGAACTCTTCCTTGAGTTCAATAATTCTCGCTTGCAACATCTTATCCACTTCTCACCTAAACTTATCCTTGTAGATTGGATTAAGACTCTCCTTTGTCTAAATGTTTACTTTCAGGTCCTGATAGGTATCATGTACTGAACAAATTGTAACTTCGGTCCACCTAATGCATGCTCCCCTTCAACCTATGGAATTTTTATGTGCTTGGGATCATCATCATCTTCACCCTATTCTACTATATTATAGAATTCCATGAATTCTCATACTCATTGTGAATTTTTGTACGAAGGACATAGTGGTACTCTCCAACATTGTTGGTTCTCCCATGGTGAAAATTTTCTTCTGTGACACTTTTAAAGTGTCATGGAGTGTTGGTTCTTCTATCTGAAAGATAAAAGTAGCCTTAAATATTTTCACCATCTCATTCAAGTCCTTTGTTCCTCTTCTCACCTCCATCTCAACAAAACTAATTTGCATAAATGGTGTCCAACGTATGTAGAACCCAATGTGCCCATTTTTGTTGTGGCACACATTCTCTCATCCATCACATGACACATTGTTTTACGTGCATTCTAGGGCACTCCATTCCTGAGTGCTTCTCCTCAGGGACCCCAAAATTAGTCCCAAATATAATATACATAAATTTTCTACATGTTTCCATCCCGCAACTTGGTCCTTGTGCACAGTTCATCATCTGGATGGGGTTATGTGAAACAGAACATCCAACATGGGTATCCTCATGTAATCAGGTATATGAACCTTGAAATCCTACAAAAAATAGTCTCCTTGGACATTCCATCAAAGCGAGGTGGATTGTGTACCTCAGTCCCTATCCAGTGAACTACTCTAGTGAGGTGTGTGCACCTCCAAGTGTTGACCTCATGCAATCGATTATGCCAGTTTTCGAATATGTTATAGGTCATTTTGTCACATGCAATAAAAGTGAGCCTCTTAATTGGATCAATCAAAATATTATTCCCATTGTCATTATCTTGCAAAAATCTCTAAGTATGTATCTTTCATCCCTTAGAATTTCAACCCTAAACTGCCTTATCTGAGCCGGTTTGAGGACCAATAATCTCTGCAGGCATGCTGGGGTGTGTTCACCTACAACTTGCTCCATTGTGGCTAGCATTGGTCACTAGTAGGTTTCCCTCATTTGCACCTATTTTGGTTCTATAATTCCAGGAGAATGAGTGGGATTCTGGAAGCTTCACCTTCTAGGAGTTTCCAAAAGTTGTTTCAACTACTTACCTTGGATTGACATTCAAATCTTATCCTACCCTACTTTGGATTTTTCACCACTTATAATCTGATCTCATCCCTCCATTAAAGGTGGATCTAAAACCTTATAATTCCAAAATTAATGGAAGAAGTGTCCTCAGACACGTAATTTTATTAATAGGAAAAGAAATTACATGAGAAATTTGCAAGAGTTTACACACGTAGACTCCAATACTCTTGCCGTTAGGAAAATGAACTATTTATAAGCTACATGTCCTAACTTATTTTAGTTATGGACCACTTGATAAAAAAACAAGTGTCCATTTACAATAAATATCCTCCTAAAAAAACTACTAACTTTTTTCCTATATTAGAGCATAAGATACGACACTTTTCTAGAGTCATATATTTTTTAACAATATTCTATTTATAAGTGTCTCAAATATTAATTTAAATATTTTATCCTAGCTTTAAACTATGATATTTTTATCATATAACATTCCCCCTTATTATCCAAAGATACATTACAACCTATACCAAGTTCATCCCTGAACTCAGTAAATTTTATCCTGCCAAGAAGTTTGGTGAAGATATCAGAGATCTGATCTTCTGAAGGACAATAAATCGGCTTGATGACATCCTTTGCAATGTGTGATATAATATGATGATACTTGGCATCCACATGCTTTGTCTTTGAATGAAGAATTGGGTTCTTGGAAAGCTTTATTTCTGACTGGTTGTCGATGAATAACGATGTAGCTTCTGTTGGAGGAATTCCCAAGTCTTGTAAAACTCTACGCAACCAAACAATCTCACATGTTGCTTCCCATGTTGATATGTACTCTGCTTCTACTGAAGAAGTGGCCACTGTAGATTTCTTCTTGCAACTCCAAGACACTGTAGCTGACCCTATGTTCATTAAATAACCTGAGGTTGATGCCCTATCATCAATACTGCTAGCAAAGTCGACATTTGAAAATCGACCAAGTACAAATTTTTTAGTCTTTTTGTAAAGAAGACCAAAATATTTTGTTCCTTGGATATAACGAAGAACTCTTTTGGCTGCATTCCAGTGGCTGTCACGTGGTTCCTTCATAAAGCGCGAAAGAATATTGACGGCATAAGAAAGATCTAGTCGAGTAGTTGTCAGATAAATCAGGCTACCAATCAACTGTCGATAAGTAGTGCTATACACCATTTCCCCCCCTTCAAATTTTGAAAGTTTCACGTTTTGTTCCATGGGGGTAAGGATAGAGTTGCAATCCTGCATTCCAGATCGCTAAAGAACTTTTGTTGCATACTTACTTTGAGAAATGAAGATATGATGTGGACGTTGGAATACTTCAACTCCAAGATAGTAGTGAAGTAGTCCCAAATATGTTATCTTAAAACCTGCATGTATCTCCTTTTTCACCTGTGCAATGTGATCATCATTGTTTCCAGTGATAATCAAATCATCTACATACATAACCAGAATCACCAGATTTTTACCTTGTTGGCTTACATACAAGGTATGATCATATTCACTTCGTTGAAAGCCAACTTTCAGAAGGTATTCGTCCATTTTGGCATACGAAGCTCGGGGAGCTTGTTTTAATCCATATAAAGCCTTTATCAGTTTGCAAAATTTATGTTCCTGTCCTTCAATTTCAAAACCCGGTGGTTGTGTCATATACAATTCTTCTTGTAAATCTCCGTTGAGGAAAGCACTTTTTACATCCATTTGATGAAATTTCAATCTTTTCGGGGCTGCCAATGCAAGTGTTAATCGGATGGTGTTCCATTTAATCGTAGGAGAAAATTTTTCCTCATAATCAATCCCTTGCTGCTGCGCAAAACCCTTAGGAACAAGTCTTGCTTTGTACTTGTCGATATCGCCATTTTTCTTGTACTTAATTCGGTAAACCCATTTGCATCCGATGGGTTTAACATTTTGAGGAAAATCAACAAGTTTCCAAGTGTTTTTGTCGAGAACTACCTAATATTCAACAACCATAGCTTGTTGCCATTCTTTATGTTTTACTGCCTCTCTATATGTAGAGGGTTCAGTAAAATCATTTGCTATTAAGGCAAAATTTCCTTCACTTCTATGTGATCCCCTTGTCCCTGTTTTATTTTTCTCATTAGGCCTTACGTCTTTCAAAAGTTGAACTGCCCATTTCGGCAATTGATGTTCACTGGTTTGAGATTGTGAAAAATCACCATCATTGTAAAGAGGGTTGATGTAAATAGATGTTCGTTGATCAACCACAAATTCTGGGGCCGGAGAGTCACTGTCAGAAGAACTGCTTCTGCTAGGAGATTTGGATGAACTGCTAGAAGACCCAGACAGTGCTGGTGAAGAAGATGGACTGGATGAATCGTTTTCAGATGAAGGAAACCCAATTTCATACCATTTTTTTGAATTTGGTTGACTTTGTATATTTCCTTTTCTTTTATCACCTTTTGTTTCTAAATTTTGGAGAAGACTTTCAATTTCTTCAGCACTCTTACTCTCATTTTCATCAAAAATCACATCCCTGCTCACAATAAATTTCCCATTCGACAAAAGTCGGTACCCTTTCTTCTCATCAGAATACCCAATCATTGTGCACTTCAAGCTTTGTGAGTCAAGATTAGTTCGTTTTTCTTTTGGAATAAGGCATAACATACTGATCCAAAAACTCTTAGATGTTTAACTCGAGGTTTGAAACCAAACCATGTTCCATAAGGTGTGATTTCATCTAAAGAAGTAGTTGGAGATATGTTCCTTAAGTAGACAATTGTATGAATATCCTCAACCCAATATATAGGACTTGATGTTTTGAAATTTAACATAGATCTCACTATTCTTAACAAGGTCTGATTCATTCTTTCTACTACTTCATTTTGCTATGGAGTGTAGACGCTGGTAAGATGTCGTTTTATGACATTATACATGCAATACATTTTGAATTCATTAGAATTTAATTCTCTTCCATTATATGTTCTAAGAGTGCCAATCTTCTCCTTAACTTCATTTTCAATAAGTTGGCGAAAATTTTTAAACTTTTCAAATGCTTTTGACTTTTGCTTCAAAAAATATACCCAAGTCATCCTGCTAAAATCATCAACAAAGAGTAAGAAATATCTGCATCCTCCTAGCGAAGTTTGTAAGGGTCCATAAATATCACTGTGAACCAATTGCAAACTCTTGTTTGCTCGCCATGAACTTGCCGGAAAAGTCTCTCAATGTTGTTTTCCATAAATGCAAGCTTCACAATTTGCATTTTCCCTTTTGAAGGCAGGAAGTCCCTTAACCATTCCTTGTTTTTGCAATTGAGAGAGACTTTCAAAGTTTAGATGTCCATATCTTACATGCCAAAATATGATCGGTGAAATGTGTTGAGCTCCAAAGATGTTCTTTCTTCCACCACATTCCACTCCATTTCCTTTGTCCATTATTAATTACAGGCTCAAATGATCAATAGAATTAATTAAAATTGCTTTAAGAATGAATATCATGACTAACTTGCTATGTTTTTATGATTTTGTCATTGTAGTACTTTTTGAACTAGATCTAGCTACACGTACATTCCGTAGCTAGTTGCCAATTCGGCAGTGCCTTCATGTCTACTCATATCGTCTGTCATCTCGCAGAAAAACACATATGTATCGTATTCCACATCACTCCTTATCATTTGTCGCTTTCCCCATTGGTTTGAATGAATTCCAGAGAGTGGTTATGCACGTGGGAACTCAAACTAGGAGATAGACTCCTAGTAGGACAAGGACAATTTAGATGTCCTTAATCATATTACGAGACCACCATCAGAGTCCTAGTTTGATTTTTATTTGGAAAGACAATTATCCCTAGGTTATCTCAAGACAGTTATGTAATTTTGTTATAAATATGGTTCGGGAAACCGAGGGACAAGGTTAGATTTTGTGTTTGATTGCTAGATTTCAGAAGTTCGAAAACACTCTGTTTTGAAGTAATTTCTCTTTTAATGAAAGAAGCACCATTTTATTGAAAGGCTGAGTCAATCTTGAAGTAGATTTTGTGCACTACTCCAGTGGTAGAGGGCCCCTGCTACCTGAGCAACTTTGTTCATACGGCTTAGATAAGTATTTTAGTCTCGTTTTCATTTCTAGCGCCTTAAGTAGGTTTTTGAAGTTATGTTTCATACTTGTTTACATTAATCATCACAGCTAGACTTACTCTATAAACTCTTCCAAAATATCATCACGATGAATAAGGCATAGTTGTGGTGTTGTAGATTTTAGTCGCATTTCCTTTCAAATTTTATGATTTATGCTTGTTTAAACTAAGTGTCATAGCCAGTCTTACTCCTACAAACTCTTCCAAAACATCATTAACAATGAATAAGAAACAGTTGTGGTATCTTAGATCCTAGTTGTATTTGCTTTCAAATCTTATGTTTATGTTCAATTGCATTGAATAATACAACCAGACTTGTTTTTACAAAACTCTTCCAAAATATCGTTCATATTGAAACGAGATGGGCTGTAGAATTCCATAGACTAGTTGCATGTTAATTTAGTTACAACACTCCGGAGGTTGATTGCATTTAGTTCAGCTCTGTCACTACATTTCCAGTTTGATAATGGCATTCTAGTTTAACTCTGTTCACTGTACTTCAAGTAGATTAGTAGCATTTTAGTTCAATCTCATTTCATTTTGTTCAAGAAAAGATTAATGGCATTTTAGTTTAGTTGTAGTCACTGTATTTTAAGATTGATAGACCGCATTCTAGCCTAGCGTTATCCATTGTATTTGAAGTAGTACTAGTTGACAAAATTAGTCTCTCGACCTTCATTATTTACAACTTACTTTTGTTCTGAATTTATATTGATACATTATCACATGAACAGGGGTCAGTAATATCAGTTTAAGGCTTTGATCACTCTGCAAATCTTTTACAAATTCACCTATAGCCTTTTTCCCAAGCATTATTCTAGAAAATCTCAAAACTTATGAATAAGGCCTAGAAGTGATAAGTCAAGTTGCAGAATAAGGTAACTTCAACATCATAGGTTAATCTAGAATAGAAACCTTACTGTGTTACAAATAATCATTTTGTAATATTGTGAGTTGATTATTTATTTAGGAGAACTTCATTTACACTTAACTTGTCCATTTCTCAAGCTCTTCCAACACACCTTTAATGAATGAATTGGATAAGTTCAAGCTCATGTTGTGGTTTATTTCCTTGCAATGAAGTCATTATCAAGATTTGAATTTGCTATTTGCCATCCATAGTTTAAGCTTTGTTCTATTTTAAATAACCAATAGCTTCTTTTCACCAGCACTTAGTTCTTTCTCTTTTCAAACATAAAACCATAAAACCAAAAACATCATAAAACACTAAACACAACGTAGTGAGAAACAAATACCTAGGCACATATAGTGCACCACACTTCAACAGTTTACTAGCCCTGGTTGACAATTAATGAACTCAATTTAGGAACACTAGGTTGAGCACAAACATTTTGGCGCCGTTGCCGGGGAAGTGTAACTAGGTAGCCTTGTTTCTTAACTTCCAAAAACAATGATATGCATAGAGAGAGAGACTCAAGGGGTAGATTCATAAGAAGCAGAAGCAGAAGCTTGATTCCTAGAACACCACTTGTTTCACCTAGACCAAGAGCCAGCACACCTCCAACTCAGACCCACATTCCATCCCTTACTGATCCTAGACTCCCAGAGGACTTAAGATCAAATATTCCATTAGAAAGACCTTCCACTTCATCCACTGAACCTGTCTTAGAAGAAGATTCAAGGACCCCTGCTAGAGACACAAATTTTTCCACTTCCACATAAGAATCAACTATGGCAGAAGAAGGGGGAGGAGGAGTCTTTAATGGAGAACACACATTATTTGGAGGGGGTAGAGGTAGAGGTAGAGGAGAAGGAGGTAGAGGTGCAGAGGGAGAAGGAGGTAGAGGAAGAGGTAGAAGAGACATGGGAAACTCTTTTGGGTTTCCTATAGTAGATGAAGAAACCAATACAGCTATAAAAAACATTTGACCCTCTGTCCTTCCGAACTTCTATGGACTTAAAACTGAAGATCCTGAAACCTTCCTATTTGAATTTGAAGTCCTATGTAGAACTTATGACTACTTACAAGATGCTGAAAAACTTAAACTATTTCCTTCAACATTGAAAGGAGCAGCATTAAAGTGGTTTATGAGTTTGATCAACAGTTCTATTAGAACATGGGAAGATATGAAACAAGCATTTCTAGAGAGGTATTTGGATTATTTTATGCCAGTCAATCATAAGGAGGAAGTGTTCAAGATGATACAAAAAGAAGATGAAAACCTGGAAGATTTGTTGGAGAGATTTCATTACAACATTAAAAGAGCAAAAATGGAGAACTTAGATCAAGACACCTTAAAAGCTCTCATGTTGAAGACAATTAGGGATGAATGGTTGGATATCCTTAACATCATGGGAAAAGGGGATATATCTCAGCTCACATTTGTTAGAAAATTAAATATTACAGAGCAATGAAACACATAAAATATGCGGAAAATACAAGCACACAAAACACATAAAACCAGAGAGACACAGATATACGTGGTTCACCCAGTTTGGGCTACGTCCAATTTAACAAACAAATTCTTCCTTTCTATTATCCAGCAAAAATGAAGAGACAAACCCACAACTAGATCCAACAATCCTCCCTCGGTTTCTCCCGCCCTCTCTTTATCGCTCCGAGACACTCATAATACACAAATGGCAATACAATGCCCTCATATACAAGGGGGTTGTTCTAGGCAAACCCTAATCTAAACATAACTTACCTTCGCATCATTCGCTTCAATGAACGCCCGATCAATTTAGAAATTACTATACTTACAAGGCAATTTTACATCCGCGTATTTCGGCCCGCCGGACCCCACTACAGTTGATTAAATTCTGTGCGGCGTTGACGCCCTTTAAGGTACAAAGGGTCCAATGTCATGGATACAAAGAAAACAAGATAATTAAGCTCCACACCCAACAACATTACCTGAAATATCTGAGTTATGTATCAACCTTTCAAGAGGGAAATCCAAAACTGTAAAAGGTCCAAGAGACCCTGCTCTTGCAAGGGCAAGTAAGTCTGCTTCTGGGACATTAAGTAGGGCAGAGATAGGGCATATGCTTGATTAATTCAAATATGACATCTTATCGAGTCTTAGTGAACAAATAGACACCCTTATGTTAGAAAACAAGCAAAAAGCTGAATTTGATGCCTTAGCAATATTTTGTGCCAAATGTAGAAAGAAGCATGCCTTGAGAGAATGTCCTTTGGATGCAAAAGTTGTAGAGACCTGTGTAATTTGTTCAGAAAAACATGAAACCAAGATATTTCCTCTTCCTGGTCTTAAAGCTGTCTTTCAAGAGGAAACTCCTACAAATTCCACAGAATCTCTCAATTTTGTCTCTAGAAGGCCTTGGCAAGGACCTCAAACACAACGATTCCATGATCAATTGTATAATCAACCTCCACTAAATTGGAATTCTTGGCAGAAACCTTGGCCCCAATTTCAAAATCAATCTCAAGCTTGGGCACGAGCACAAAATCCATATGGAAGATACTCCCAGTAATATCAATATCCACCATCCTATCCACCAAACCCACATTTTTCTCCTCAAAATCCTCAACAAAATACTCAACAGAATATTCGGAACCCACAACATCAAAATCAACCACTCCCATTACCGTTTCCTCAGAAATCAAATCAGTTGCCTGCTCAACCCATACCAAACCCCAAAAATAAAAATCCTCAGAATACATAAATGATAGAAGGCCAACAGTTTCCAACCTATTTAATTACCCCTCTAGACCTTAGTGATGTTCAACTTAGGTCTGGAAGAATACTTGGAAAGAGGAAACCTTCTGTGATCATACAAGAACAAGACAACTCTGAGGAAGATTCTCTACGGGAAAATAAAAGTCTTGAAGAAGACACATCTATTCAGGACCCAAACATTGAAAAACAAAAACAAAAAGAACCAATAATTTCAAATCCTGTATTAGAGCAGCCATCAACATCCACTCCTACACCTCCCTTTCCAGAAATATTACAGATTGATAGAGGTGTAGAAAAACAAATTATGGTGCCTAATTATGATTTCCTAGATGAGCTGAAAAATGTCTATATTAAGATTCCATTATTACAAGCTAGCAAGGAAATTCAAATTTTAGCAAAGACAATAAAGGAGTTGAGCATGAAGAAAACAAGAAAGAATAAGAGAGATAAAGAAAATTCAATGCGTGAAAAATAACATATATCATGATGGGTAAGATTGATATTCCAAAGTATCTAGACCATTAAATCCAAATATTAAAATTCACATCAATGGAATTGAGATCCAAAAATACACTCATTGATTTATGAGCAACAATCAATATCATGAGTAGACAAATCATGGATAAAATGAAACTTCCTAATATTCTCTTTACACCCACATTATTACAATTAGCAGATAGATCTGTGATCAAACCTGATGGGGTAATAGAAGACATTCCAGTGTCCCTAGATTCCTAGGAGTACCCTGTGGATTTCATGATCCTAACTCCTAAGAATAATCTAGGAGGACACCCTATTATATTAGGAAGACTTTGGTTAGCTACAGCTGATGCTTTCATTAGTTGTAGATCCGGTGATATGTACATATTTGATGGTAGTTCAACTAAGAAATTCACTTTGTATCCTCCAACAAGGACAATTACAGATTTAGATGATACCCAATGGATAGAGGATGAAGAATACTTACAACCTCTCTTCACAATTTCAGAATTAGTGAAGATAGTGAAATTCTAAATACTTTAGAAAACTTTGAATCCTCTTCGGAACATAAAAATGACCAATTTGAAGAAGAATCCAACATTGAGTTTTTTTCATCAAGACAGATGTCTCTTCATTCTATGGATAAATTTGGCAGCTCTACAAGTGAGATATTTCTAGGCAAAACTTTAAACATAAACAAAAACCTAGAAAAATCTCAACAAGAAGAACTAGTCAAGATATTACAGAGACATTCTTCTGCATATGCATGGGAGTACACTGATATGAAAGGGATAAGTCCTAAGACTTGCACTCATCACATCTATATAGAGGAAAATTGTAAACCAATCAGACAACCTCAAAGAAGGATGAATCCAAATCTTTGGGAGATTGTTAAAGAAGAATTTCAGAAATTGTTGAATGTCAAGTTCATTTATCCTATTTCAGATAGTCAAGGTTTCTCCTTTGGTAATTGTGCCAAAGAAAATGGTAAATGGAGGGTATGTATTGACTACCGAGAATTAAACAAAGCTACTCTTAAAGATCATCTTCCCCTACCTTTCATAGATCAGGTGTTAGATACATTAGCTGGCAAAAAGTACTTCTTATTTTTAGATGGGTTCAGTGTTTATAACCAAATTCAAGTAGCACTTGAAGATCAAGACAAAACCACATTTACTCCGTCCTTGGGGTACCTATGTTGTTGAGCATTGCCATTTGTTTCCATCAATGCACCGTTACCATTTCTCCTTTAGATTAGGAATATTTTTGGATCTAATACATGATTGTGTAGAGGTATATCAGGATGATTTCACAGTTTATGGAAACACATTTGAAGAAGCCTTAGAAAACTTGGAGATTTTTTTAAAAAGATGTAAAGAAGAAAATATTTCACTTAGTCATGAGAAGTTTTTTATGATGTTTACTGAAGGAATCGTTTTAGGACATCACATTTCAGGGGATAGGATTAGAGTTGATGAGTCAAAAGATGAATTCATCTCTAACTTATCTATTCCAAGTTGTCAAAAAGATGTTACGAGTTTTCTAGGATTTACAGGATATTATCGAAGATTTATAGAAAAATTCACCAAGATAGCATCTCCACTCTTCAAATTACTTACCAAAGATTGTGAATTCAAATGGAATTCTGATTGCCAGCTAGCCTTTGAGACCCTGAAAACAAAAATTTCTGAAGCACATATTTTAAGAGGACCTAAC
The DNA here is from genome assembly GCA_034641835.2 of Pinus albicaulis. Lineage (NCBI taxonomy): Eukaryota > Viridiplantae > Streptophyta > Pinopsida > Pinales > Pinaceae > Pinus > Pinus albicaulis. Next base: position 1,686,201,235 of record CM076584.1, read on the forward strand.
TGGAAGTTACATTTTCATATTTCAACAGACGCCTCAGATAGAGCTCTAGGAGCAGTATTGGGACAAAAAGACCTGATTCCTTATGCCATCTACTATACCACCAAAAATTTGACTCCTGCAGAGTTAAACTATACTGTAACTGAAAAAGAGTTTTTATCTTTTGTTCATGCCATAAACAAATTCAGACACTATATAAGAGGCTATGAAACTTTTGTTCACACAGATCATTCTACAATTAGATACTTAATGAAAAAATCAATTACTAATGGCAGAGTTATAAGATGGTTATTGATTTTACAAGAATTCAACATTACCATTCTAGATAGGCCTGGAAACTATAGGCTTTGGAAAACAAAACGATGGTAGATTTCTATCTAGACTTTAAAACCATAAAATGGCCACTCCGGAACTGAAAGTCATTTATAATGATATCTTTGAAATTTCTACTCGGACTCCTTAGTTTGCTGATATTACTAATTATTTAGTTTCGGGGAAATTTCCTTGATAATGAATGCAAAACCAAAAGAAAGATCATTTATGACAGCGCAAAATATTCATGGGTTGCTAATGAGTTATACAAAATAGGTCCAAATTTTATCATTAGGAGATGTGTTCGGGAATATGAGATGCCTGAGATCCTCAAGGCATGTCATGATGAACCTTGTGGCAGACACTTTGCTGATAAAATGATAACGTATAAGGTCTTTCATTTAGGATACTATTGGCCATCCCTTTTTAAATATGCTAAAGAGTATGTCAAAATGTGTGACAGTTGCCAAAGGGTAGGGAAACCTTCTCCTTCAGGTGAGATGCCATTGTAGCCTCAGGTACATATTGAACCTTTTGAGAAATGGGCTTTAGATTTTGTAGGACCTATTAGTCCTCCATCAAGACAAAAGAAATATATATTAGTTTTCACTGATTATGTTACCAAATGGGTAGAAGCCAAGCCATTACTTTCTGCTACTGAAGCATCTGTAGTTCATTTTCTTTTTGAGGATATTTTTACTCGTTTTGGTGTCCCAAAAGAAATTGTTACAGATCAAGGAGATCGGTCACATGAGGCTAGTGGAACAAATGATGGAGAGGTACGAGAATCGGACATAGAGAAAAATCTACTCCATATCATCGGCAAACGAATGGTCGAAGATGGAATCTACTAATAAGGTCATTGTGAAGATCTAACAAAAAGCTGTGTTCATTTACATAGAAGAGATTGGGTAGATAGGCTTCACCGAAGCCTTGTGGGCCTATAGAACTACATGGAGAAGCACAACGAGGAATTCATACTCCTTCAGAACTTGTTTATACTGAAAAACAAGTTTGTTTCCTGGGATTCAGATTCATTCTTTGAAAATGATAAACTGGACTTGATCTATGAGCACAAAAGCACAAGTTGGGCTTGGAATTCAATGAATTGGATGAGATCAGTTCAAAAACGTTAGAAAAATAAATATAGTCCAACAGCAAAGGACTAGATGGAATGATAAGTACATTAAGGAAAATAAATTCAAAGAAGGTGACTAGGCCCTCTTGTTTGATTCAAAGTTCAAAGATTTTCAAGGTAAATTCCAAACACATTGGCTTGGGCCATATGAAATTGTGAAATTTTTTGACAATGGAGCAATAAAAATCAGGACAATAGATGAATAAGAGGTCACTTTTCTTGTGAATGGTCATAGATTGAAGCTGTATCATAAGCCACTTTCAAGAGAAGAATTTGTCAAGAAGTTCCAGGGGAACAATGATGTGAAGTTAATGAAGAAGAATTTTTCTTCTTCATCAACTTAATTGAATTTTCTGAAGTCACTTTATTAAAAAATAAAATAAAAAATAAAATAAAGTATAAACATGAAAACTAATCACTGATTAGCATGTTTATACAGAAAAGGTAGAGTGAAAATCAGAATCTTTCTGACACTTTAGCTTTTCGAATTTGTTCTTTTTCTGCAAGAAGTTCCATTTCACTTATGGTCCATCTCATTTCATTCATACATACTTCATTTCATTCATTCATCCACACTTCATTCATTTCATCCCATGGTCCACCTCATTTCCATCCCAGATTTTTAAGTTTGATATTTTTCTTCAATTGAATAATACATATCATGAATTGCAGGCCACTTTTCATACTTTACTCCATTTCATAAGTTGTGATCCATTCCACTCCATTATTCACTTCATTCATATTCCATTACATCATATTTTATTATCCATCTTCACTCATTCCATACAAAATTCCATTCATGCTCCAAACCATACCATTTCATGTTTCAAGTCTTCTACAGGTACATTCCGCAATCAGTTAGACATTCTGCAGCCAGTCAGACATTCTGCAGCCAGAGATCCTGAAAGCACTGTCCAGTAATCACCTGATCTGCAATAAAATGATCCTGCATATCCATGACAAAAAGAAAAATCAAGGGAGTTATGAAGACTCTAAAAGTAATGATTTTCAGGGGAGAACAAAGCATATAAAGATTAAAAAAAAATAAAAAAATAGAGGAAAGACAAAGGTAAAAGTTCTGATTATAATGACATATCATGAAAATTTTTAGTATAGTTAAGTTATGAATAATTCAAAAAGTTGTTTTAATTGATTTTGTTGATCATGCCTAACAAACATCCCGTAGAAACTTTGGATAAAACTCCTTCTATTCCACCATTTCAAATCCCATATCCGATCATCATTTAAAAATCTAAATGGTTAAAGTGCTAAAGTGATTGGATTAGTCACGTCACTAGGCCAAAGCATTTAATGATGATTTTGAATTTGTTACAAAATATCTCCGCGGTCTTTTCTTCTGTGATATCTTTCAACTCATATACATCATCCTCACCTCATTATATTCATTCCACAATCACTCCATATCATTCTTTCCCGTAGCCAACTCTTAACCATTTCAGTCTGTAAAACAGAGGAAACATCTATGGGGCAAAAACATCTCTGTAACAGCCATTGTCACCGTGAACAGAAGAGCAACAATTTGAAGGTTGGAAAGAGAAGTTATGGGTCTCATAGTGAGGACCGAACCGGTTGGAACTAAGTACTTGGAGGGATATCCTCAAGTCAGAGAAATGTTACAACAAGCAGGGTGGTTGCAATTCTTTGAAAAATTCAGTGGTTTTCACAAAGAGGTGACTAAAATGTTTGCACGGTCCTTCAATGGAGCTGAGGTCGAGATAGGAGATATTAAATTCACCATTATAGAAGCATCCATTGCAGAAGCAACAAAATTTCCCAGACAAGGAGAAAGGTGGTTCAAGAATAGAGAATTTCATAACGAGGCATGGAAGCAGATACTCAAGTCACCAGGTATGGATGTTTCCATTTTTAAAAAGGGTATCCCTAGCTCCGCACTAAAGAAAAAATGGAGGAACATGTTGCTTATCTTGCAAAAATTCATCACTTGTGAAGGAAGATATGGTACTTTCTATGTCTATCATATTCGGTTGATAATGCATTTCCTAGAAGAAGAACTTAATTTGCCCTTTTTCTTGCTTCAAAGTTTAAAGAAAATGACTTCAAGTGTTCAAAAGAGAATTCAATTTCTGGAAACAACCTTATACCACCATGGTTTAGTCAAAATTTTGTTTGAACATCATTTGAGAAAAATGGGAGATAATTGGGAAGAATTCTTAGTGAGAAATCACTTTGAGGAACCCAAGGAACCTCCACCTGAAGACAAACCTACAAAAAGAAGCAGAAGATGGAAAACCTCCAAAACTGAAACTGGTAAAACAATACAAGAAAGCAGTGAAGAAATGATTTATGAGAAATTGACTCAGATTAAGAAGCAGCTTAAGAAAGAGAGGATAATAAGAAAATTTTCCAGAGAGAAAGGAGAAGGGCCATCTCAACCGAGAAGGAGCCACAGACTTAGAGGGATACTAAAGAAAACAAAGGTTAAACAAACTGGAGTCATAAACATAGAGGATGAAGAAACACCTACTGAGGAGGATTTTGATGAAAGAGCTTCTGAAATAGACCCAGCACAGCAGGAAATTTACAACTATGTTGAGACATTAGAGAAAAGAGCTTCAGAAAGTAGAGACAGAACTCCTAGTCCACCAAAATCTGCAGTTGATATCCTAAGGAGAGATAAATATGAGTTAGAAATACTCAACAAGCATATCAAGAATGAGAATGAAATTCTGAGAGAGCAGGTTAAACTGAAAACTGATATGAATTCAACTCTGTCTCTACAAATGCAAAAGTTGCACAAGGCCAGTGAAAAATTGAAGAAGAAAAATAAAAAGTTAACTAGGGCACTCACAAATTTGAGATTCAAGTTAGTCATAAGGAAGCCCAGAAGGCCTTTGACTGCCAGGCAAAGCAGAAGAAGAGGGTTGGATGTCCTTGCAGAGGTCTCAGAGTTCATGGAATAGTTGCATGAGGACATGCAAGAACCTAGCAGTGGGAGTATGTTGAGCTCCAAAGATGTTCTTTCTTCCACCACATTCCACTCCATTTCCTTTGTCCATTATTAATTACAGGCTCAAATGATCAATATAATTAATTAAAATTACTTGAAGAATGAATATCATGACTAACTTGCTATGTTTTTATGATTTTGTCATTGTAGTACTTTTTGAACTAGATCTAGCTACAGAATGCAGACATTCTGTAGCTAGTTGCCGATTCTGCAGCTGTCTTCATGTCTACGCAGGTTCCAGGTGTCATCTTGGAGAAAAACACATATGGGCGTATTCCACATCATTCCCTCATCATTTGTTGCTCTCCACGAAGTTTGAATGGAATTCTGTAGGCGGTTATGTACGTGGGAACTCAAACTAGGAGACAGACTCCTAATAGGACAAGGACAGTCCAGATGTCCTTAATTCTATTACGTGACCACCATCAGAGTCCTAGTTTGGTTTTTATTTGGAAAGACAATTATCCCTAGGTTATCTCAAAACAGTTATGTAAATTTGTTACAAATATAGCTCGGGAAACCGAGGGACAAGGTTAGATTTTGTATTTTGACTGCTAGATTTCAGAAGTACGAAAACACTCCGTTTTGAAGTAATTTCTCTCTAATGCAAGAAGTATCACTTTATTGAAAGCAATGAGTCAATCTTGAAGTAGATTTTGCATGCTACTCCAATGGTAGAGGGCCCCTGCCTCCTGAGAAGCCTTGTTTATATGGTTTAGATAAGTATTTTAGTCTCGTTTTTCATTTCTAGCTTAACTAGGTTCTAGGTATGTTTCAAACTTGTTTTACATTAATCATCACGACTAGACTTACTCTGCATAAAATCTTCAAAATATCATCACGACGAATAAGGCATAGGCTGGCCAATTGTTGTAGATTTTAGTCACATTTCCTTTCGAATTTTATGATTTATGCTTGTTTACTAATTAACTCATGGCAGTCTTACTTTACAAACTCTTCCAAAATACTAGTCACAATGAATAAACTCCTTTACTTGTTGTATCTTAGATCCTAGTTGTAATTGCTTTCAAATCTTATGTTTATGTTCAATTGCATTGAATAATATAGCCAGACTTTTTTTTACACACTCTTCCAAAATATCATTCATATTGAACGAGATGGGTTGTAGAATTCCATAGACTAGCTGCATGTTAATTTAGTTATAACACTCCGGAGGTTGATTGCATTTAGTTCAGCTCTGTCACTACATTTCAAGTTTGATAATGGCATTCTAGTTTAACTTTGTTCACTGTACTTCAAGTAGATTAGTAGCACTCTAGTTCAGTCTCAGTGCATTTTGTTTCAAGAAAAGATTAATGGCATTCTAATTTAGTTGTAGTCACTATATTTTAAGATTGATAGACCGCATTCTAGCCTAGCGTTATCCATTGTATTTCAAGTAATACTAGTTGACAAAATTAGTCTCTCGACCTTCATTATTTACAACTTACTTTTGTTTTGAATTTATATTGATACATCATCACATGAACAGGGGTCAATAATATCAGTTTAAGGCTTTGATCACTTTGCAAATCTTTTACAAATTCACCTATTGCCTTTTTCCCAAGCATTATTCTAGAAAATCTCAAAGCTTATGAATAAGGCCTAGAAGTGATAAGTCAAGTTGCAGAATATGGTAACTTCAGCATCATAGGTTAATCTAGAATAGAAACCTTACTGTGTTACAAATAATCATTTTGTAATATTGTGAGTTGATTGTTTATTTAGGAGAACTTGATTTACACTTAACTTGTCCATTTCTCAAGCTCTTCCGACACACCTTTAATGAATGAATTGGATAAGTTCAAGCTCATGTTGTGGTTTATTTCCTTGCAATGAAGTCATTATCAAGCTTTGCATTTGCTATTTGCCATCCATAGTTTAGGCTTTTTTCTGTTTTAAATAACCAATAGCTTCTTTTCACCAACACTTAGTTCTTTCCCTTTTCAAACATAAAACCATAAAACCAAAAACATCATAAAACACTAAACACAACGAAGTGAGAAACAAATACCTAGGCACATATAGTGCACCACACTTCAGCAGTTTACTAGCCCTGGTTGACAATTAATGAACTCAATTTAGAGACACTAAGTTGAGCACAAACATTTTGGCGCCATTGCCGGGGAAGTGTAACTAGGTAGCCTTGTTTCTTAACTCCCAAAAACAATGATATGCGTAGAGAGAGAGACTCAAGGGGTAGATTCATAAGAAGCAGAAGTAGAAGTTTGATTCCTAGAACACCTCTTGTTTCACCTAGACCAAGAGCGAGCACACCTCCAACTCAGACCCACATTCCATCCTTTACTGATCCTAGACTTCTAGAAGACTTAAGATCAGATATTCCATTAGAAAGACCTTCCAATTCATCCACTGAACCTGTCTTAGAAGAAGATTCAAGGACCCCTGCTAGAGACACAAACTTTTCTACTTCCACAGAAGAATCAACTATGGCAGAAGAAGGGGGAGGAGGAGTCTTTAATGGAGAACACACATTATTTGGAGGGGGTAGAGGTAGAGTTAGAGGAGAAGGAGGTAGAGGAAGAGGTAGAAGAGAAATGAGAAACTCTTTTGGGTTTCCTATAGTAGATGAAGAAACCAATACAACTATGAAAAACATTTCACCCTCTGTCCTTCCGAACTTCTATGGACTTAAAACTGAAGATCCTGAAACCTTCCTATTTGAATTTGAAGTCCTATGTAGAACTTATGACTACTTACAAGATGCTCAAAAAATTAAACTATTTCCTTCAACATTGAAAGGAGCAGCATTGAAGTGGTTTATGAGTTTGATCAACAATTCTATTAGAACATGGGAAGATATGAAACAAGCATTTCTAGAGAGGTATTTGGATTATTGTATGTCAGTCAATCATAAGGAGGAAGTGTTCAAGATGATACAAAAAGAAGATGAAAACCTGGAAGATTTGTTGGAGAGATTTCATTACAACATTAAAAGAGCAAAAATGGAGAACTTATATCAAGACACCTTAAAAGCTCTCATGTTGAAGACAATTAGGGATGAATGGTTGGATATCCTTAACATGATGGGAAAATGGGATATATCTCAGCTCACATTACCTGAAATATCTGAGTTATGTATCAACCTTTCAAGAGGGAAATCCAAAACTGTAAAAGGTCCAACAGACCCTGCTCTTCCAAGGGCAAGTAAGTCTGCTTCTGGGACAGTAAGTAGGGTAGAGATAGGGCATATGCTTGATGAATTCAAATCTGACATATTAGGGAGTCTTAGTGAACAAATAGACACCCTTAAGTTACAAAACAATAAAAAATCTGAATCTGATGCCTTAGCCATCTTTTGTCCCAAATGTATAAAGAAGTATGCCTTGAGAGAATGTCATTTGGATGCAAAAGTTGTAGATACCTGTGTAATTTGTTCAGAAAAACATGAAACCAAGAGATGTCCTTCACTTCCTGGTCTTAAAGCTGTCTTTCAAGAGGAAACTCCTACAAATTCCATAGAATATCTCAATTTTGTCTCTAGAAGGCCTTGGCAAGGACCTCAAACACAAGGATTCCATGATCAATTATATAATCAACCTCCACTAAATTGGAATTCTTGGCAGCAACCTTGGCCCTAATTTCAAAATCAATCTCAAGCTTGGGCACAAGAAGCACAAAATCCCTATGGAAGATACTCCCAGTACTATCAATATCCACCATCCTATCCACCATACCCATATTTTTCTCCTCAAAATCCTCAACAAAATGCTCAACAGAATCCTCAGAACCCACAACATCAAAATCAACCACTCCCATTAACATTTCCTCAGAAATCAAATCAGTTGCCTGCTCAACCCATACCAAACACCAACAATAAAAATCTTCAGAATACGTACATGATAGAAGACCAACAATTTCCAACTTATTTAATTACTCCTCTAGACCTTAGTGATGTTCAACTTAGGTCTGGAAGAATACTTGAAAAGAGGAAACCTTCTGTGATCATACAAGAACAAGATAACTTTGAGGAAGATTCTCTACGGGAAAATAAAAGTCTTGAAGAAGACACATCTTTTCAGGACCCAAACATTGAAAAATCAAAACAAAAAGAACCAATAATTTCAACTCCTGTATTAGAGCAACCATCAACATCCACTCCTACACCTCCCTTTCCAGAAATATTACAAATTGATAGAGGTGTAGAAAAACAAATTATGGTGCCTAATTATGATTTCCTAGATGAGCTGAGAAATGTCTGTATTAAGATTCCATTATTACAAGCTATCAAGGAAATTCCAATTTTAGCAAAGACAATAAAGGAGTTGAGCATGAAGAAAACAAGAAAAAAAATAAGAGAGACAAAGAAAATTCAACCGCCAGGAAAAATAACAGATATCATGATGGGTAAGATTGCTATTCCAAAGTATCTAGACCCACGAAATCCAGTTGTTAAAATTCACATCAATGGAATTGAGATCCAAAACACACTCATTGATTTAGGAGCAGCAATCAATATTATGAGTAGACAAATCATGGATAAACTGAAACTTCCTAATATTCTCTTTACACCCACATTATTACAATTAGCAGACAGATCTGTGATCAAACCTGATGGGGTACTAGAAGATATTCCAGTGTCCCTAGATTCTTGGGAGTACCTTGTGGATTTCATGATTCTAACTCCTAAGAATAATCTAGGAGGGCATCCTATTATATTAGGAAGACCTTTTTAGCTACAGCTGATGCTTTCATTAGTTGTAGATCCGGTGATATGTATATCTCTGATGGTAGTTCAACTAAGAAATTCACTTTGTATCCTCCAGCAAGGACAATTACAGATTTAGATGATACTCAATGGATAGAGGATGAAGAAGACTTACAACATCTCTTCACAATTTCAGAAATTAGTGAAGATAGTCAAATTCTGAATACTTTAGAAAACTTTGAATCCTCTTCGGAACATAAACATGAACAATTTCAAGAAGAATCCAACATTGAGTTTTTGTCATCAAGGCAGATGTCTCTCTATTCCATGGATAAATTTGGCAGCTCTACAATTGAGATATTTTCAGGCAAAACTTTAAACATAAACAAGAACCTAGAAAAATCTCAACAAGAAGAGCTAGTCAAGATCTTACAAAGACATTCTTCTGCATATGCATGGGAGTACACTGATATGAAAGGGATAAGCCCCAAGAATTGCACTCATCACATCTACATAGAGGAAAATTTTAAACCAATCAGACAACCTCAAAGACGGATGAATCCAAATCTTAGGGAGATTGTTAAAGAAGAATTGCAGAAATTGTTGAATGTCAACTTTATCTATCCTATTTCAGATAGTTAGTGGGTTTCTCCTTTGGTAATTGTGCTAAAGAAAAATGGTAAATGGAGGGTATGTATTGACTACCGAGAATTAAACAAAGCTACTCTTAAAGATCATTTCCCCCTACCTTTCATAGATCAGGTGTTAGATACCTTAGCTGGCAAAAAGTACTTCTCATTTCTAGATGGGTTTAGTGGTTATAATCAAATTCAAGTAGCACTTGAGGATCAAGACAAAACCACATTTACCTCTCCTTGGGGTACCTATGCTTACCGAGTATTGCCATTTGGATTATGCAATGCACCTGGAACATTTCAAAGGGCAGTATTAGGAATCTTTTCGGATCTAATACATGATTGTGTAGAGGTATATATGGATGATTTCACAGTTTATGGAAACACATTTGAAGAAGCCTTAGCAAACTTGGAAAAAGTTTTAAAAATATGTAAAGAAGCAAATCTTTCACTTAGTCATGAGAAGTGTTTTATGATGTTTACTGAAGGAATTGTTTTAGGACATCACATTTGAGGGGATGGGATTAGAGTTGATGAGTCAAAATTTGAAGTCATCTCTAACTTATGTATTCCAAGTTGTCAAAAAGATGTTAGGAGTATTCTAGGATTTACAGGATATTATCGAAGATTTATAGAAAAATTCACCAAGATATTATCTCCACTCTTCAAATTACTTACCAAAGACTGTGAATTCAAATGGAATTCTGATTGCCAGTTAGCCTTTGAGACCCTGAAAACAAAAATTTCTGAAGCACCTATTTTAAGGGGACCTAACTGGAAGTTACCTTTTCATATTTCAATAGATGCCTCAGATACAGCTCTAGGAGCAGTATTGGGACAAAAAGACCTGATTCCTTATGCCATCTACTATACCAGTAAAAATTGGACTCATTCAGAGTTAAACTATACTGTAATTGAAAAAGAGTTTTTAGCTGTTGTTCATGCCATAAATAAATTCAGACACTATATAACAGGCTATGAAACTTTTGTTCACACAGATCATTCTGCAATTAGATATTTAATGAAAAAACCAATTATTACTAATGGCAGAGTCATAAGATGGTTATTGCTTTTACAAGAATTCAACATTACCATTCTAGATAGGCCTGGAAAAAAAAACACAGTGGCTAATTTCCTATCTAGACTCCAAAACATCAAAGATGACACTCCAGTTGAAGATCAATTTCCTGATGAATATCTTTTTGAAATTTCTACTTAGACTCCTTGGTTTGCTGATATTGCTAATTATTTAGTTTCAAGGAAATTTCCTTCAATAATGAATGCAAGAGACAAAAGAAAAATCATTTATGACAGTGCAAAATATTCATGGGTTGCTAATGAGTTGTACAAAACAGGTCCAAATTTTATCATTAGGAGATGTGTTCGGGAAGATGAGATGCCTGAGATTAGCAAAGCATGTCATGATGAATCTTGTGGCGGACACTTTGCTGATAAGAGGACAGCTTATAAGGTCCTTCATTTAGGATATTATTGGCCATCCCTTTTTAAAGATGCTAAATAGTATGTCAAAAGGTGTGATAGTTGCCAAAGGGTAGGGAAACCTTCTCCTTCAGGTGAGATGCCATTACAGCCTCAGGTACATATTGAACCTTTTGAAAAATGGGCTTTGGATTTTGTAGGACCTATTAGTCCTCCATCAAGACAAAAGAAATATATATTGGTTTGCACTGATTATGTTACCAAATGGGTAGAGGCCAAGCCATTACTTTCTGCTACTGAAGCATCTGTAGTTAATTTTCTTTTTGAGGATATTTTTACTCGTTTTGGTGTCCCAAGGGAAATTGTTATAGATCAAGGAGCTCAATTCACATCAAGGCTAGTGGAACAAATGATGGAGAGGTACAAAATCAGACACATAAAATCTACTCCCTATCATCCACAAGCAAATGGTCAAGTGGAATCTACTAATAAGGTCATTGAAGGGATCCTAACAAAGACTGTTCATTTACATAGAAGAGATTGGGCAGACAGGCTTCCTGAAGCCTTGTGGGCCTATAGAACTACATGGAGAAGCACAACAGGCCATTATGAACTTGTTTATGAAAAACAAGTTTTGTTTCCCATAGAGTTTCAAATTCAAACTTTCAAAATGGCAGTTCAACTAGGACTTGATCTAACAGAGGCACAAAAGCACAGATTGGAGCAGATTAATGAATTGGATGAGATCAGACAAGATGCAATCCAGAAAACAAGTATAGTCCAACAACAAAGGACTAGATGGCATGATAAGTACATCAAGGAAAAGAAGTTCAAAGAAGGTGACTGGGCTCTCTTGTTTGATTCAAAGTTTAAATATTTTCAAGGTAAATTCCAAACACATTGGCTTGGGCCATATGAAATTGTGAAATTTTTTGACAATGGAGCAATAAAAATCAGGACAATAGATGAATAAGAGGTCACTTTTCTTGTGAATGGTCATAGATTGAAGCTGTATCATAAGCCACTTTCAAGAGAAGAATTTGTCAAGAAGTTCCAGGGGAATAGTGATGTGAAGTTAATGAAGAATAATTTTTCTTCTTCATCAACTTAATTGAATTTTCTGAAGTCACTTTATTAAAAAAAATAAAAAAAATAAAAATAAAGTATAAACATGAAAAATAATCACTGATTAGCATGTTTATACAGAAAAGGTAGAGTGAAAATCAAAATCTTTCTGACACTTTAGCTTTTCAAATTTGTTCTTTTTCTGCAAGAAGTTCCATTTCACTTATGGTCCATCTCATTTCATTCATCCATACTCCATTTCATTCATTCATCCACACTTCATTCATTTCACCCCATGGTCCACCTCATTTCCATCTCAGATTTTTAAGTTTGATGTTTTTCTGCAATTGAATAATACATATCATAAATTGCAGGCCACTTCTCATACTTCACTCCATTTCATAAGTTGTGATCCATTCCACTCCATTATTCACTTCATTCATATTCCATTACATCATATTTTATTATACATCTTCACTCATTCCATACAACATTCCATTCATGCTCCAAACCATACCATTTCATGTTTCAAGTCTTCTACAGGTACATTCTGCAATCAGTTAGACATTCTGCAGCCAATCAGACATTCTGCAGCCAGACAGACATTCTGCAGCCAGAGATCCTGAAAGCACTATCCAGTAATCACCTGATCTGCAGTAAAATGATCCTCCATATCCATGACAACAAGCAAAATCAATTGAGTTATGAAGACTCAAAAAGTAATGATTTTCAGGGGAGAACAAAGCATATAAAGATCACAAAAAAAAAAGAAAAATCAGAGGAAAGGCAAGGGTAAAAATTCTGATTATAATGACATATCATGAAATTTTTTAGTATAGTTAAGTTATGAATAATTCAAAAAGTTGTTTCAATTGATTTTGTTGATCATGCCTAACAAACCTCCCGTAGAAACTTTGGATAAAACTCCTTCTATTCCACCATTTCAAATACCATATCCGATCATCATTTAAAAATCTAAACGGTTAAAGTGCTGAAGTGATTGGATTAGTCACGTCACTAGGCCAAAGCATTTAATGATGATTTTGAATTCGTTACAAAATATCTCTGCGGTCTTTTCTTCTGTGATATCTTTCAACTCATATACATCATCCTCACCTCATTATATTCATTCCGCAATCACTCCATATCATTCTTTCCCGTAGCCAACTCTTAACCATTTCAGTTTATAAAACAGAGGAAACATCTATGGGGCAAAAACATCTCTGTAACAGCCATTGTCACCATGAATAGAGGAGCAACAATTTGAAGGTTGGAAAGAGAAGTTATGGGTCTCATAGTGAGGACCGAACCGGTTGGAACTAAGTACTTGGAGGGATATCCTCAAGTCAGAGAAATGTTACAACAAGCAGGGTGGTTGCAATTCTTTGAAAAATTCAGTGGTTCTCACAAAGAGGTGACTAAAATGTTTGCACGGTCCTTCAATGGAGCTGAGGTTGAGATAGGAGATATTAAATTCACCATTACAGAAGCCTCCATTGCAGAAGCAACCGAATTGGCCAGACAAAGAGAAAGGTGGTTCAAGAATAGAGAATTTCATAACGAGGCATGAAAGCAGATACTCAAGCCACCATGTATGGATGTTTCCATTTTTAAAAAGGGTATCCCTAGCTCCGCACTAAAGAACAAATGGAGGAACATGCTGCTTATCTTGCAAAAATTCATCACTTGTGAAGGAAGATATGGTACCTTCTATGTTTATCATATTCGGTTGATAATGCATTTCTTAGAAGAAGAACTCAATTTTCCCTTTTTCTTGCTTCATAGTTTAAAGAAAATGGCCTCAAGTGTTCAAAAGAGAGTTCAATTTCTAGAAACAACCTTATACCTCCATGGTTTAGTCAAAATTTTGATTGAACATCATTTGAGAAAAATGGGAGATAATTGGGAAGAGTTCTTAGTGAGAAATCACTTTGAAGAACCCAAGGAACCTCCACCTGAAGGCAAACCTACAAAAAGAAGCAGAAGATGGAAAACCTCCAAAACTGAAACTGGTAAAACGATACAAGAAGGCAGTGAAGAAATGATTTCTGAGAAATTGGCTCAGATTAGGAAGCAGCTTAAGAATGAGAGAATAATAAGAAAATTTTCCAGAGAGAAAGGAGAAGGACCATCTCAATCAAGAAGGAGCCACAGACTTAGAGGGATACTAAATAAAACAAAGCTTAAACAAACTGGAGTCATAAACATAGAGGACGAGGAAACACCTACTGAGTAGGATTTTGATGAAGGAGCTCCTGAAATAGACCCAGCACAGCAAGAAATTTACAACTATGTTGAAACATTAGAGAAAAGAGCTTTAGAAGGAAGAGACAGAACTCCTAGTCCACCAAAATCTGCAGTTGATATCCTAAGGAGGGATAAATATGAGTTGGAAATACTCAACAGGCATATCAAGAATGAGAATGAAATTCTGAGAGAGCAGGTTAAACTGAAAACTAATATGAATTCAACTCTATCTCTACAAATGCAAAAGTTACACAAGGCCAGTGAAAAATTGAAGAAGAGAAATAAAAGGTTAACTAGGGCACTCACAAATTTGAGATTCAAGTTAGTCATAAGGAAGCCCAGAAGGCCTTTGATTTCCAGAAAAAGTAGAAGAAGAGGGTTGGATGTCCTTGCAGAGGTCTCAGAGTTCATGGAATAGTTGCATGACGACATGCAAGAACCTAGCAGTGGGGGTATGTTGAGCTCCAAAGATGTTCTTTCTTCCACCACATTCCACTCCATTTCCTTTGTCCATTATTAATTACAGGCTCAAATGATCAATAGAATTAATTAAAATTGCTTTAAGAATGAATATCATGACTAACTTGCTATGTTTTTATGATTTTGTGATTGTAGTACTTTTTGAACTAGATCTAGTTACAAAATGCAGACATTCTGTAGCTAGTTGCCGATTCTGCAGCTGTCTTCATGTCTACGTAGGTTCCAGGTGTCATCTCAGAGGAAAACACATATGGTCGTATTCCACATCATTCCCTCATCAATTGTTGCTCTCCACGAAGTTTGAACGGAATTCTGTAGGTGGTTATGCACGTGGGAACTCAAACTAGGAGATAGATTCCTAATAGGACAAGGACAGTCCAGATGTCCTTAATCATATTACGAGACCACCATCAGAGTCCTAGTTTGATTTTTATTTGGAAAGACAATCATCCCTAGGTTATCTCAAGACAGTTATGTAATTTTGTTATAAATATGGCTCGGGAAACCGAGGGACAAGGTTAGATTTTGTGTTTGATTGCTAGATTTCAGAAGTCCGAAAACACTCTGTTTTGAAGTAATTTCTCTTTTAATGAAAGAAGCATCATTTTATTGAAAGCACTAAGTCAATATTGAAGTAGATTTTGTGTGCTACTCCGGTGATAGAGGGCCCCTGCTACCTGAGCAGCTTTGTTCATACAGTTTAGATAAGTATTTTAGTCTCGTTTTTCGTTTCTAGCTTAAGCAAGTTTCTGAAGTTTATGTTTCATACTTGTTTACATTAATCATCACGAATAGACTTACTCTTATAAACTCTTCCAAAATATCATCACGATGAATAAGGCATAGTTGTGGTGTTGTAGATTTTAGTTGCATTTCCTTTCGAATTTTATGATTTATGCTTGTTTACATTAAGTGTCATAGCCGGTCTTACTCCTACAAACTCTTCCAAAACAGAATTAACAATGAATAAGAAACAGTTGTGGTATCTTAGATCCTAATTGTACTTTCTTTCAAATCTTATGTTTATGTTCAATTGCATTGAATAATACAACCAGACTTGTTTTTACAAACTCTTCCAAAATATCATTCATATTGAACGAGATGGGCTGTAAAATTCCATAGACTAGTTGCATGTTAATTTAGTTATAACACTCCGGAGGTTGATTGCATTTAGTTCAGCTCTGTCACTACATTTCAAGTTTGATAATGGCATTCTAGTTTAACTCCGTTCACTGTACTTCAAGTAGATTAGTAGCACTCTAGTTCAGTCTCAGTTCATTTTGTTTCAAGAAAAGATTAATGGCATTCTAGTTTAGTTGTAGTCATTGTATTTTAAGATTGATAGACCGCATTCTAGCCTAGTGTTATCCATTGTATTTCAAGTAGTACTAGTTGTCAAAATTAGTCTCTCGGCCTTCATTATTTACAACTTACTTTTGTTCTGAATTTATATTGATACATCATCACATGAACAGGGGTCAGTAATATCAGTTTAAGGCTTTGATCACTCTGCAAATCTTTTACAAATTCACCTATAGCCTTTTTCCCAAGCATTATTCTAGAAAATCTCAAAACTTATGAATAAGGCCTAGAAGTGATAAGTCAAGTTGCAGAATAGGGTAACTTCAGCATCATAGGTTAAGCTAGAATAGAAACCTTACTGTGTTACAAATAATCATTTTGTAATATTGTGAGTTGATTATTTATTTAGGAGAACTTCATTTACACTTAACTTGTCCATTTCTCAAGCTCTTCCAACACACCTTTAATGAATGAATTGGATAAGTTCAAGCTCATGTTGTGGTTTATTTCCTTGCAATGAAGTCATTATCAAGCTTTTCATTTGCTGTTTGCCATCCATAGTTTAGGCTTTGTTATGTTTTAAATAACCAATAGCTTCTTTTCACCAGCACTTAGTTCTTTCCCTTTTCAAACATAAAACCATAAAACCAAAAACATCATAAAACACTAAACACACCGAAGTGAGAAACAAATACCTAAGCACATATAGTGCACCACACTTCAGCAATTTACTAGCCCTGGTTGACAATTAATGAACTCAATTTAGGGACACTAAGTTGAGCACAAACAAAATGTGTGTACTTGTTGCTCCTGCAATGTTAGAATTTTTTGGAATAACTGTCCCTTTCATCCTTAACAATTTTTCATCTTCATAATCTGTCATCACTATTTTCATGTTCTATTTGACTGATTTAATTTTAAAGAAGCCATCCTCCATAATCACCAGATGTCCTGCTTGTCGAATCGTGACTAAAGATAGAAAATTTTGCTTAAATGTTGGTACATACCATAGATTTGAAATCATTCTTTCTCCAATGCCAGGTAGAAAAAGTTTAACTGCACCTTTTCCATAAGGAGTATGTTTTGTTTTATCAACAAGATAGATTTAATTGAGATGGCATTGTTGGAAGTTCCAAAATAATTCACGTTGAAAAGTCATGTGTTGATTTGATCCTGTATCCAAAATCCATGCATATTCATATTCATTTCTAAGAAAGTTTGAAACCTGTAAAGCTATTGATTCTGCATTTGTGAAGATGTATTCTGAACCATCATGATCATCTTGATCATTTGCAAACTGTGAAGTGTTTTGATGAAACTTCAGAATTTTATCAATGGAAGTTCTATAATCCTCAGCATAATGTCCAACTTTTTTACATCTCCTGCAAACAATTTGACTGAAATCTCTGCCTCTTCTTTGTCCTTTGTTTTGAGTTTGTCCTCTTCCTGGACTTTGTCCTCTTCCTTGATTATAGTATCTGCCTTGATTGTTTCCTTTGCCTTTAAAATTTCTCCTGCCTGAACTGTAGCCTCTGTTGAAAATTCCCCCCCTGCTTTGACTGTGATCACGACCTTGTACATTGTGTGTTGCTTGAATTTGATTGAAATGTCCTCTTCCTCGATTTCTAGAACTATCAGTTGAGGAGTTACTTGTGCTAACCTATGTGAAGAATAAATCTTCCCCAATCTATTTCTTCTTCCCAATTTTTTATCATGTTGGGCTAACATATCACTCAACTCATCAAACTTGATCTTCTCTAATTTTCCAATGACTTGAAAAGTTTCCAAAAGATGGGTGTAAGATGATGGCAATCCAACAATTAAAATTGTAGTTAGGAAACTTTCATCAACAACTTGAAAACCAACATTTATTATTTCCTGCTTGATGTTTTTAAGTCGTGAAATGTATTCAAGAACATCACCACCTTCAGTTAATTTTTGTTGGAGAGATTTTAATTGAAGATCAAACTTTTTTTATTCAAGTTGTGTATCAAAGAGATCTTTGAATGTACACAAAGCAGTCCATGCATCTGAGGCGTTTTCAATATGAATATACATCTCACTGTTAACTGAAGACGTTATAAGAGCTAGTGCCTTTGCAATTTTTACTTCCCATTTTGCAAGTAAAGCTGCATCTATTGTTTTATTAGGCTTAATGTCACCATCACATATTTCATTCCACAATTCATTATATATGAGAGTGTTTTCAATTAGACGTTTCCATGTCTTATAAGATTTCACCCCTTCTAGCTTATCATAATCAAAGAACATATTAATTAACTTCGACATGGTAGTGTTTAAGCAGTGCACCAAAAGAATCAAGCACAGGAAAAAATGAGCAACTCGTCACACGAAACACACCATGCAAAAACGATCTATCGAGGCTTGGCCTTGACCCTCGTATAGTCGTTGAAAAAAAAGGAGAAAAATGACTGAGCTTTGCACTTGGATCTAGTCAATTTCTCTTTGAGAGTTTACAATGAAAGCGTTTCAAAATTTGATTGCTTGACAATGCCCTTCCAAATTTCCTTTCAAAAAAATATAACCCCCCCTCAAAGTAAAAAAAACACTTTGAGTTACAAATAATGACCCTTATTTCTCCAAAATAAAAATTACAAATAACATCTACTTATTACTACAAAAATTACAAAATTTACTGCTCCAAACATTTACAAATAACCCCTCACACCTTATTTCTCCAAAAATATTACAAATAATAATAAATTCCTTATCTCTCCAAATACAATTACAAATGAAATCTCTTTATTGCTCCACAAATTTACAAATTTTATAAAATAATCACCGCAAAAAAATTATCCCACTTACATTACAAACATTTGAAAAACAACACTTATCTCCCAGAAATGACCAAAGTTGCTGCCCCAATCATTCACAAAATGATCCTTGGCTCTTTACTTCTGGTTACACTATTTGCACATCAAAATTTTAATTGCTTCAAGGACAAGGTAACGCTTTCTGAGCATTGCCTCTTGACCTGCGTTCTCGCCTCCTCTACCTTTCTGAACACTTAGAGGGCCATGGATGAGGAATATGATGTGATAGTGAAAGCGATAAATTTCGACTTAATTAAGTATAAAAACTCGATATTGATACAGGAAGACTACAAGTTACGGGCTCTCCTATTCCCTTTGTTGCAATTTAGGGTTTGATAGATGTCAAACTTCGACGAAATTTCACTAATTTCGGGAGTTTGCGGGGGGTATTATTATGCATTTTACAGGTTCTAAATCTTGGTTTCTGTTCCCATGCACGAAGCCATGACGAATACTACGATTGAACTTCCTCCTAAAGGCGGCTTCAACTTTGATTTGTGTCGGAGAAATGAAATGCTTACAAAGAAAGGTGTTTACCCTCCTTCGTTCCGCAAGACAACAACAACCGTAGTAGGCCTCATTTTTTTTTTTTACTACAAGCACCGATGAATCGTTGAAAACATTCAACTTTGTGGCATTAATCCGGTTTATATAATTGGAGGGGATGGAACCTAAAGAAGAGAAGCTGTTATTTATGAGGAAATCCAGAAGCATGGTTTGAAACTTGCAATTGTTGGAATCCCCAAAACTATTGACAACGATATTGCAGTCATTGATAGGTCTTTTGGTTTTGACACGACAACATTGAATAGTGGAACACGCAGGGGAGAATACTTTGGGGGGAATAACACAGTGTTTGGGGCATCGTAGGATGAGCGTAGGATTTCCGATAAAAAAAATGAATCTTAAAAAAATGATGTTCATATTTTAAAATCTAGAATCAAATAATAATTAAAACAAATTTGACAAATTTGCATGCCAGTTCAATTGATGAACAATTTAATGGAGTTTTCCATAAGCTTGTAGAGTTGGAATCTCCTCCTCCCACCAGCTGCATTACTAGAGCTCTGGTACCAGAATAATGGCAGAAGTGTCCTCAGATACGTAATTTTATTAATAGGAAAAGAAATTACATGAGAAATTTGCAAGATTTTACACACGTACACTCCAACTCTCTTGCAATTAGGAAAATGACCTATTTAGAAGCTACATGTCCTAACTTATTTTAGTTATGGACCACTTGATAAAAACACAAGTATCCATTTACAATAAATATCCTCCTAACAAAACTATTAACTTTTTTCCTATATTTGAGCCTAAGATATGAACTTTTCTAGAGTCATATATTTTTTAACAATATTCTATTTCTAAGTGTCTCCAATATTAATTTAAATATTCCTATTTAATAAATATTTTATCCTAGCTTTAAACTACAATATTTGGATCATCTAACACAACTTACCCCACTCTTCTATATATTTACCCTCTCATATGCTAGAGGTAATGGTTGGCTTTGGAGAGTGATTTTTCCCTTATGTTGTTGCAGTAGGTAGTTATCATTTCATGCATAGGGTAACTAGAGATGAATATTGTGACAAGGAAAGGATGAATCAACAACTTGGAGGAGCTCTTCTACAAGATCAACTGGCACTTATGGTTGTAATCTCCTTCCATTTATATTAATGCAAAAAATTCTTTGTTTTCCTATATGTGATCTCGTTATTTCACTTATTTCAATAATATGTTGATTTATTGAATATAGTATTTAGTTTCTAGGCTTGTGTTATATCACTGTGAAAAATCTAATTTTGGAAATCAGAGCTGGAATTGGAGGTTCCAAGCTAAAGAGGGATCAAAACATGTGACGGATTCTAGGTAGGCCTCAATCCATCATCTATTTACTTTAAGGAAAAGCATTGGGTTCTTTGTCTCTCTGTTGTTCTAGGTTGACTACCAAACCTAGGGGAGATACCTTTGTCCGCAATAGTAATCCCGTATAACAAATTGGCAACCATATTGGGGATCATAGTATTACCTTGGTGGTTTTCCTTGTCCTTTGTGTCTAATTACCTCCTTAACAGACCTGTGTTGCATCATCCAACCAAGAACAAACCTAGGAAGTGGCTTCATTCAACCCTTTTTTCAATTTTTGTGCCGAAAACCTCTTTCTCAAGCCCAACGCTCCCCCAGTGCCTCTGACACAACATTGCACCTCACCTTGGACCACTCTATCCCAGCATTGCAAAGCACTGGTGCCCTCTATGCACCAATGTTGGTCCCTGTTTTTGCACAAAGTTTTCCTTAGTTTTTCAGCCTCTCATTCATCACCCTACTTCTAGCTGAGCTTCCTCGAGTCTCAAGTGTATTATGGTCCTCTAAAACCCCCATTTAGTTTTCATTTGTGTTTTCTTGTGTTTTGAAACCAACTCCAAAAATAGAAGAAAATAGAGATCAACGCCTTAGAAATCAGCCACTTCGAGGGGCCAACCTCCAATAAATTACATATATGAACAATCCTTGGATAATACAAATGAAAAAACCTCCTTTCTATATATAGGAGTCCATGGGGCCACAATGTAATCCTAGTGGGGCCACAATGTAATCCTAGCCGACCTAACAATAATAATTTAAGGGCACAATAATAACAATATGGGGGTTACAGGGGTACAACAATAAAAATAAGGGGGTTACATTAACAACAATAAGGGACTATACTAGTAATATAGGGACCTAACATGCTCCTCTCCTTCAAAAAAGTGTTTTCCACAATGCTTGAGTAGCTCCGGGTGCTTTTGTATAAAATTCTCATCCTTCCATGTAGAATATTCAGTGGGTAAGTTCTTCCTTTTCATGAGATACTCTGAAATTGATCGATTTCATAGTTGTAGAGTTCTTGTTTCCGTGATTTCTTCAGGTTCTAATATGGTTTTGCCTTCCTCATCAAGTTCTGGCAATATTGTTTGAACTGGAATTTTGTCCCCTATAACCTTTTTTAAGCATGAAACATGGAAAACTGGATGCAATCGCGAAGAAGCAGGAAGCTCCAATTTGTATTCCATAGTACCAATATTTTGTAAAACCTTGTAAGGACCATAGTACTTTGGTGATAATTTATTATCCTTCTTAGCTTGCTTGAGGGACATTTGTTTGTATGGTTGTAGCTGTAAAAATACCTAGTCTCCCACATCAAAACTTCTCTCACTGTGATGTTGATCTGCTTGTTTTTTCATTCGATTTTGTGCCAAATTTGGGTTATCCTTTAAGAGTTGGAGGACTTCTTGTTGATGCTCGATGTGATCCTCCACTGCTTGAACCCTAGCATTTTCCCTTAAAGAAGATGTGATGGATAGTGGATGATATCCATAAAGTGCCATAAATGGGGTCATTTTTGTTTGCAGTATGGAAGGAAGTGTTATGCCACCATTCAATGAGAGGTAACCACTTGACCCATTGTGCTTGCTTATCAGATACAAAACAACGAAGATATCCTTCCAAACATTTATTCACTATCTCTGTTTGACCATCAGATTGAGGATGATAAGATGAGCTATGAGATAGTTGAGTACCCAAACAAGAAAATAATTTTGTCCAAAAAATTTCTGTAAAAATAGGATCTCTGTCACTTACAATAATCTTCAGGTTTCCATGTAGCTTTTGAATTGTTTCCATAAATGCAGTAGCAACTGTACTCACTTTAAATGGATGAGATAATGCACAAAAGTGTGCATACTTGGTAAGTCTATCAACTACCACCATGATGAAACTCCTTCCTTCGATCTTAGGTAAACCTGTGATAAAATCCATTAAAATATCCTCCCAACGTTGACTTGGAATGGATAAAGGTTGTAGAAGACCCGGGGTCTTAATTGTCTCAACCTTAGTTTGCTAGCAAACCAAACATTTCGCCACAAACTTTTGAATATCAGATTTAAGGCCATCCTAAAAAAAAAAATTCTTCACCCTGTGGTAAGTTTAAAAAAATACTGAGTGTCCTCCTAAAGGATCCTAAAGGAGAAGTGTGCAATTCTAAAAAAATCTTTTGTTTTAGTTGGGAATTCTTGCAAATATATAAGCGATCTTTGTACCATAAGGAATCAATTTTCCAACTAAATGTATCAGATGTACTAGGATCTTGCTGCAACTTTTGAATGAGAGTCCACACTTCTTCGTCCTTCTTCCATTCATCCCTTGCTTCAGTTATCCAATCTGGTTGGATAATTGAAATGGCACAAAGAAATGCTTCAACCTCTTCATGCTTTCTTGAGAGTGCATCTGCAACAACATTTAGCTTCCCTTTTTTGTAGACGATTTCAAAGTCATAACCTAACATCTTTGTGACCCATTTTTTCTGCTCTTCTGAAGATAGTATTTGTTCCAAAAAGTGTTTAAGACTATCATGATCAGTTTTTACCTTGAAGTTAGGTAAGGTCTCCATTTCTTTAGTGCATGTAGTATTGCCAACATTTACTTCTCATAAATAGCCTTTTTTAAATACTTTCCTTTGATTGAACGACTTTCTAAAGCAATGGGTCTTCCTTCTTGCATTAAAACGACACCAATTCCATTTCCTGAGGCATCACATTCCACAATAAAGGTTTTTGTGAAGTCTGGCGTAGCTAATACTAGTGCTAGGCACATTGCCTCTTTAAGATGTTCAAAGGCCTTAGTTGCTTCAGGAGTCCATGAAAATGCATCTTTATTCAATAATGTTGCTAGAGGTGCTGCTATTCTCCCATAATTCTTAACAAACTCGTGATAATACCCTGTTAACCCGAGAAATCCGCACAATTGCTTTATGGTTGTGGGGACTTTCCATTCCTTAATGGATTTAATTTTGTTAGGGTCTACCTTAACACCCTCGTGAGATACAATATGACATATATATTCCACCTCTTGTACTCCGAAGAAACATTTGGATGTTTTTGCATATAATTGTTTCTCCTCTAATAGTTTGAGCACCCTGTCAACATGTTGAACATGATCCTTCCAAGACCTGCTGTAGATTAGTATATCATCAAAAATTACTAGCACAAATTTTCTAAGGAAGGGTTTGAAAATGGAATTCATCAACCCTTGAAATGTAGAAGGTGCATTGTTAAGGCCGAAAGGCATGACCAAAAATTCATAATGACCCTCATGAGTTCGAAATGTTGTTTTCGGAATATCTTCAGTCTTCATTCTAATTTGATGATATCCTGAACAAAGATCCAACGTGGTAAAATAAATTTCTCCATGTAATTCATCCTATAATTCATCAATCACAGGAGTGGGAAATTTATCTTTAATAGTGAGCTTATTGAGCTCCCTATAATCCGGACACATGCGCCATGATCCATATTTCTTGTGCACCAATACTACTAGAGCAAAGAAAGAACTTTGACTAGGTTGAATTATACCAGCCTCTAACATTTCTGCAATCATACGTTCAATTTCGCTCTTTTGGAAATAAGGATATCTGTAAGGCTTGATGTTTGGAGGAACACTTCCTAGAATCAAATGAATAGCATGATCATGATCACAAATAGGTGGGAGTCCTTTGGGAGTATCAAACACCTTGGAATTATTGTCCAAGAATTTTTGGAGATCTGGAGAAATAAATGATTTTGATGTTGGAACTTCTAGTGAGCATAATTGTGCAATTACACCCTGTTGTTCTTTCTTCATAACCTTTTTCATGACATTAGAGCTTATTATCTTTCCTGGCTTCCCTATGATACCTCGTAATTCGATTTCCTTTCCTTCTGAAATTTTTTTCAAGAAAAGTTCTTGAAAATTAAAAGCTACCGTCCCCAAAGATTGTAACCATTGTACTCCTAGTACAACATCAACACCTCCCATTGGGATGGAAAGAATTGGAATATTCAATACATATTCCCCCATATCTAGCTTGATATTATGGCGTTTTCCAGAGCAATTTATAGTTCCTCCGTTTGCAACCATCACTTGACATTCTGGTGTTGGGTATAGGAAACAATTCAATTCATTGGCTACCTTACAATGAATAAAATTATGGGTACTACCCGAATCAATCAACACTATTACCTTTTTCTTCTTGATATGTCCTTCTCTATTAAGAGTTTGAGGAGTGGTAATTCCTGGTGTATATCCTCTACTTTTGAAGTTTCTTCTTTGTTTTCTTCCTCCTATTCACAATCTATGTAAAATAATTTCTTCTCAGTGCACTTATAACCTTTAGTGTATTTTCTATCACAACTATAGCAAATCTCTTTTGCTCTTTTTTCTTCCAATTGTTGTGGTGTCAACCTTGTAGGTTTTGGAAGTCTAGGAATAACAAAACTTGCATCTTTATAGATGTGAGTGGTAGGCTTCCTTGTCGCCATAATTTTACATTCAATTTTTCTTTCCAACTTGAATGCTTTCTCCAATGAATTAGGTTCCCAAACGTGAACTTCATGTTGGATGTTATCCTTTAAAGTCCCTATGAAGACATCAATCCTGTGTTCCTCTGGAATATCAGTTACCCTTATATTCAATTTTTGAAAGTCCTCAATGTGCTCCGCCACTGAACCCTTTTATTTGAGTTTTATCAATTGGCTAAAGAAGGTGTTGCTCTTTGTATCCTCATAATGTGCTATCATTTCCTCCGTAAAAATTGACCAAGTGACAACTTTTTTACTGGAGAAAATCCATTGATACCATACAAATGTATTTTGTTCTAAATGTAAAGTTGAAATGCGTACCTTTTGTGTGTTTTGCACATTATTGAGATCAAAATATTGCTCCATCTGTAGTATCCATGTTACGAGATCCTTGTCATCAAACTTCCTCATATCCATATTTGGAATATGGTGGTTCTTCAATACAGCATTAGAATTTATGAAATCACGATTAACATTTATTTTGTTCTCATCATGAGTTTTCTCTACTATCTTTTCGCCATTAGGTATCATTTCTTGTATCAACTTTGTCAAACCTTCCATGTCTGCTTTTAGATCATTCTTCATGTTTTCCATGTTGTCTTTCATTTTTTCTTCCATGTCCTCCATCTTAGCTTCCACGCCTTTCTTCAAAATATCCATATTATTCTTCAAACCATCCATCTTCACTTCCACGCATTTCTTCAAAACTTCCATTTCATTTTTTGCTGCTCTTTGCGAGAGCGAAATTTGGTGCACTTGCTCTAGTAATTTTGATAGATCATGTTGCCATTATTCATCTTCATGAGTCATAGTAGAGTATTATGAGGGCTTATGGGTGTTGAATTCTTTTTAGGAGGCATTTCAGAACCCAATACTGAAATATTTTCTCAATAGGCCCTTGGAATCACTTCAAACTAATTTTTTTTTTACACAAGACTTATGCAATTCGGAAAAAAAATACACACCTTTTTCTTGCTTTTGAGGAGCTCGATATTGAAACTGAATTATCTCTGTGATTTCAGATCTTCAATATCCTAAATTTGGCCCTGCGGTAGCCCTCTGAACCCTCTTTCTAATGCCACAGGTCTGACTTGATTTGGATTCTTCAAGGCAAATTTATGTCCAATCTCCCGCAATGACCTAATTATGGATTGGTTCAGTAGAGTGAACTTGTATGACTTGCCACGTGTCACTGTTTCCTCCTTCGGCTCTAAAATTTATAGAAAGGAAACTAAAGTCCATGTACTTGCGGCCACTCTTTACAACATTCCAACCTGATGCTCAGAGAGAGGGTTATGAAGATTTTCCCACGATCACCTCTTTGAGATGAAATTCGAGAGCTTGAAAAATCCCTAACTTCCACAGACCATATATCCGAAAATATTGCGAACCATGAAGATGTTCCTCAGGATTTCGGCTTCGCGCTCTAAAAATTTCAGCTTCTGAACCTTCATAGAAAATAATTTATAGCGAAAATTCCACGATGACCTATTTGGAGCAATGAAACCCTAGAATCCAAAGCTCTGATACCAAATGTTGTGAAACCAACTCCAAAAATATAAGAAAAGAGAGATCAACGCCTTCTAAATCAGCCACTTCGAGGGGGAAAACTCCAATACATTACATAAATGAAAAATTCTTGGATGAAACAAATGAAAAAACCTCCTTTCTATATATAGGAGTCCATGGGGCCACAATGTAATCCTAGTCAACCTAAAAATAATAATTTAAGGGCACAATAATAACAATATAGGGGTTACAAGGGTACAACAATAACAATAAGGGGGTTACATTAACAACAATAAGGGACTATACTAGTAATATAGGGACCTAATAGTTTGCCTTTGATAAGAATTGGTTTCCATTTTTATTTTCTCTTATCATTTAGTCGCTTACAAAATTGTCTTGTTTGATTACTGATCACTTGGATGAATTGTTATTTGAGTCTTTGTTCTAAAAAGTGTAATTGAATAAGTAATTGAACACTTTCATATTAGTTTTCTTCATTTTGAAAATTAAGTGTGGTGAAAAGAAAAATTTTGCATTTGGCATTTAGGGTTTTGCATGTGTATTATATTAGGAATAGTTGCATTGAAAGGAATATTGCATCTTGCATCTTGATTGTTTCTTCCCTTCCCTAGCTATATTTTCATTGAAAGAGAAAATATTCCTACCTTCTCATGTTAGATATGCATTTTAGGATATTCAGGTGACATTCGTGGTGAGCCCTAAAACTGTAACTTAATCAAAGATAAAGAGTAAAATCTATTAAATCAACATAAGGAGCATTTGTAACATTAAAGCAAACATTTAGAGGTCTAGGATAGAGACATGTTATGATGTTGTTAAATGTAGGAGTTGTCGTTTTTTTCCAACGTTTCATCTTGGGGGTGAAATCATGTTCCACTTACGTAAGTGTATACCTTCGAGCATATCGGATGGCACTCCACGCATGAAAAGTATATGGGAACGCTCTCATAGAACAGTTACGCATTAGACAACACTACTACAAACTTCACTCCCACGTACCATTGAGTATATTTTGGGAGTCCCCAATAGGTTGCTATTTATCTATAGGTAACCAAGTCTATCACCTTGTATACCGTGATACACCGAACACAACATTCGGGGAGATTGGTTGTCATACATTTAGTCCTTGGTTCGCCAAGGTGTATATTGCAGTTCATGGTTTCTTGGTAATCCATTATTCTTAAATTACATTTTTAATTTATTTATTTAATTTTGTGTTAATAAAATTTACTTTTGAACATGGAATAAAAAAATCCCCCTCCCCGCCGTTCACGTAGAATGCAAATTAATCCTCCTTTACCTACAGAAGCTACTACTAACCGACGTCCATGAAATAAGGAAATGCAAAATACTGAATTAGGAACTTGAGGCACTATTTATGGCTTTCCTCCTAATACTGAATTTCCAAAATCATCTATCCCTTTGAGTTCCAAACCCGAGATTACATCAATCCCCGTTGGTGACACTGACACAATTGATACATAAGTCCCTAAAACTTTGTTACCTGAGAGCACTGAACCTGAGCTTCCTAATTTAGACACTATGTTTCCCGAGGTCGTTGAACCTAAGGAGCCTCAACCATCCTCTCATGATTCAACAAGACCTTCCTCTTCTCTTCCCTTGTCTTAGGCATAACTAATATATCTTGGGCCCGATGATGAACCTCTTCCATATGAACTTTTGAGTATTGAAGAGATACCTTAAGAAGAGTTGTCATTCTTCTCCTGATCATTGGGAAGGGCTTCATTTTTATCAAACCGAGCCTTTCCCGCCTCTTCAAACTCTGACACAATCTCCTTCACCTGATTCTTTGGGCTTACCCAAGGATCTTTGGCAACAATCTTTGTTGGGATTATCGACCAATTTTGGAGTCGATTTAAGCTCCCAACCCATGTCAACCACTATGGTTGAGAAATCAAGTCTCTCTTCCTCATCTATGTTCGTGACATCACCAGAAACTTATTTTTATGGTGTCCAGTCCATCCCACCTGGTTATCAGCGATTATCTAGTACCTTTTCTAGTGTGGATTCCAGTCCTTGGGCATCCCACATGTCATCTAATTCGGGAATAATGTCGGGTACTCTTATGAATTCCACAAATTCAACTCCTCTTCATCGAACTACACCTACAATAGAGCAGCAGGTTGGTCCTTACATTAGTGGACAAAGCTACCCTCAACATCCTAACTCTCCTTATGTTGTGTACCATCCATCTGGATCGCATTTTACTCCATCATTTTCTCCTCCTTATGCAGGGGGGAAACTTATTGCTGGTATGCCTTAATATGGTAATCCACTTAATTATGGTCTGCCTTATCTTAGAATGGCTTCCAGTGTTTAGAAACCTACTTCCCCCATTCAACCTAGTTCTCTTTGGGATCGATTTTTGAATCCTCAAGCTGCACCATCCTCATCACAAATTTTTATCCATTCGTCATCACCTCAAAAAACTCAAATACATGTGAGCCAACATTTACAGCCTATTCCTACGGTTTTTGGTTCTTCCCATGCACTACTTAGTCAAACTGTACAAGGTGCCTCATCTTCTCAATCGCTTGTGCAAAGTGCCCCTCAATTTACGGTAGGTCAAATCCTTCAAAATTTTGTGCAGTCTCAACTGAACCCACCATACCAGGGGTAAATATAAAATCCTATCGAGAAACAGTATGGACCTCATCACGCACCTGTTCAAGGCCAACAAATCTAGACCCAACAATTCCAGAAGCTTTGTCGTCATCCTGGGGCTGGGAAACAAACTCAATTGTATGCTGGTTATCAGCATCTTGCTTATCCTATGTATCCTGGTAACTAGGTTCCTTATTATTGTTGTGAATAAAATACCCTTTGTGGACATATGCAATCTCTCTATCCCTAGAGTGGGTTTAGCAACACACGAGAAGAAGAAGAACCTACCTCTTCCTGATGATATCGTACAGTCCTTTTGTGAAGACCTTGATTCCACGATCCTTTAGGCTCGCTCCTCGTTTCTTGTGGTGTTCAAATACCTATAAGAGATCAAGTGAAAACAACAAGAAGTGTGACAAGATACATAACATACATCAAATACAAACTACCTAACAGATCAAGGAGCATTAGGCTACTTGCATAAATATCTAGACAAATATGGAAAATTAAACATCATATGTATTATTAATTATAGAAAGAGGAAGCCTACGAGCATGGCCTTGATGTTGGATACCTCCCTTTGGTGATGTCGAAGTCCAAACCTAGGCTCTTCAAGCAATCCTTCTCCCAAGTGGAAAATTGAGCATAATCACAGTATAGGGATGCAAAGGATTAATGATCAGGTAAGACCAAACCAATAGTGGAAGGGTGGGATTCAAATTATAGGTAGGGAGAAGGAGTTAGGGATCCATAAAATAAGGAGGAAGGCCACTTCTCAAGGGAAAATTCCCTAATTATAAGATCAAGAGCTCCAAATGAGAGAGTTGTAGCATATCTACGTCGAACCATATCCAGCTCGTCATTTCGGAAGCTTCTAGAGCATGAAACTTCTTCTCCATTTGAGGAAACACTGCTATAAAATGTTCAACGTAGTTTTTCCTATCAAAATCATGTTGGTGGCACTAGGTAAAAGTGTTGCAACATGTCATCATCACAGGCAGGAAACTGGCAAAGAGCATCGACCCAAAAATTAAGGTTTTGAGACGAAATTATCTAGAAAATATTTAAGGCAGCTTTTTGTTAGCCTTGAAGGGATATCTTGATGTATTTTCCATGGTGGATATACTACACATTTGTCATCTTAGGGCACTTCAGGATTAGGGACGGGAAGTGAGTAGGGTGACAAATGATTGTGTAACAGATGCCCCCTAAAGCATGAAGGTAGAACAAGGAGTGATGGATGAAATGCTTTACGAACCAAGGCAAGGACTCCAAATGCCACCAGGAGAACTTCCAAATGAAGCACAATACAATATGTGACATCTACGATATAAACATTCCTAATAAAATATCTCTGAATAGCCATCAAATAGCACATGAACCCACGACATGGTCACAACCATTCGTTTGAAAGAGATCATGGAAATGGATCCACTGTATGGTTGCAACCATCCATATATAAATGATCTTGTATATAATCATTAATACTCAACAAATCCACACAACCTAGATAATGAAAGATGTGGTCCATGGTCTTGTCTTTATCTCGATCTACCCATTGTATGAATCTAACCATGTGAATAAATGTACTGATGTAAAACATGGTAGAAACCACCTGTTTACCAGTCAATAATGTAAACCGTTAACAGGAATGAGGGAAACCACCAATGATGACGATGACCCTCAAGGTACAACAACACAATCTACAAGTGTGGATGAATGAGCTGAAGTTGAACACTTGTAGAATCATCTGATCAAAGGCCAATAATGTGAACTTGTCGTCGAACGTGAAGAACTTTCCATTGAGGCATGCTAGCTCCAAGGTAATGAAAATAAGTTTCTAAATCATCTTCCTGGATAATGAGTTGAAGTCGACGGGAATTGATCCATCAAAAGAGGGCCATAATGATTCCCACATCATTGACGCAAAACAAAATATTTCTCAAGATGATAGGAGTGATTCACGATTGTGGCAGAGAGAGTCAAATAAGCAGAGGATGTTTGACTATTACAATAAGGAATTTTCTTGAACATATCAACGACACAATTCCCGAGTGTGGAAACATTTGAATCAACAATGGGATAAAAGGTCACGGTGACGGAAAATAATGATCAAAGGAGAGGTAAATAAATTTCCCAAATCCTGGAAGGCAAGTGACGAATGAAGGATATCCCCAACCTGACTCGAACTACAGATGAGTGTCATGTTCAAGAGCGACATGCTACCTCAAAACACATAGGAAGTTCCACTTTCAATTTTCCCCTGTTATTTCTAATGAGTATAGCATATTCTTAGAGTATAAGTTCATTCTTCGAATGAATCTATCCTATTAATTTTAATGAGCCATAACAAGGATTAACTTGATCTTGTCATGGTGACAAGTATTTCACCGTTTAAATTTTACGAGTCCAACGGAAGAGTAACTCGGTGTCCTTTTCATGTTTAGAGAGTTTGAAAAATAGACAAAAAATAATT
This sequence comes from Pinus albicaulis, assembly GCA_034641835.2. Classification (NCBI taxonomy): domain Eukaryota; kingdom Viridiplantae; phylum Streptophyta; class Pinopsida; order Pinales; family Pinaceae; genus Pinus; species Pinus albicaulis. Next base: position 1,686,233,354 of record CM076584.1, read on the forward strand.
CTCCAACAAGTCCCTTTTCGTAAATCGTCACTCGAATACGAAAAGGTAGAAAACAACATCTGAGAGAACCTCTTGACTATGTTCGATCAAGGTATTCCTTTTTCATAAATAGTCAATGTCATCGCAAAAAAAGGGGTAAACGTATACTGAGATGACATCAATTCATTTAATTTAACGAGTTCGAAATGACAAGCACTCAACATTCTTTTCATTTTTCTAGAGTCAGATAAGAGCTTAAAGGTGACTCCATGGGGGTTCCTTTTTCATTTATTTTGAACGATTTTGAAAAAAGAGATAAAACAAAACTCATTGCATCAGTAAAAAATGATCATTGTCACTGTTAAAAAAGATCATGTTACTGCACAAAGATAACCACACATCATTGATATCAAGAAAAATAATAATATATGGAAAAAAATATCTTTAAAACTTATAAATATGCAAAAAACAAAACATTTTTACCATTTCATTTTTGGGTAAATTGGAGGAGCACATTTTTACCCCGTTTTCCTCCGATATTCACACAAGCGATGCGGCCGATCCAGGACACCATTCGAAGATCTGTCATTTTTAGATAAGAGCCTTGTCTCTTCTCATCATTTTAATTCATTTTTAAGCGATTTATTTTGTAAATTTCATGTTAAATGGAGATTTTCGAAATTTTATGTTGTGGGTGATCAATGCGGGTTTATCCTATCGGACCTGCGCCAAACGCCCATATCCCATTAGGTCAATGTGTTTTCGACATGGGTTTAATTCCGATATATGTGTTGAGTGCAGAGAAGAATTTAAAACAAATAGATCTCCATTTTGAATGGTTTTTTTCCATATTTGATCTGCTGAAAACTCCTGAAATATAATTTATGGATGTTTTGCAGGTGATTTCAACAAATATGCCCATTGAATGGAAAGAAAGAGGCCATGAGGTAGAGGATCATGAATCTCTCCAATATTCAAATTGTATCAATTCCTTGAGAAACTGTGGTTTTCTCAAGTTCTTTCACATCTCTAGACTCAGAACTCAACTTGAGCTACTGGAGCATCTCATTGGGCTATGGGATTTAGATCATCAAATTTTCATAATCGGGGACCAAGAGCTCGAAATAGACATTTCAGAGATTATTTCATTATTGGATTGGCTTGGAGAGGAGAGATAATCCAACTCTCTGGAGCTCACACTGGGGGTCAGAGCACGAATATGCTCATTAGGAGACATTGTCCTGGTGCTAGAAATACTTCAAGCGGAAAGGCAGATATCAAAATTATCGCCAATCTACCTTTGAGGATGATTTTACACACTATGGCCCATGTAGCTAGGTCTCAGGCATTGCATGAGGAAACAAAGTCTCAGTTCCAGTACATCGTTGACTTCCTTACTCCCACCATGTTTAACTGGTGTGAGGGATTGTTGGCTAACATGAAAAGCCAACTTACAAAGTGAAGACGGTTGAAACAATTTGGGTATGGATCCATATTGTCACTTTCTTCTTGGAGCGAGTGCCATTGTTTCAGTACTGGTGGATTGAGGTGTATGATCTGGCCCCGAGAGATCTGAGGCTGCTCAGATGGTGTGAGATCATGCCTCACCGTGGAGGTGGCCAGCAGATGCATTTCCCTACAATATTTTTCAGTTGGCTATATCATCAATTGATTGTAGTGGATGACTACACATATGATAGTACATATTTCCGAGGAGATCCAGATCTTCCCCTTCCGCTAGGTGCACAGTGGACCGATGCAGGTAAAAAAAATCATTTTTGGAACTTTTGTAAATTTTTTCAATGTTTTTATTTATGTGTTTTGAGATTTAAATTTATGATTATCTTGCAGATGTTGGACCAGAGAGGACAGCAGGGATGTCCCCGATTGTGAGGAGGGTAGCGAGACAGATCGAGGATGCTCCTTATGAGGAGGGAGCAGACCCAATTGTAGAGGTTGAGTACAACCTAGAGGGCCTAGCTAGAGGCATTCCAGAGTATGCAACTTTTGATAACATACTGTTGCACTTTCAAAGGCGCACTGTAGGAGTCTCTGGCAGACCTCACCTGTTACTATCTCGAGTTATCCGAACGGTCACTTGCTATCAGGAGCACCATGTGGCCGAATAGTTGCCTTTAGTTTTAATTTTTTGCACTGATGTAGGCTTGGGGAGCCTTTGTATCACAGAACACATATTTTTTGATATTTTGATGTAACAAAATTTTATAGACTCGATATATATATATATATATATATATATATATATATATATATATATATATATATATATATATATATATATATATATACATACAAGCTAGACTCATAACTCATTGTGTCATAGTTAAATGGTCATTACTCAGTGAGAAACCCTTAGATTTTGCGCATGTGTTTATGTGTTCGATTACTATAAATAAATTTTGATTATACTACATATCAACACATTCCACAAAGTTTGAATACATTAATAGATACATTAGAAAATTATGTATTAGATTGACATTTGCATCAAACTTAAAAAACCAAACACATCATAACACTTAGTGATAGTAGAAATATATATATATATATATTATGTATTATATATATATATATTATGTATATATATATTAGGATATCCCAATGGTTCGTTGAGGCATCATTACCAAAACTTTTGTTACAACTTCGACTTGACCACTGGCCTGTGGATATTATGGAGCGAAGCTATCATGGTGCAACCCCAGCTGAGCAGTAAGCCATGTCATCATATGATTGCAAAAGTGAGAGCCATGGTCAATGACAATGGATTTCTGAACACCGAACCAAGCTATGACATGATTAAAAATAAATTTCGCCATAATTAGACCTTCGTTATCATATGTAGTCATCGCCTTAGCCCATTTTGTAAAATAATCGATGATGATAATAATATAACCATGCCCCTCAGCCAAGCGATGGTTACAGGTCATGAAATCGATGCCCCATTTTTCAAATGGCCCAGCGATCAAAACTGGGTGCAAGGGAGTGGGTGGGGTGCGTTATTTCCGAGAATAAATTTGGCAATCATGACATTTGTGGATGACAATAATACAATATTTAAAAATAGATGGCTAAAATATCCCGCTTGAAGGTTTTTCTAAGCAGTAGCATAACCAGACATATGACCACCAAAGGCCCCAGAGTGGCAGCCATTAAAGAATTTATCAGCTTCCTCAAGATTTAAGCATCGACAAAGGATGGAATCGACACCAGTGTGATACAAAGTATCTGCAATGATGTGGTAGCATTGCTATTGGTAACGAATATGTCATCTCTCGGAGTGAGATAACTCTAGAAACATTTGGATATGGAGATAAAAAATGATGTATCCATACCATGGATCGAGAGTACTAATGAGAAAGAGCGATTCATTGGGAATCAATTCATCGAAAGGAGTAGGATCAACTGCAGCTGGAAGATCACAGATCAATTCAACAAAGACTAGTGATTTCTTAGACTTAATGTAGCAAACTCTAAGTCAAACTCCTGGAGAATGAAAATCCATTTGGAGTATTTCCCCCCAAGTAACTTAATATTAAGAATGTAAGTCATGGGGTTACATTCAGAAATCAAAATGGTCTTACGCAGGAGAATATAATGGCGGAAGCACTGAACAACATGAACATCAGCTAAGTCTGGTTTTTTTACGTGAGCATAACAAGTCTCAGTGTTAAAGATATTTTGGCTCAATTAGTAAACAACAAGTTCGTGACCATCATCACCATCCTGAACTAGCACCATACTAATAGTGTTCTCTGTGGCTGCTAGATAGAGGGAATATTCGTGATGATAATTAGGAGGATGCAATAAAGGATCACTGACAAGGGCTTTCTTCAAAGCATCGAAAGAATTGTGATGAATCTCATCCTAAGTGAATAGGACTCCCCTTTTCAACATACGGGTAAATCCTTTATAAAGCTTAGCATAATTCGGGACGAATCAACGAAGGAAATTGGCTTTCCCATGCAAGCTTTGCAGCTAGTGCAAGGAGGAGGGAGGAGGCAGAATGATGATTGCCTCAAATTTGAGAGGATTGATATGGATGAATTATTTAGAAACCACAAAACCTAAGAGACGACCTACTTTAATGAAAAAGACACATTTATGAGGATTCAATTGTATATTATAGTGTCGGTAGCGAAGGAAGATCGCTCAAATATGTTCGGGGTGATCTTGACGTTTGTAGCCTCGATATTTTTCAAACCAAAAGGGAGATTCTTATAGGAAAAGGTTCCCCAAGGATAGATAAAGGTGGTTTTATGTTGATCAACAAGAATAATATTGATTTGGTTGTAGCAAAAAAAATTCTTCCATAAAAGAGAAAATCTCACTCCTGGCATATTCGTCAATAATTTGATCTATAAAAGGAGTGGGATAATTGTCTTTAGGACAAGCCCGATTTATATCACGATAACCAACACAAACTCGAATGGTCCCTTGATTTTTAGTAACAATAACATTATTAGAGACCCAATCCGTCATTGGTATAGGATATATGAAAACAACCTTGAGAAGTTTTTTGACCTCTCCCTTAATGGAGCAGCCTTTCTTGGGTGCACAAGACGAAGTTGTTGACGAACATGCTTTGAGTCCAAATATGTATGAATTTCATGCACCACAATACTAGGGTCTATGCTATGCATTTCTTCATAAGAGCATGCGAAGACATCACAACATTATTTAAAGAGATCGGTGTAAATCTTGACCTCATCGGGAGAACAATTTTCACCGATATGGATATTTTTGACAACCCCCGGTTTAACAGAGATGTTGAATAGAATGGTGGAAGAGATGTTACCCATGTTTCCTTCGGACAACACTTCATGAACCAGAATGGGATGTTGAAGCGGGCCAGTCAATTTAGATGAAACATGGGTTTCCAGACAAGTAGATATTTCACCCAGGCTTGGGAGAAACATGGAACAATGATGACCATCACCCCAAGGGGTTTCTTTTAGAGACATAACTTCCAAAATACTCTCGTTAGTGGGAAATATCTCATTCAAGGGATCATCCAAATCCTAAGAACCAAACTAGGGAGACTATGAATACATGTCCAGAGATGAAACCAAGTTATCATTAGTATTAGAAGTAGCCCCTGAAGCTATAAGAACGCTTTGATGCATTTTTTTGCAGCGTTGAGGGGCATAGTGTCACCAAAACTGTCAAGCTGGTCAGGACTAGGAATAATCCATGGATCATGACCAAATGATATCATGTTAATAGAGGCGACATTAGGAGGCAGGAATGGAAAATATCTCATCAGCGATGAGTCCTTGGATAGACCCGACCCAATGTTCTCATAAGGAGTAGAGGTATTCTCAACATACGAGACATTTTCAGCTAAAGAATCTGGGGAAAAGAAATTAAGTTGATCAATAATTACTATATTCCCCTGATGAGGAAAGTGGAGAATGCAGAAAAGGGTAGAGACCATGCAAATCATCACATAAGTCCAACTTCATCTGAGCATAATGTTATAATTGAGGTTGGCGTCTACCACCTCTACTTCCAGGTTCACCGTTTTACCCTCCAACTGAATTGGTAAGGATTTGATAATACCATACGGTAGAGAACCTCTAGCGTCAAAAGATTCTAGAGTGTTAGGGGACTGACTTAATGGAGGAGAGTCAATGGCTTTCCAAAATGTAACAAACATGATGCAGGTGGAAGCACCTTCATCAACAATAGTCTGATGAATGGTTTTACCCATCACAATGACTTGGATAAGGAAATCCACTTGTGATGGAAGTCTAGGAACATGATTCTCAAGATTGAAAGTAATATGATTTGAATTCGTTGGATCAATCCCTCTGATAGTAGATAATAGTGTCTTTCGTTGTGATGGGCATGACTGAAGGACTTCCAAGGCCGACATCGCCGAAGGTGCTTGAGCGAGATCCTCTACAATGTTATAGTGTTGGGAAGTTTGCACGTTCAAATTGTAACATGATTTCTGAAGAACACCCTTAGGAGGTGGTCGAAAAATGGAATCACTATTAGGTCTCTCAATATGGAGAGGACCAGAACTAGGAGGAGTGGAAGAGGAAGGAATATCTGAAACATCCTTTTCCATGGGAGCCTTTGAAGGATTCAGGTAATATTTTGATCGGGTAGAAACATAAATAGGTTTTGTGCCAGCCATAAATACTTGGGAGCTTCCGGATGTAGAAGACTGGGGTTGATCTATCATTTGTGTTTGCCAAGAAGGAAACAGTTCTTTCAGGAAATTCAAGGTCCCGGGTGCGCCCTTAAGAAGAAAGGAAACTTCCGTACGTTGAGGAAAATCCTTGGTGTAATGATCGTCATCACATATCATGCAAGGATACTTGGGCTTATGCCTGGAAGTATCATCGACATATGACTTAGCAGAATCCTTTTTAGGGGTGTCAGATTTGGATTTACCTTTCCCCTTATTTTTACCTTTCGAGGACTTGTTTGCTGCATTAAATTGAACAACATTAACCTCGGAGGTTTTACCAGGATTCTTCGGAGTGGAGGATGTAGTGGCAGAAGTAGACTTAGACTCCGAAGAAGCCTTCTGGGCGTACTATTATCAGTATGGGCCACTGACTCAATCACGCCATCAACAGGAGATTTGGATGATGCTCGGTGGCTTGAAGGTCGTGGTGCATCAGGTAAAATCTCATATAAAGTTACATATTGGGAATAGACCTGTTATCACTCCATCGAATCTCCGAGTTTAAGAAGAGACCAACAAAGGTAACCAAAAACCAATATTTCGCTAAGTAGCCAGCCCTACTAGGCATGAGAGGGTTCTCTCTAATGGATCTCAGTCAATATGAATGGATCATTGAGATATTAGGCTAGGTATAGTAGCACAGGGCTTTGGTTGATTGAATTTTGAGGTGCTGGATGGTGAATAGGCCAGGGAGGAAATTCAGTCAGGGAAAACAAGGATCAGAATTGCAGGGATCTGATGGAGAAACTTAGATAAGTAGTTCAACACAAGAGGATATGTGATGAATTGGTTTAGACTGCTAGGGTTTGAGAAAAGAGCATAAGAAATATGAATTATTTTCTACTAAGAAGAAGATGAAACAAACTGTAACTATTCCTCCAAAACAGAGCATAAGCTTAATGAATTATGTCTTTCTGACTTATGAAACAATTACATTCAGAAATGGAATGAACATTAATCATAATACATTCATGCATTTTCATAACATAAGAATAAACAATTTCAAATCACTTTAACACAAGAATTCCATCAAAATAGTTGCAACTCAGTTTGTTATTAATTGCCAAAAATTTGATTACAAAAAGTGTTCCAAGATCAATCCAACAACATCCAACCATTGATATGAAAAAATAAGTGAATAATATAGACCAAAACTGATCCTCCCTAGCTCAGGGGTGGAATCCATAACTTGTGGATCTGATCCACAAACTGCTCAACTAGAAACCCAAAGACTAGGGAGGTCAACAAACTCATCCATTACTTTGGTAAAACTCATTCATTTGTCCAAAAAATACACTTGTACCCAATGTATCTACCTATAGTAACTAAAAGTGACATAATTACATTTAAATGAATCAATTACATCATTAAAATCCATCAAATCCATTGACCAACTAAGAAAAAGTCAAAATCTGGAAAATATCAGTAAACTGGCAAAAGCGTAGCGCCAACTTCAAGGTCAGTTTTGGAGGACTTGTTGAAGTCAAAATTGAGCCCAAGATAGATAATTGAAAAAATTCTCATGTATAGTTTTCAAAAATTCCCTTAATTTCTAAAAATTACGAAGTTAAGGCCCTCAAAAGTTAAATCTCCCAAGACTGGTAAAAAGCACAGTGCCAACCTGAAAAATGAGGTAGAAAGGTGGTTTTTTGGGTGTTTTTGGCCATTTATCCATGTTAGAATTTCCAAATTTGATGTTCCAATAGTTAAAATCTGATTTCTAGGGCCTTATGAATCTAATGGTGGTGACCATTTTTCATTTGGAAGCTCCTAGAAAAAGCACAACACCCTAGGCGCTGCGTTTTTGACAGGTGGGCTTATGCTGAAAGTCTGTCAAAATTTGTAAAAATTCCCAAAACTGTAAAAAATTACCCAAAAACCTTCAAAATGGGTAGATGAGGTGCTGATGAAGTTTCTCAAGCAATCAGGGAGGCATCAACAAGAATCTCAAGTTTATCCTCCTCCTTTTGCTTGATTAGGGTTTCCTTGTATTTGTCCTTCAATTTCTTAAGCTTAATGTTGCAGATCTTGTTTCTAGTGATGTACCTATTGGACATGTGTCATTTTATTTGTTTTCCTTATGGAGGAGGTTCTCAAGGTGAAATTTAACTCTGTCAAGCCACACCTCTCTGTCATCTTCGACTTATTTTTCAATCCTTTCCTCAAAACTAAGTTGCTCTGCCTCATGTTTTTCCTGCTCTAAAGCTCTCTTAAGGCCTCTTGTTTTTGGTCTTGACTTGATGGTTTTATTATCATCATGGTCAGAGTCATTAGGTTCCATCATTGCCTTACACTTGATGTCTTGTCTTTTTGCCTTTAGCAGGTCTAGCTCCATGAGTACATGCTTGTCTTTCAACTACTTGTTCTCTTGTTCAAGGAATGATATGACAAATTGGGCTCTTGCCATGTTGTCCTACAATTCTTTGATTATGGCATACTTTTATTTGATGATCAAATTTGAGGCCTCATTATCATCTTGGTCATCCAATTCCATTAACTCAAAGTCTCTTTCTTGCTCATGAAGGTCTTCCTCTTCATGAATAACTGTCTCTTCCTGTTGCTCATCGTGGTGTACCTGCTTTGCTGATGAAGAAGGAAAGGCCCCTTCCACAATTTGTCGAGCAAAAACTTGCCTAGGTCCCCTATGGTAGGTTTTGACCTTTTTGGTTTCTTTTACTTCTTTGGCCTCTTTCACTTTAGCCCTGATAGATGACCTTGTTTGTCTTTGAGACACTGATGCTGGTGGTGGGATTGGTCGAGCAGGCTGAGGTGGTGGAGTAATGAATACATCATTCTCAATTAAGGTCTCCCTTGTAATGTTTAGCTGATTGAGATGATGAAGGATAATTATTTTTATTAGAGAGTGATGAAAGAGGTTGTTCATCTGATGTTCATACCCTCTGTTCTGCATTATGTAGGACATCTTATCAATATGCCTGTACAAATAGTGAGGGATGTTGAGAAATTTCACCCTAGTGAAATGCATGAGAAACCTGATGTAATAGGAATATAGTCTAGAGAATCTACCCTCACAAGTGAAATATTTCATGATGATTTTCATCATGGGAGCAAATCTATCAAGTAGGTGACTAAATGGAAAGACTTTCTTTTTGTCATTTTTGTACCTTGGCTTGAGAAATGGTTCATAATGCTGGGCATCTACATCTTTGGACTTAGACAATTTTTCACCCACATTGGGTATACCTGTGGCTACAACAATAATATATGTGGATATGGTGAATTTCACCCCTGTAATGGTCACTTGATTATCTTGGAGGTTAGAGATGAAAACTCTGGTCAAAGCAGGGTGATGTTGTACTCTTTGGACCATCTGACAAAAGTCAAAACAACCCATGTTTGAAGCAATTAACTGTCATGGGTGAGGCCAACAATTCTCTATTGTTGGTTGGCTCAAGCATCAAAATCCTCCCTCCTTTGTGGTGTCTCCTTTCCTTTATTTCCTCCTCCATAATATCTCTTTCCTCCTCCATAGTATTTGTCTTGTTTTGAAACCCTAGGGAAAATGGGAAGGGAAAGAGAGTTAGGAAATATAGTTAGGGAATTGGGATAAGTGTAGGAAAATTTAGGGAAGTGGGGAAGTGAGTTAGGGAGCCTATGGAAGTGGTGGGGGATAGGAAAACTTTAGGGATATAGGGTAGGAAATTTTATTACAGGGATATGGTGTGGCTGCCTAGGAAAATGCAGCCTAGGAGTAGGGCTTTAGGAAATGGGACTTGGGAATGAGAGATATGGTGATGTAGGGGTAGGGGGAGTGATTCTGGAGTGTAGGAAGGTAAAATAGGGTCTATGGAAGACAATCTTGAATTACAATGGTGAAATATATGGTTTCTTGGCTCAAAACTTGAAATGGTGAGTGAGGAAAGTTTGCACCATGAATTTAAAATTATGAAATGAAAGGAGGGATTGGAGAGGTGAAAATTACTTGCAATTGATTGAGGAAACCCTTGCTTGATGACTAGACCATTTGCAAAGAAGATTTGAAGTTGTGGGAGAAAGCTGGCAAAAGTGCAGCGCCTCGCAACTAAAAGTGCAACGCCTTAAGTAGGAGCGCAACACACTCTCTATCAAAAGTGCAATGCCTCAAGCAGGAGCGCAACGCCTTCCAAAAAAGTCGATTTTCTTGCTCAAAATTTGATTTTTGACTTTGGGATTTTGAGAGATCAATGCATGAGGATGCAAATGAGTGTCTCTTTGGTATTTTACGACCCTTTATACTTGATGAAAGTTCATAAATTGGCTTTGGGACCCACATTTCCTTTTGAATTCAACTTTAACATTGCATTTTACCTTTTAAACTTGATCTTTGGATTTGATCTTTTGGTGAATTTGGAACATTATGACTTTTGGAACTTTGACTTAGTTGGCTGATAGAACCTTGAGTATGTAGCTACCTTGGAGCCATGAGAACTTATTAGGTATTAAGAAACATAACATTACATATTGAATTGAAATGAAATTTACAAATCAAACTTTCATAATAAAATGTGTTTATTGTCACTCCTTTACTTGCTGGACTTTTATGCATGAAAATGGTGATTTGATGGACCTTGAAAACCCTAATACCTAATGGTGACTTTGACTGAATGAACTTCATGATGAAAATACTGAAATGATGATGAAAAATCATGACTGATGTACACTCAACAAAGTGGTGAAATGACCCAGCCAGTAATGAAATTTCTGAAAAGAGTGAGGTTTGACCTAAATCTGCACCAAGTGACCAAATTTTTGCATGATGACCTAATGGAATGGAGTTTTTTTTCAAAATGGGACCCTTAACATCAAGGAAAATTTTAAGAATAGAAAATTATATTGAAGTTTAAAAAATTGGCGAATCTCGCTAGTCCTTAATATGTAAGCTATAAAATGTTTATTGATGTATTTATAAAATTATTAAAATTTATAATGATTTTATATATACTCTCTATATAATGTTGGCGATTTTTAACATAAAACAATTTTATATTGTAAAATTTTGGCGAATCATTTTTATAAAAAAATGGAAATTGGCGAATATTTTTTTTGGAAAAAACATGGAAAATTTGCCCACCTGCGAATATTAGCCCCTAAAATTTTCCATGCTTAACATGACATGAAAGAGTTTATTTGATCACTGGTGGAAGGATGCAAATATTGACACTAACATTGGCTCTAGCTGGGGATGGTAGCTCCTTGGAGGTGCCAAGAACACCATAGATCAAGTGCCTATCCATTGGACATGGAGTGAAAAGCTAAAATACAAACTGCAAACTAAAATCTTAAACTTATTTGAAACAAACTCAATCTGACTAAAAATTGACTCAAAATTGACTCGAATTTGACTGAATTAATTTTGAAAACAACATAAAACCAATGAAACTTTATGGCCTTCATCTCAGGCTCCAAGCTTCGGTGATTCTCCTCTTCACACTTTGCAAAAATTTAAACTGATACTTACAATGGATTTGAGAAACTTGAAATCTGCATCAGAAAAGATAATGCTCAAGGAGCCTACCATTAACTGGTCCTCCCAAGCATTCTTCTCCATTCATCTCCTTCAGTATAAAAGCATGATGTCCACAAAATGCTGAGAATTGTATGGCCCTTTCCATAAGTTTTCAATTTTTTTGTGCTTTCCTTTTTCCTCGTTCCTTGCATCCCACGAGAGGACTACATCTTCAAGATTAAAATCATCCACCTTGGTTTTGCGGTCATACACCTTCTTTATCTTCTCATGAAGCTTCAAGGTGTTCTAAAATGCCTCGTCTCTTGTCCGCTGAAGGTGAATAATCTGATTTATTCGGCATTGTACATAATTCTCATCACTTCCTACTTTTTGCAACAATTTCATGACCGAGACTACAAGTGATGAAGGAAAAGCAATGTTTACACCATAAACGAATTGAAAAGGGGACATTCCTATAGATTTCTTACTACTCACCCGGTCTGCCCACAAGGCATTCATAAGCTTTTTGTGCCAGTTCTTCTTGTTGGCCTCCAACATCTTGTTTATGATATTAATCAAAGACTTATTAGAGGATTATGCTAAGCCATTACCTTGCGGATAATAGGCGGTTGAGTGTCACAAAACTCAACCATCCCTTTTGATTTGAATGTTTTCGAATTGTTGGTAATAATCTTATGAGGACAACCAAAACGAGATAATATGTTACTCTCCAAAAACTGAATAATTACTAGTTATTTTGCTTGCCTTATTGGGATCGCCTCGATCCATTTGGTGAAATATTCGGTGGCTGTTAATATCCATCTGTGCTGTGTGGATGATGTAGGGTGAATCTCTCTGATGAATTCAATTCCCCACTGCTGAAATGGTGCATGTACTGAAATAGGCTGCAAAGGTAAAGGAAGAAGTTCTATTTTACCTTGAAACACTTGACACTCATGGCAACTCATCACTATTTTGTACAGGTCTGCAAAAAGAGTTAGCCAATAATATCTCGCTCTCAACACTTTATTACTTTGGTCTTCCAGAATAGATGGCCCCCATAGTCTCCTCTATGAAAATAATTCATAACTTCTTGGGCTTCATTTTCAACTAAACAATTCAGCAAAATACCTCCTCGATCTTTCCAATAAAGGGTGTTGTCCAAAAAGAAGTATTTTGGAGATTTCAACTTTAAAGACCTACCCTTACTCTTAGTCATGCCTCAATGAGGATTCAAATGCTGAAGAACATATATGATATAAAAATACCAAGGAGACGAAATAAACATATCGGATACTTGTATAAGAGTGACATCCTCTTCTTCATTGGACAATGCTGTAATAAGGTTGATGTCTAGAACATGCAAATTTGACTCAACTATGAGCTTTGCTAGACCTTAATCTTTGATCAGCTTTGTGGGCTTGATGTCGAGGTCATATTCCAACATTGCTGCTATCCATTTCCCTCTTCTACCTTCCGGATCTATTTGCATAAGAACATATTTTATTGCTGCATTGGAGACATAAGCTAGAATATGGGAATGTAAAATATAAACACCGAAATCCTTCAATGATTTTACCAAATCCAAATCATGTTTCTCTATGATATTGTATCGAAGAGTTGCATCCATGATGGTTCGGTTGAAAAATGCTATGGGCTGCTCAGTCTTATCATTTTTCTGCATCAATACTGCAACCGATGTATGCTCAGAGGCAAATGAGAAAATGAGAAAATCTATTGAATAATATGGGCTGATTAAAACAGGGTTTGTGGTTAAGGAAAAATTTAATGAGTTAAAGTACTTCTTGGCATCCTTGGACCACTTTACCTCATTCTCTTTTTTCAACATGTTGGTCATTGCTCGAAGGTGATCAACCAAATTTGGAATAAATCTGCGTAAGAAATTCGTCTTACCTTTGAAAGCTTGAATTTATTTCTTGCTCCGTGGAAAGTCAATTTGCTAAATTGCCTCAACCGAAGAAGGGCCAATTCGGATTCCATCCTTAGATATGATATCACCGAAATTTTTTCCCTCCTCCATGGAAAAAAGGCTCCTTTTTGGATTAAGAGAGATTCCAAATTTCCTACATTTATGAAAAACAATCCTTAAGTGATACAAGTGTTCATCATCGGAATGGGATAAAATTGTAAAATAATCTAAATATACCACTAGGAAAACATCTTTCTTATATGCAAAGGCTATATCCATCACCCATTGAAAGGTAGCCCACACATTCTTTAGTCCAAATGGCATCTTTGCATATTTTAATGTACACCAAGGTCTAGTGAAGTCAGTTTTGTCCTAATCCTTCTCATGCACTAAAATCTGATTTTATCTCAAATATCCATCAAGAAAAGACATTTGGGAAGCCCCAACCACTCTCTGTAAGATGTGATCCATTTATGGAAGGGGATAATTATCTTTAATAGACACCTTGTTTAAATTTCTGAAATCTATGCAAAGCCTTATTTCACCAGTCTTCTTTCTTACCGGGACTAGATTAGATGTCCAATCAGAAAACCTGATAGGAACAATGATACCTGATTTTTAGAGCTTTTTCACTTCTTTTCTATGGATGGCAGCAACCTCGGGTTGATCCTTCTTAGATTTTTCCAAAAGGGCTTTTGATCGGGCTTAATTGGAATGGTGTGCTGTATGATATCCTTATCATAAACCTCTAAGTCTGCATAATCCCAAGCGAAAACATCAGAAAATTCAGAAATTAAATCAACATACTTGTCCTTTACCTTAGGAGATAAAGACTTGGACAATTTGACCATTTTAGGCTTGTCTGTTGTTCCAATGTTTACATCCTCCACACTCTTTTCTGTAAGAACCAATGTTGGCTTCCGAGTCACATCATCTCGATCAAACAATTATTCCAAAGGTATGAGACCTCTTGGAATATAATTATCTTTCAACTGTAAAATATCAACATCGGTAGCTTCAATGACTTGATCATCCTTGTCATAAACTTCGTCAATGAAAGAATTATCAAATTCTCCTTCATTTTACAGAAAATTGTTTACCTGATTATCATCCCAAAATACTTGCCAATACAAAAAGTTGTTAGGAACAGTGGGCCGATGTTTAACATGGATTTCAATTTTTCTACTAGAAAATATAGGGATTTTGAAATTACTTGCTGTTGTAGCAAGTGAATCTTCCATAAGATTCTGACTTCTCGGCACAACTGACAATGTATATTCGGGAAACATCTTCAGGATATCCAATACAACATTCCTGTACGTTCTCATTCATGCATGCTTGGCCTGGTATTCCCCTTTTACCTGTTTTATCACAATTTTGGAGTCGCCATTTATGGAAATTATTCTTGTGCAAGATCTTCAGACCAGTGACCAATGCTTCATATTCCGCCTCATTGTTAGAACAATCAAAAGCCCATTTGTATGAACATAATCTAAGATTCTTAGGAATCTTACCAAGTTGATGAAGAGGGTTTCAGATCCAAATTCCGATGCCTACCCTGTCTTTCCCCAAGGCACCATAAAAAATGAAGGTCCATAGACCATTTTCATCATCTAAGTGTTGGAATTCTGATTTTGTTCTGTCTCAAATTTTTAGGCCACTTCTTGATTATGATCTGAAGTTTTCTCTGCCTTATCTGATGACTTCTCTGAAGCACTTGCAATATTCTCTTTTCCCTTATCTAAAACTGTTATGATACAACTAGAAATATCTGGAATATCTTCTACTTCTACAAGCTGACTATCTACATCCTTCAGGCCGCTATCATTGAACAAAATTAATGATTCTAAATCTGTATGTACAACATTAATTGGATGATTATTAGGCTTCTCTTTGTTGGTTATCATGTTCTTCATCTTCGTTTCTCAGTACAACTTTCTTAATTGCCCAAAAATTGGGATGGTGGGATAAGAGAAGTCTAGTTGCAAAGTGCCTCTCAACTTCGCTCCCCAATATCTAGACAACAACATACCAAACTGTGGTGGTATATCAACCACCACCACATACATCAAGAAATTCTTCATTGGAATTTGTTCAAGGGAAACTACAAAATCCTTAATAAGACCCAGACAACAGACTTTAGCCGAATTAAAGGAATACAAGTCATGGTAAGGAGGAGTGATATCTAGGCCCAATTTCTCCAAATAGCTTTCGACATCAAATTGTGGGAAGCTCCAGAGTCAAGCATGGCATTGTGAAGGATATTTTGGTGGATTCTCAGACTCAAATAGAATGGGGGAACTTTGCTATCCTCTAATTGACCGTTTATTGATGGACCAAAGATAAGTTCAAGTTGGTCATCTTCGACATTAAGTGTATCAGATGAAGGATCTACCTTTAACATTTTGGCTACATGAGACATATACTGATTGTTCTTAACAAGTTCAATTAAAGGTATTGACACTTTCAATTTCTAAGCTGAAAGGAATGGATTTGTCTACATCTTTAATGATGTCTCTTTTGTCGGCATGATCCTTTGATGCAGTTTCTTTCTTTTGGTTGTCCTTTTATTTACCTGGTGAGATTGTAGATGGTTGATTAACCTTGTTCTGACTTATAGTTGCAGTTTCTTTTCCTTTATTCTGATTACCTTGAGAATTATGTTTCTGTTGAGTATCTTTTTGTTGAAATGCCCACTTCTGAATATGAGTTATTGGGAAATCTATACCCCTCAATGTGTACTGCCTTTGCTGTGAGATGACGACATTCAAGTAAACTCACTGATAATCATTGGATTCAACCTCCAACTGATGATCATGGGCTAGAATATAGTCTTCATCCTTGGGCACATCCGTCTTCTCAGCATACTCTTCATTTTATGTCAAAAATAGGGGTTGTCCATCAACTGTAAAAAGGTTATTTTCTTCAACAATATGATCTTATTCTTCTTCCTCACCTCCTTGAGCATAATTTTGCTGCAAGGGTGTCTGAATTTGTTGTGGCTGTGCTGGTTGCTCAGGTGCCCTCTGTTCTCTTTGCTTGATTCTGAATTAAGGCTGCTGTTGTTGTCCTCTGAAGTTATGATTTCTAACTTGTGGTTCTGGCTGTCTTTCAGTAATGGAAATCCTGTCAACCATCCTTTCTACTGTTCTTATTAAGGTGTCCAATTTTACATTGGAGTATGATGATGATTCTTCTTTGATAGTTACTCTCCTCTCACTCTTCATTTTTTACTTCTTAATGGACAAATTAGCTTCTACACTAATTGCATTCTTCTGCATGTCTTCTAATGTAGCAGGACTCCTTTCTCATAACTGATAGGCCATGTCTGGATCAAATCCATTTGGGTAATGCAAGAGGGCCAACACTGGATGAAGTTTGATCTCATTAGGAATGTAATTGTATACTCTGTTGAATCGGGCAGTGAAGTCTTGTACCGATTCATTTGGTTCCTTTTCAGATTATTGTATTCAGAAAGGATTTGTAATGAATTCTTATTTACCTCTCATCTAGCTATGAAAGCATCTATTAGCCAGTTTGAAGTGGCTATAGAGTTTTCATTTAATTATCTGAACTAAACTTTAACCTCTCCGGAAAATCTCTGAACTATGATTCTCATTTTAGAATCGTCTTCATCTATTCTTCTAGATCAATAAAGTCAGTGACTTTAACTATGTGTTGTTTTGTAATGATTGAAGATTTTTCATCAAAATGTGGGAGTCTCTGGCCATAACCTTGTGGTAAGGCATGGACTTGACCTGGTAATATGAGGGGTGTAAATCTGGCCATAATTCTTGTTGAATGAAATACAAGAGTGACAATAGGAGGAGTTTGCTAAATAGATAATGAAGTATATGGTGCAGACGAAGAAGCAATAACTGGCTGTGATTGTTTCCAGATAGGTATTGAATCTTGATGATATTGGATTATGGCTTTTTTTGGCTGGTATTGAAGTTGGTTTGCTAAAGTTTCAAGCTTATGAAATTGAATCTAGACTTTAGTGTCAAAGTCTGATTCAGGCTTAGTTTCTTCAAAGGGTAAATTTTATTCAAGTTTTAAAGAAACAAGATGTATCTCAGATAATGATTTAACCTTAGAAAGCCTGAATGGGTCAAAGAGTATATCAAATAATGAGGTTTCAAACTTATATCAAAACAAATACATCTCAAATTTTAAATCAAAAGGTATGTCTTCGAGAGATATAAATTTTGCAGGCAACAAAGAAGATCTTACCAATGGAATTCAATTTTACTAAATTTATTTCCTTGATATCTGTGCTTCCAAACAAGCATCTCTGGATCTTCGACTTGATCAGCTGGGTGAGGATCATGATTTGATCTGGTGTATCTCCTCGAAGCTAGAATGTTCACCATTCAACAACTTGGTTCTCTGCAAATTTTTCAGATCAGCCTCAACGAAATCTTAGACCTATCTTCCAGAGGTCAAGAATTCAAAGAACTAATGGTAAAACTAGGGAAGATCTGCCACTTTCTTCCCTAGTATGGTCGCCAAGATGTTATCACTCCACCAGATCTCCAAGGCTGAGAAGAGACCATCAAAGGTAACCACAAACCAATCTTTCACCAAGTAGTTAGCCCTACTAGGTAGGCGAGGGCTCTCTCCAATGGGTCTCAGTCAATATGTCTAGATCAATGAGATATTAGGCTAGGTATAGTAGCACAGGAGTTTGGTTGATTTAATTTTGAGGTGCTGGATGGTGAATAGGTCAGGGAGGAAATTAGGTAAGGGCAAACAAGGATCAAAATTTCTGGAAACTGATGGAGCAAGGTAGGTAAGAAGTTAAACACAAGAGGAAATCTGATGAAGTGGTTTACACTGCTAGGGCTTGAGAAAATAGCATAATAAATATGAATTCTTTTCTACTAAGAAGAATATGAAACAAACTGTAATCATTCCTCCAAAACAGAGCATAAGCTTAATGAAGTCTGTCTTTCTGACTTAGGAAACAATTACATTTAGAAATGGAATGAATATGAATCACAATATATTCACACATTTGCATAGCATAAGAAGAAATAATGTCAAATCATTTTAACACAATAATTCCATCAAAATAACTGCAACTTAGTCTGTTATTACTTGCCAAAAATATGATTACAAAAAGTGTTCCAAGATCAATCCAACAACATCCAACCCTTGATATGAGAAAATAAGTGAATAATATAGACCAAAACTTATTCTCTCCAGCTCAGGGGTTGAATCCCTAACTTGTGGAGCTGATCCACAAAGTGCTCAACTAGAAACCCAAAGACTATGGAGGTCAACAAACTCATCCCTAACTTTGGTGAAACTGATTCATTTTTCCCAAAAATGCACTTTTACCCAACGTATATACCTATAGTAACTAAAAGTGACATAATTAAATTTACATGAATAAATTACATCAGTAAAATCCATCAAATCCATTGACCAACTGAGAAAAAGTCAAAATCTGGAAAATATCAGTGAACTGGCAAAAGCACAACGCCAAATTCAAGGTCAGTTTTGGAGGACTTGCTGAAGTCCAAATTGAGCCCAAGATATCTCATTGGAAATCTACTTCTATCTAGTTTTCAAAACTTCCCTTAAGTTATGAAAATGATGAAGTTAAGGCCCTCTAAAGTGCAATATCCCAAGATTGGTCAAAAGCGCAGCGCTAACCTGAAAAAATGAGGCAGAAAGGTGATTTTTTGGGTGTTTTTGGACATTTCTCCCTGTCAGAATGTCCAAATTTGATGCTACAATAGTAAAAATTTGATGTAGAGGGCTTTCCGAATCCAATGGTGGGGAAAATTTGTCATTTTGAGGCTCCTAGAAAAATCTCAATGCCTTAGGCGCTACGTTTTTTAGAGGTAGATTGTGCTGAAAGTCTATCAAAATTTGTCAAAATTCCCAAAACTGTAAAAAATTACCTAAAAACCTTCAAAATGGGTAGATGAAGTGCTGATGAAGTGTCTCAAGAAACTAGGGAGGCATCAACAATAATCTCAATTTTATCCTCCTCCTTTTGCTTGATTAGGTTTTGCTTGTATTTGTCCTTCAACTGCTTAAACTTAATGTTGCAGATCTTGTTTCTAGTGATGTACCTATTGGAAATGTGTCTAAGAATATCATTGTCTTTGTTTTCCTCATGGAGGAGCTTCTCAAGGTGAAGGTTAACTCTATAAAGACACACCTCTCTGTCAAATTCAACTTCCTTTGCAATCATTTCCTCAAAACTAAGTTGCTCTGCCTCATGTTTTTCCTGCTCTAAAGCTCTCTTAAGACCTCTTGTTTTTGGTATTGACTTGATGGTTTTAGTATCATCATGGTCAGAGTCATTAGGTGCCATCATTTCCTTACCCTTGATGTCTCATATTTTTTCCTTTAGCAGCTCTAGCTCCATGAGTACTTGCTTGTCTTTTAGCTACTTGTTCTCTTGTTCAAGGAATGATATGAAAAATTGGGCTCTCGCCATGTTGTCCTGCAGTTCTTTGATTATGGAATCCATTTATTTTATGATAAGATTTGAGGCCTCATGATCATCTTGGTCATCCAAGTCCATCAACTCAAAGTCTCTTTCTTCCTCATGAAGGTCTTCCTCTTCATGGAAAATTGTCTCTTCCTGCTGCTCATCCTGATGTACCTGCTTTGCTGATGAAGAAGGAAAGGCCCCGTCCAAAATCTCTAGAGAAAACACTTGCCTAGGTCCCCTATGTTAGATTTTGACCTTTTTGGTTTCTTTGGTCTCTTTCACTGTTGCCTTGCTAGATGACCCTGTTTGTCTTTGAGACATTGATGCTGGTGGTGGGATTGGTCTAGAAGGTTGAGGTGGTGGAGTAATGAAGACATCATTCTCAATGACTGTATCCCATGCAATGTTTAGCTGATTGATATGATGAAGGACAATTATTTTGATTAGAGAGTGATGAAAGAGTCCATTCATCTGATGTTCACACTCTCTGTTATGCACTATTTAGGACATCTTATCAATACTCCTGTACAAATAGTGAGGGATGTTGAGCAATTTCACCCTAGTGAAATGCATGATAAACTTAATGTGATAGGAATATATTCTGGAGAATCTTCCCTCACAAGTGAAATATTTCATGATGATTTTCATCATGGGAGAAAATCTATCAAGTAGGTGACTAAAAGGAAAGAATTTCTTTTTGTCATTTTTGTACCCTGGCTTGAGAAATGGTTCATAATGTTGGGCATCTACATCTTTGGCCTTAAACCATTTTTCACCCACATTGGGTATCCCTGTGGCTACATCAATAATATATGTGGAGATGGTGAAGGTCACCCCTACAATGGTCACTTGATGTATTGGAGGTTAGAGATGAAAACTCTGGTCAAAGGAGGGTGACGCTGTACTCTTTGGACCATCTCACAGAAGTTAAAAAAACCCACATGTTTGAAGCAATTGACTATCATGGGTGAGGCCAAAAATTCTCTAGTCTTGGATGACTCAAGCCTCAAAATTATCCCTCCTTTGTGGTGTCTCCTTTCCTCTATTTCCTCCTCCATAATATCTCTTTCCTCCTCTATAGTATTTCTCTTATTTTGAAACCTTAGGGAAAATAGGAAGGGAAAGGGAGTTAGGAAATAAAGTTAGGGAATTGGGATAGTAGGAAAATTTATGGAAGTGGGAAAGGGATTTAAGGAGCTTAGGAAAGTGGTGGGGGATAGAAAAACTTTAGGGAGATAGGGTAGGGAATTTGATTACAAGGATGTAGTGTGGCTACCTAGGAAAATGCAGCCTAAGAGTAGGGTTTTAGGAAATGACACTTGAGAATGAGAGATAAGGTGATGTAGGGGTATAGGGGGTGATTATGGAGTGTAGGAAGGGAAAATAGGGTATAGGGACGACAATATTGACTTTAAATGGTGAAAGCTAGGGTTTCTTGTTCAAAACTTGAAATGGTGAGTGAGGAAAGTTTTCACCATGAATTTGAAATTATGAAGTGAAAGGAGGAACTAGAGAGGTGAAACTTACTTGTAATTGACTGAGGAAACCCTTGCTTGATGAATGGATCACTTGAAAAGAAGATTTGGAGCTGTGGAAGAAAGCTGGAAAAAGTGCAGCACCTGAAGCAGGAGCACAACGCCTCCTAGGTAAAATCGCAGCGCCCTCTCTGTCAAAAGCACAATGCCTCAAGCTGGAGCACAATGCCTTCCAAAAAACTTGATTTTCTTTCTCGAAATTTGATTTTTGACTTTGGGAGTTTGAGAGCTCAATGCATGAGGATAAAAATGAGTGTCCCTTTGGTCTTTGATGGCCCTTTATACTTGATGAAATTTCACAAATTGGCCTTGGGGCCCACATTTCCTTTTGAATTCAACTTTAACATTGCACTTTACCTTTTGAACTTGATCTTTGGATTTGATCTTTTGGTGAATTTGGAACATCATGACTTTTGGAACTTTGACTTAGTTAGCTGATGGAATCTTGAGTATGCAGCTATCTTGGAACCATGAGAGCTTATTACATATTAAGAAACATAAAATTACATATTGAATTGAAATTAAATTTACAAATCAAACTTTCATAATAAAATGTGTTTATTGTCACCCATTTACTTGCTGGACTTTTATGCATGCAAATGGTGATTTGATGGACCTTGAAAACCCTAAGACCTAATGGGGACTCTGACTGAATCAACTTCATGATGAAAAGACTGAAATGATGATGACAACTCATGACTGATGTACACTCAACAAAGTGGTGAAATGAGCCAACAAGTAATGAAATTTATGAAAAGAGTGAGGTTTGACGTAAATCTACGCCAAGTGACCAAATTTTTGCATGATGACCTAATGGAATGATAAAAATTTTAGAATGGGACCCTTAACATGACATGAAAGAGTTTATTTTATGACTGTTGGAAGGATGCAAATACTGACACTAACAAGACCAACGCTAGATACTGAGCACAAGTGATGACTTCCTCTTCCGTCACACAACCACCCATAGCTAGATATTTGGCAATATTAGGAACAAAATAATTTTTAAACTGCTCAGTCAACATTTGATCAGGGATCTTGAATTTAATAAGCTGACGCCTACGCATCCAATCATGAATATGGTCCAAAATATGAGTAGCAATTGACTTCTTCAAAGATGTCAAGAGATGGGTGTTGGTCCCATACCAGACATGCAACTGGAAATGGGTGAGGAAGGCCATGGCCAAGGCATTTAAATCGTAGAAGACACCACGAGGAAGTTCAATGTACCACTTGGCAGTAAAACCCATCAAAGTGTGCTCGAAAATATGTAGACGAATCGAATCGTCAACCCAAGAATTGGAAGATCACCATAAATGGTACATCATGACATGGGATTGGGTGTCTTCCCCAAATTTTCCTTTAAACTTCAGACAATCTCCGAGAATTTTAGTTGGAACTTGAGGCCACTGAAATATGTGTTGGATGGGGTCAATTGTCAATTTAGACACATATGGTAGTTCCAACGTAGCTAAGAATGGCAATAGAGGGTGATGAGGAGAAAATGGTCTTTGGAAGTTACCCATCTATGGGTTCCAACCTTGCTGGTATGGGTTCTACCCCCATTGGGGCTGATTCTGACCATACCACCCAAATTATCCCCACTGTTGTTGATAAGGTTTATATGGTTGACAGGACCTTGTTGTGGTTGGGGTTGCTGATAGGTACCTTGTTGCAGCTGTTGCTGAACGTAGGGTCCTTGCTGCGGTTATTGATATGGCCCCTGCTAAATATAAGCACCCTTATGGGGCTGTTGATAGGGCCCCTGCTGGATATAATCTCCTTGTTGGGGTTGTTAGAGATGACCTTGAGGTATTTGATGGTATTGGACACCAGGCTGATTAGGGTAAATTTTAGTTTGACCCAAAGGAAATTTCAGACCAATTTGGATTTGAGGTCCAAACTGAGAATTAGTTGCAGCGACACCTAATGGATTTTGGGGCTGTTGTATATACTGCTATGAGACGTTTGGTTGCTGAACATACTGATATTGTACATGTGGTTGTTGAACATGGGGTGTCCGAATATAAGGGTACTAAACGTCGGGTTGTTGATAAAAAATCTGAGACAAAGTAGGATGAGAGGTTCCTACGACATAAGTTGTCTGTTGTGAAAGCAAAGTTCCACTAAAACTAGCTATGGGTTGTCCCGCCCTTGATACAGTTCCAAAGTTTAGATTCCCCCCACCCGAAAGGAGAGGTACTTATAGAGGATGCGATTGTCCCCTAGGCATGGAAAAAACTATAGATGGTCCACTCATTGGTGGGATGATAGTGATCGTGGATAGCAACACATGAGCAGATGATCCGAGCAAAACAATCATTTGACCTAGAGAAACTGCAGGTTGAGCAGCAGGTTGTGAAATGGAAACATCTGAAACAAATGGGCTAGAATATGGGGAAATGCTCATTGACCAAACAGGGTTATGAAACAAATATGTGGCCCCAGAAGTCCCCGAAACAAGGTTTCCAAGAGAAGGATACTCGGGTGGAAGCAGAGACGCGACTTGACTAGAGGGAATGCTCATCCCACTTCCTATATCATGAGGAGTGGAAACATATAGAAAACCTTTCGGAGGGAACATAGACTCCGTTTCAACTTCCGGGATATGGGTTGCGAAGGTTTCTGGAGGAATACTTTGAGGAGTACTCACGAATGGAGTATAGTCAGCATTCAACACCATGGGTGGTGGAAACAACTGACAAGTAGTAGTATGATATGCTATAGGAGAAGCACCAAAAGGAACATTGGGACCATCAAAAGGACTATAGAGATGCTCAGGACATACCACGAATGGATCGTAGAGCGGATTTGGAGGAAAGACCGTAAACTGTGTAGAAGGTTCAAAAATTTTCGGCATGGGATCCTTAGATGACGATGAAAGCGAGTCATCATGTGGTGGTCGAGACGAGATCGGTTGGAAACTTATGAAAATTCCAAGTTCAACACCTTGAGCTTCAAGAGGCCCAAGTGGAAATTGCGGAATCGTAGGAGGAGGTCCTTGAGATCCTTCAGACGAGGAGTGAGGCGAATTCTAAGATTCAAACACGATGACCTTTAGGACAAGATGCAAAAAGGGAAAGGTGAATCACTTTTTGAGAAATTAAGATTTATAATCAACCAGGTAAGATAAGGCCAAGAGCAGAGCAGTAAATTTTAGAATTAAACAAATAAATAAAAAAGGTTAATCTAGGCATAAAGGATTACCAGGTATCCATGAACTGCAATATACACCTTGGAAAAAGAAATTACCAAGGACTTAACATACGACAACGAATCTCCCCGAATGTTGTGTTTGGTTTATCACGTCTACAAGGCAGCCAACTTGGTTACCTATCATAGATTTGCAACCTAGTGGTGTCTCCCAAAATATACTCGACGTTACGTGGGAGCTCAGTTTGTAGTAGCATTTTCTAATGTGTAACCGGTCAATGAGACTGTCCCCTTATACTTTTCATACGTGGAGCATAGTCCTATATACTTTCATGCGTAGTATGGGATATCACCCTTGGGATGTAACGCAAGCTCTTAGCGACAACTACCACGCTTAACGACGCTAGAACAAGTCTATAGCCTATACCTCTAGATGTTTGTGTTAATTCCAAATGCTCCTTAAGGTTAATTGAATAAATTTTAAAGTTTACCTTGGGCTCAATTTTGGGCTCAAAGCGATTTCACCTGAATCCCTACAATGCAGCTAAATGCAAAAAATAATTCATTTTATTTCAATGAACTCTAAACTAATAAGGGAGAACGTTAAAACAAGAATTCAACAAACAAGCAACACGACAAGAAATGATTCCCCCAAACTAGCTCAAAATTACTGAAATGAAACTCTAAAATGAATTCACTTTCGCTATCCCAAATGCAATATTACTGAAAACAAAATCACTTCTTTCTTCACTAAGATGCAACAAACATATTTTGTTTTTTTTTTCCCTTTTAATATCGATGCTCAAATGAAAACTAATGCAATTAATGAACCAATCAAAGCAAAACTAACCAAACAGATGAAGAATCAAAATGAAAATTTACTTTCACTTTCTCTTTTTTGAATGGAAAAAAAATTGTTCCAAAAGTACTTGAATGGAAATGATTTTTCACTTTTCCTTTTCAAAACAAAGAGGAACAAACCAATTCAAAAGCTCTAAAGAAAATAACTTTCACTTTCCTTTTTTGAAATGGGAAATCAAAACAAACATATACTCTCAAGCTTGCAAATCAAGCAATCATGATCTATGTTTGATAGTCAATCAAAGGTGATTTCAAAGTACAATAATGAATCATTGAAAATGAAAACAACTTTGCAAATACAAGCCAAAGGAAATATGAAATAGCGCTTCGAATGACTGCAACAGAGCCCTCAGATAGAGCCAACCAATCTCTCTTGATGACACACACAAGCGACAAGAAAATTACAACTGACCAAGAAACCCTAGAGGGTGATCAAACTTCACTCAAACATAAAAGAGGGTCAGAGACAAATTGATCACTCAAGCAAGTAATCCATCTAAACACAGTGGTACCATATCTTATCAGAATAGAAAGACACCTCAAACGCCAAGACACACTGGAAACTGAAGGGAAACCCTAATTTTTTCCAATCTTTGGGATTAATGCGCATGTGAAAGGGAAACTCGTGTTGAAATGTAGACCAGCACAACAATTTTATATAAAAAAGTGTTTTCGGTGCTTCTGTAAGGAAAGAAAACGCTTTGGGCGAGAAATAAAAGAAAAAATAAAAACAATTTCAACAATCAAACCAGACTTGACACCCTAAATAAAAAATCAATCACTGTGCAAACCTATAGATACCTAAACAAACTGAGATCTTGACTATCGGACAAACTCATCAGAAAATCAAATCGGGAAAGGAGACACAAAGAGGCTATAGCTCCCTAGCGGAGTCGACAATTTTGTTGTGAAGACAATCCCCTTTGCGAACAAAGGCGATATACCTAGCCCTATAGTGGGTCTAGCATTGCACGAGAGTAACTAATGAACCATTTCCTAGTTTGTATTCAAAATGGAAGAAGAAGAAGAAAAAGAACCTACCTCTTCCTGATAATATCATCTAGTACTTTGGTGAAGACCTTGATTCCACGATCCTTCAGGCCCGCTCCTCACTACTTGTGGCATTCGAATACTTGTAAGAGATCAAGATAAAACAATAAGAAACATGACAAGATACATATCATACATCAAATACAAACTACGTAACAGATTAGGGAGCATTAGGCTACTTGCATAGATATCTAGACAAAAATGGAAAGTGAAACATCAGATGTATTATTAATTATAGAAAGAGAAAGCATACAATCGTGGCCTTGATGTTGGAGACCTCCCTTTGGTGATGTCCAAGTCCAAGCCAAGGCTCTTCAAGAAATCCTTCTCCCAAGTGGAAAATTGTGCATAATCAAAGTATAGGGATGGAAAGGATTAATGATCAGGTAAGACCCAACAGGTAGTGGAAGGATGGGATTCAACTTAGAGGAAGGGAGTAGAAGTTATGGATCCATAAAAGAAGGAGGAAGGCCCACTTCTCAAGGGAAAAGTCCCTAATGATAAGATCAATATTTCCAAATGTGAGAGCTCAAGCATAAATGCATCAAACAATATCCAGCTCACCGTTCTGGAAGCTTCTAGTGCACGAAGCTTCTTTTCCATTTGAGGAAACACTGCCATAAAGGGTTCAACGCAGTTTTTCCTATCAAAATCACGCTGGTGGTGCTAGGTCAATGTGTTGCAACTTGCCATCAACACGGGTAGGCAAATGGAAAAGAGCGTTGACCCAGAAATTTAGGTTTTGAGATGAGCTTCTCCATAAAATCTTCAAGGCAAATTTTTGTTAGTCTTCAAGGGATACCTTGATGTATTTTCCATGGTGGATATAATGCATAGCTTTCATATTAGGGCACTTCAAGATTAGGGATGGAAAGTGAGTTGGGTGATAAATTACTGTATAACAATTATCAGAACCCTCCTTATCTAGGAATGCAAGTTCCCATTTCTCAGGTTATCCCTTCTTACCCAGGACATCCTCCTCCGGACTTCAATCGGTAGCTGCCTTTTGTGGCTACTCTCAAGTTACCTGATTTAACTCAACTTAATAATGACCCCATCACTCATTTACCATGGTAGCCGATTATTCCCACCAAGTTTCCATCTGATATCCCAAAGTTCAATGGGAATTTTGGAGAAGACTTGTTGGAGGAGGGTCCCCTAACAACAATCTTGATATATTTTTTTAATATGGTTTGTAATGGTTTAGTCTGGTGCAGGGGAGGGTTAAAGCTCCTCATGAATTGTAATGGGTCAAAGGGTAGACCAAGGGTCCAGTTTGCGGACCATAGAGTAGCACAGGCTAAAATAATATAAATAGATGAATAAGATCGAGTCTAGAGGTAAGTTTGGGATTAAGTCTGGATGTGAATCTTAGATCTGTGATACTTGTTGTGCGAATTTGTCTGGGTAAGGGCTCCTGCTGGCTGTGTGCATAGAGACCCTAAGTCCTGCTGTGTGCAGACCCCCCTTGCTGTGTGCGTGGGTGTATGAATGAGTCTATAAGTGGAACTAAAGCATTAATGAATGAGAAGACCTTTTGCTGATAGTGAAATATCTCTGTGTTTTGTTATGAGTTGCGCTAGATGTTGATTTCTGAGTTATGTCTGTGTATTGAATAATGTTATTCAATTGATGCGCACGTGGATGCGATACTTGAAAGAGTAATGAATGCATAGATCTGGTTATGTTTTGGTCATATTGCTTCTGCTAACTGGTTATCTTATGATTTACAGGCTTCGCACAAGTTATTCACTCAAGTATATTGTTAAGGGTTTTTGGTTAGGGATCCCTCAGCACAAGCATGTTCTAGATCTAAAGGCACCCGCTTCATTAAACTCTGTCTCTCTCTTAGGGTGCGGAAACCTGGTTCCAGCACTGTCCCATACTACTTCGAGTGAGACCTTGACTTGTGCAAGTAGGTCATTGCCGGAAGGGCCAGTAGTACAGGGGTTTGTTGGTAAAACTCAAATCTGAACCTGGGTCAAGACCCCTCAAACCAAAAAATGGGTTCATTGTCGGGACTAGGAGAATTTTGAGATAGATATTGGGTAATGCCACGAGGTCATTGGTATCCATTAAAGCCTGAACTTGAAGATTGGTTTGAAAAACATATCTAGGAATTTTCCCTAAAAGAAAACAGGAGTAAGAAGCTATCTGCCGAAGATTGGAAGAACACGTATATTTTTACAGAATTACACGAGATATTCTTCGTAACTTTTGCACACGAACTACAGGAGTGGTTGGCAAGGTTAGCGAAATTTCAAACCTGTTGGAAGGACGATCAGGTCACGTAGTGGACTCCTGAACTAATCCAACAATTGGAAAAGGCAGATAAATCTATTACCGGGATGGTAAACCACTGGGTTGATATTATTTTGGGTGGATTTGTAACTGAGTTTGCAGTCGATCAGTTTGTGTCCTATTCTGAAGCCGAGCGAAGGTTTTTCAAGGGATTTAGGGGTAAGTTCTTGCAAACATTGTCGCTACTGATTAAGATGCTATTGTGTGAAAAGGGTGTCTTGTGCATTCACACTGAGTGAATGACCTCTGATCAGAGCAAAAGCACGACGCGAAGCGGTAAATACTACTGGGTTAATCAAGAAGGGGATAGATCAGTGTACAGTCCTCTAAGGGATCCACCTGATCTAAACAAAGATGGGTTTGTGCATGCAGAAACCAATCCCCTGGCTATGCCACCATCAAACTCACACAAAGGTAAGAATTCTCCTACCCCACCTCCGCCACCACCTGCAGACGACATGGATGCACAAATGAAGCTACCCACTATTAAGGGTGCAGGGGATGAGGATGTGGATCGATTTTGGTTTGTGGCAAACACAGTGTGGGCTGCGCAGAATGTTAATAATTATTCATTAAAAAGAGCACAACTATTAATAGCCTTTGATGGACGGGCTCTGGATTGGTTCACGGGATACATTACTCAACATGCCAATCCTACAATACAAGAGATCAAGGATGGCCTGAAGCAATAGTTCCGAAAACCTAAGTCCTATTCTCAATGCGTAGTATAGTTGAAAGATATTAATCAAGGACCTGCGGAGTCTGTTTGGGAAGCTGACTGGCGGCTGAAGAAAGTCATCGGTGACAGAGGATTTGTTTATGAGGACAAACAACATAAGGAATGGTCCATCGCCATGATATTACCACATCTGCATGGACCTATGGGTCAGCAGAAGATTTATTCACAAGAATAAGCCCTGGAGATTTCCATGAAGCTAGAAGTTGTGCCAAGGGACGATGCTTAATTTGGGGCACTGCAGATCCAGATCGATCGAGAGGCGATGCACTTAGAAATTCAGAATTTACGGAGGGATTGGAGTAAAGAAGTTAGCACGGATGTATGGTGCATATGCTGCAAGGTATCAGGCCACAGTAAGGATCAATGCCCTTTGTTGTCAGATTATATGCAGGCTGGGGGACCAAGTCCATTATGCCCAAGAGACATTGCTAGACCAAGTACCTACACACTGTGGTGCGCTAATTGTCGAGTAGCAGGAAGGCATGATACATACCACTGCCCACGATTAGGTGCTTATGTCCCAGAACTAAAATAATAGTGGTTCAGATCTTGCTCGTCAGTGGGTTACGATGAGCATAATTGTCGAACGTATGATCTGATGATAGATAGGGGGAACCTAGACAGGGTCCAGGCTGACCCTTCATTGCCAACATCCCCCTTCGAGTGAGGAGGATCCGCTTGAAGAGGGCAGGGAGGAGGGAGAGGCACAGGTGCAGGTTGAGGAAGAGGGCAACTAATTTTCTACAACTGTGGGGACGCTGGCCACTATGTAAGAGACTGCCCAAACCCTGCACGCCAATCCTGCAGGTATTGCAGAGAGTTTGATCATGTAATTGAAGACTGTCTTGTGTTGATAGCTAAAATGCAGGAAAAAAATAGACGCCAACACAAAATTTACAACGGGTTAAGGCAAAACTGCACGATGATGGGCCCATTATCAATGTAATTATGCGTAGTAGCATTGCCATTGGAGGAGCAGAGGAAAAAGCTACAGTTAACCACTAATCAGGAAGGACTCGGAAAAAAAGGAAAGCCTCGACCTGCAGAAAGAGAAAGATACCTTCATTGAAGCAAGGAAGGATTTTGCTAGGGATGAAGCTTCCACCTCGAGGACTTCTACAGATCCAAAGGCAGATGAAGCAGTTAAGCCATTCCTTCAAGCATGTATGAATTTACTACGCAATCAGGAGGCGATGGATAATCTCCAAGTATTAATAGACAGCTGCATAGAAAGGGAAGCCCCCCAAACAAAGGTTAAGGCTGTGCATAAGATTTATAAGAATAAGAAAAGGACTAGTTGGGAGATGCGTATGACCGCGCAGATAGGAGAAAATGAGATGGACCAATTCATCCTGGATCTGGGATCTGATGCCAATGTCTTGCCCAAACAAACCTAGAAAAGGATGGGAGAACCCAAACTAGAATGGTCCACTATTAAATTACGTATGGCTAACCAATAGAAGATCATTCCATTAGGAAGTTTGCCTAAGGTGGTGGTAGACATTGCAGTAGTTAAAGTCTATGCATAGTTCGAGGTGATGCAGATTGTGGATGATACAGATCCTTACCCTGCGCTCTTAGGACTGGATTGGGCTATTGATATGGGAGGTATCATCAATCTGAAAAGGAGGAGCATGGTCTTCGAGAATAATGGTACGCGGGTAAAAATAGTCCCCCTAGATCTAGCGGAAGGTGAACGATATACAGAGCCAGTGTGCGATGAGGAGGATGTTGACCATATTTACAAACTAACTGCCCGAGATGATGATTGGATCAACCCTAAAACTTATGGCATGTTGTTTTTGGAGAAACACTACTCATTCCTCTCAGACTCGGATGGCAAGATAGAAAATTGGTAGAACCGGTTGTATGACATATCTGTGTTGCGGTGCCTCAGGATCACGAAGAGCTTCTGGTGCATTTCCTCAGAGGTAAGAGAATTGGCTTACTTCGATGGCTTTGTCAGTGTTAAGGAATTTATTAAGGCATTAGAAATAGATGTCCCTGAGGAACATATATTTTGGGCACTTGATTTAGCTATGCGCATGACCCCTGCATGCTGGTGGGAAACCCATAAGGGGGCTTTTCAGGACTGGGAGGAATGTCGAAAAATGATGATCCTGTGATTTGAACCTCTATTCAACCCACCCATGGAGCTCTTTTCCGATCGTGGGGACCCACGCAAGCACTTCGCTATGTGGATGGAGGTATGGAATGAAAGGACTGGAATGAATGGGTTCATATGTTTATTCACGCCTTAGGACCAATCCCCACCACTTGGTATTTAGATGTGGAGCTACACCAACGCACTCGCCACTGGGGTACAATGACAGAGGATTTGATGGTGAAATTTGATTTAGTTGGAGGGATGGAAAAATTGGATGAAGCCCTGTGGGATATAGATGCCCTTGTTTTTATGAGTCTTTGCCTAGGAAGGAATGCACTGTGCTAGCTTGGGATGCACAAATGCAAGATATTATCAATTGTATAAAATTTTTTTTAGAAGATACCAATGAAGATCCCAGGAACATTATAATCCTAGAATCTGAAGGAGAATGCATAGTCATAGAAACCTCGTTGCAACAGTCGATATTACCAAACCACTAAAGTTGAAGGAAGTCAACATTGGGACGAAGGAGTAGCCCATGTTGGCCAAAATTGGGGAATAATGCGATGATGATACCATTCGGAAGATTACAAATTTGCTGACTAAATACCAGGACCTATTCCCTACAAATTTCTCTGAGCTCAAGGGAATCGTAGGAGATCTCGGTGTCATGAAAATCACCTTGAAGCCGGATGAACATCTTGTCAAGCAGCAGCCCTATCGGTTGAAGCCCAAGTATAAGCATAAATTCAAGGAGGAAATAGATAAGATGGTGGCCACAGGTATCATTGAGCCGGTAGAGCAATCTGAGCGGGTAACCCCAATGGTGGTCCAAGAAAATAAAACCAAAGGAGAGATAAGGATCTGCATAGATCTGCGCAAGCTGAATGATTCCTGTGTGCATGATCCCTTCCCTACGCCATTCTATGATGAAATCCTGGATAATGTGGGACGTCAAGAAGCATATGCATTCACTAATGGGTACCATCAGGTCAGAATTTCACTTGAAGACCGCCACAAGACAACCTTCGCAACCGAATGGGGCTCCTTCTAGTACACTGTAATGCCATTCAGACTAAAGAATGGCCATGGCATTTTCTTGCACGTAGTTGTAGAAGTATTCAAATAATTCATCCATAAGTTATTGGAGGTTTATTTTGATGATTAGACCGTATTCATATTGGTGAAGAAGCATGTGTCAAACCTACGCATGATGCTGGATACACGCAGAAAACACCAGATCTCGTTTAACCTGAAGAAGTGCATATTGTTTGTATCGTTTGGGATTTTGTTGGGACACATCGTATATCAGCAGGGATTGATGGTTTACACAGCCAAGATCGCGGTCATCATCAATTTAGCAGTCCCCACCATGGAGAAATAACTATGCTCCATATTAGGGCACACATGTTACTGCAAGAAGTTTATTCAAGGGTATGCCTTGATCACTGCGCCAATGGAGAAGCTACTAAAGAAGGATGCATCCTTTTTCTGGGATGATGATTTTCAAAAGAGTTTTGAGCTGCTGAAAGAAAATATGGTCATTGCACCTATTCTAATATTTCCAGAATGGGCGAAGGTCTTTTAGGTACATGTGGATGCATCATGAATATCCCTCAGAGCTGTCTTAGCATAGCCAGGCGAAGGAGACATTGATCATCTGGTTGCGTTTGCTAGCAAGAAACTCTCTAGCGCAGAGCGCAACTATTCTACTACCAAACAGGAAGGATTGGCAATGGTGTATGCCCTACAGAAATATAGGCACTATCTATTGGGAGGACACTTTAAAATGGTCACTGAACATTCAGCTTTAAAATACCTGGTCAATAAGCCTGTGTTGGGGGGAAAGATTTGTAGATGGTTGCTTCTATTTCAGGAGTATGATTTTGAAATTATTGTGAAGCCTGGGAGACTAAACGCAAGACCTGATCACTTGTCTCGGATTGAGAGTGGGGAAGAGCCAACTAGTCTGGAAGAAGGATTACCCAATGCAAAATTTTTTTCTATCAAGGTGGTTGACGAGAAATTTGCGAACATTATTCACTTTTTTACCATGGGGACGACACCTACAGAATATTCAGTGCAACATAAAAAGGAGTTGGGTGCCAACATAGCTGATTTCACTCTAATTTCCAGTAAATTATACAAGCTAGGAGCATATAGAGGTATGTAGTAGAACATGATAGACAAGCTATCTTGGCTGAGGACCATGGAGGGGTGGCATGAGGCCACCATGCAGGGAAATCCATTGCGTAGAAGGTGCTAAGGGCTAGGTTGTGGTGGCCCACATTGCATAGCGATGCACATGTGCACTGCCGAGCCTGTGATGCATGCCAATGGACTGGGAAGCCTTTGTACAGAGATGAAATTCCCCTACAACCTCAGATGGATTTGAAAGTGTTCTACAAATGGGCTATAGACTTTGTAGGACCAATCAATCCCCCCGTAAAGAAGACTGGCGCACGATACATCAATTGCCACTGATTATGTAACCAGATGGGAAAAGGCAAAGGTTGTGAAGGATTTTACTGTAGATACTGCTGCGCACTTCATCTTTGACTATATTCTGACCAGGTTTGGTTGCCCAAATATCTTGATGAGCGATAGAGGTACACACTTTGTTAATGAAACTATTGAAGCTTTGATAGAAGAATTTCAAATCCACCACGCGAAATAACCCCGTATCACCCACAAGATAATGGTGTAGTAGAGGCTTTCAACAAAATTTTGGAGAATGCGCTAACTAAGGTATGTAATACTGATCGAAGTGACTGGGACATGCACATCCCTTCAGTGCTATGGGCCTATAAGACTACATGCAAGAAACTGAACGGGAAGACTCCTTTCAGGATGGTCTATAGATAGGAGGCCATCATTCCCATGGAATATATTGTCCCCAACCTACACATTGTAGCTTTTACAAATATGGTAGAACCTGACATCATGTAGGAACTCTTAGAACAACTGGTTGCATTGGAAGAAGATCGATTTATTGCTAAATTTGACCAGCAAGTGCAGAAGGCTCAGGAAAAATCTTGGCATGACCGACACATCCGACACAAAGTGTTTAGGGAAGACGAATTGGTGTTACTCTATGACAATCAATTTTCACGCCACCCAGGGAAGTCCCAGAAGCACTGGTTGGGACCGTATATCGTAAAAGAGATTACATATGGTGGTGCAGTGCATTTGGCTATGCTGCGCGGAGACTACCTGCCCGAGTACGTTAATGGTAGTCATCTAAAACCATACAAGGACAATCTGGTGCCTACCAAATGACTATATGGCTAGAGCATCAGAATTGGAGGATATGCATGCAATATGAGGAGCAGGTAGGTGCGAAAGAAGCGCAACAGTAGTGCGAAGATGAGGTGGTGTGGGAAGGTGCGACTGAGGTGCAAGGGTAGTACGCAGCTAGGAAAGCTAGTCGTTGGAACCGTGCATCGAGGGATAAAAATAGACTTTTCATTGGGAGTGGCGACCTCGCCGCATTTAATGAAGCAATCTAAGGTGATTTTCTACCGTTCCTATAGTAGTACCATGAATTTAATGGTAAGCTAACTGTTTTTACCATGGGCGGCTTACAATAAGAAGTGTGGGGGTTTTAGTTGGCCCCTTTACTATGTTAACAATTGGCACACTGTGATCCTCTATAAGCTCTGTTTTCTGGCCACCTGGATGATCTGCATGTCTAGTTGTGAGTCCCCTTCCGACGCCAGTAACCCCAAATTCATATTCTGAGCCAGAATGACGGCCACCAATCCTGCAGAATAGCTTTCGATGCCCCTCACGACGTCTATGGCGGAAGAATCGAACAAGGTACGAGAAGTGATTCCGGAGATGCAGGAAATTGCATCCACCTCGGTGAAGGTAAAGGTGAAGGCGAAAGGCAAGGGAAAAGTGTCGAAGTGGGATACATCTAAGCCCCATACCTCCTCGAGGAATGTTCTGTCTCCAAGACAAAATTCTACAGAGCGACTCGCGAAAGATGACCCATCCAAGCGGCCGATGACTGATGAATCACTGTAAGCAGAGCTAGTTTCCTAGCGACCGCCATATGTTAAGCCATAGAAACCTTCAATGGGTAAGCCGCAGAAGCTTGATGCGGTCCACGACTACCTGCATATGCCCTTATGTCCACAAGAAGTCCCTGTGGTCGGCGAAATGCATAGCATGCTTCCCCAAATGAGGTTTGATGGTTATGATCTTGCCAATGAGGTCACATTTCTGGAGCTGGCCCCTGAAAATTACTTGGAGCGCGTCCTGTATGATACTGTACTAAAGGTAGAACCAATGTCGTGGGCATGCAGATTGCACAACACGGGCATCGTCAACATGCTTAGTATCCCCTATTTTGGGCGGTACCCCATTACTAGCCTCTGCCTTCGCCAATTGTTGAACCTGGTCCATGATGGCGCGCTCTGGATCCAAGGAAGAATCCTAATTGATGTCGCACTAATCCACAGGATCATCGGCCTGTCTATGAGGGGGCCTCATCTGTTGAAGGGCTTTAGTAAGCGTATCGAGATGAAGGTTTCCAACGAAGTAAAGGAGACACACGTGGTCGACTGGGACAAACGAGGATTTTTGGTCTAGATTATCAATGATCAAGCGGTGTGTGTGGGCACCCTGATCCTGGGATGTAAGCTTATGCGGAAATGTCAGCCAAAGATAGTTCTAGGTGCATGTCATTGCCTTGGTGGAAAAGTGCGAAAAAGGGGTACTCTATAACTAGTCTCAATTCCTCTGTGAGAAGCTTCTGGAGAACGTGAGCAAGTCACAGGAAATGGGGAAGCCATTATGCTCTTCATGGCTTCTATTACTGATTTCTCTGGTCGCATCAGAAACCCCGGAGGACACAGTCCTTCCCGAAATCGATCCCAGCCTCTGCGAAGGGGCTCGTCATGAAAATTTATTGGATTCAACGAATGCAAAGTGGGTCGAAGAAAACAAGATTTTATAGGTTCTGTTTTCCAGCGCATTAACTCAAGCGATTCATTCCCAACCACGCCTCTCGCCGACCATATATGAGAAGTGTTATCACCCAAAAAAAATTCAAAACATTGTATGTCAACATTTTTTTTTATCATGGTATTAAATAGGTCTGAAAGTCATTTTTAGTTTGGTTAAGGGTAGGTCATAGTTTTAATAAGTTTAAAGGTCATCATTTAAGTTCAAATAAAGTCCTTCAAGGTCCATTCCATGATCAAAGATTCATATTTTTCATTTAGGTGTAATTCCATTAAGTTTCGAGCTAAATTTTTGCAATTAGCCAGGAATCTACCGTTTCGTAGCGCCTCTAGTTCAAAAAAGAGGAAATATGCTACAAAAGCGCTACTACTTTCGTAGTGCAAACTGTGAAAGTGATGAAACAAAAACTCTATTTTCTGGTTTTGATTAGTGAAATTCCAAGAAGGTTTCTAAGAAACTGAAAACGAATTTAGGAAAACTGAAAGAGGTTTTTCTTCCTAACATATCTAAATATACCAACCTCTATCTTTTTCCTCAAATTCATTAGGAGGTGGGAGAAATTGATAAATTAAAATGCGCTACGAAACTACTGTTACAAAATGTCCTGTACATGAATTTTACGCAGTCAACTTCAATTTCATTTTCTAGACAAATAAAAAAGTATTTTGGAAAACTGAAAGATTTTTTTCTTCACCATAGCCCCAGCTACAATAAACTCTCTCACTTTTCTCATATGTGTTATCAGTTTTGATATACAAGGCTTTCATTGAAGCCCTATTTTCAGAAACAAAGTTTTCCTATTTTACACATTTTTGTCAAAGGCAGTTTCTGGACAACAGGAGATGTGTTTCAAAAAACCAAGAGAGGTTTTTATTCAAGACATCATGACCCAAAAAAAAAATCCTTCATTTTCTCAAAATACATTATGGAGTAGGAGATATAGGCTATATCCCAAGACCTATTTTTTCAGGAAAAAACAGGAAAAACCAATAGGCCAACCTATTGAAAATGAAGAAGGGACCTCAAGAAGGCTGGAATAACTCTATTTTTCAAGTGATATTATGAAATAAGTTTTGTTTTAAGTTTTTGGCATATCCATACTTTAAATTTTGGAAAAAATTGGACAAAACTGCTCACTCAGCAGTTTCGTAGCGCACAAAGTGCAAAATTAGTGAAAAGCGCTACAAAACTGTTGTAGCATGCTTTTTCACTCTCTCTCTTAAATTTTGGAAGGGAAAATATGTGTATGAAGACCTGAAATTTCTAGGGAAGCTGTGTTAAGTGATAATGAAGATAAATCTGAAAAGAAGAAGCCAAAATTTTGAAGATAAATGGTTAAAAAGTCTACGCTACGAAACTGTGCTCTTTTCATAGCGCAGGTTTGTTTTTGCTATTTTGGGATTTAGAAGTTGATTTTGCACAGCTGGCACTCATGGATGATTTTGGGCATATGTTATTTCAGTTCTTGACAGAAAATAGCTTCAAATTCATGGGTTCATGGTGGTTAAAGTGTCTCAAGAACACAAAAAATCCTAAACCTAGAAAACAGGGGACAGTTTCCTAGTTTGCAGGAGATCAGCATTGAGGACATTAAGTCTGGGAGATAATCATTTGGATTCGAAATTATGGAGATATAGGTGGAAAATTATGTAATCTAGCTTAGATAAGGTTGTTATAAGTAGAGTTAATGAGTCTGAGTCCTATTTGTATTAGGACTATTCTCTAGGTTTGCAGCTATCAATTTGTAATAAATACCATGTTTTATGGTTAGGATAGGTGTCAAAGATAGGAATTCGATGTGTCTAGCTATGGAGAAGCTTATCTTATGATTTAAATTGTCTATTAAATTCCAAGAGGTCGAATTATCAAGGGGTTGGATACTTTTTGGCAAAAATGGTGAATATTGTAAAAAGACCATTTCAGCTAATGCAGGGAGTTTCTACTTGACCAACTTGAGATTCAGAAGGGGTTTTTAGTGTTTTATTTTCCTATCAGTGTTTCTTATATATCTTATTTGCAATGGTGTTCATCTATGTTACTCAGAACTCATCTTTAGATGCTCCGAATTCCTTTATAAATGGACTAACTGTGTTTTTTTACATGTTTCAAGTGTGTGTCTCATGACTGAAAACCCTGATATGCCTAAACTTCCACGTCAATTAGATTCACTAATTTTATGAGATTACTTTGACTCCATAAGCCCAATGTATACATGCTGATGTTGGTTTCAACCTACAGGTTGGAAAATGTTATCTAAGCAAACCACTTTGTAAAGCTTTGGATTGACCGATATATACATTAACATACAACTTTTCTTCACCTGAGATTCTTAGTGTATTTTCAATGAGTTTTATGTCCTATCTTTGAAATGTTTCTCTTCCATAGCCTTGATGTCTCATTACTTAGAATTCATGTATTACATGCTCTGACTTCCTTTGAACTTCAAGTTATTGGGATTTTCCTGAATGTGTTACCCTTTCATTGAAGTATATACAAGCCTCAACTTCCTCAAGGAAAGCCTTTGTTATTGAGAGCCCTATCATTGACTCCATAACCCAATGGTAGCAAGCATTCATCTTCTCAACCTGAACCAAAAAAAAAATAATAGAGTTAGCCATCTATCTATATCCCATATCATTAACCCTTGAGAGAGCACTCTCAGGCTGAGGAGGCTAAGCCTCAGTCACAAGATTGGTTTGAAATAGTTACATTAAAGTTGTCTGATCATCAGCCAATTAGGTACGATTTTGGTGATAACATTTTGGTGCGTCTGCCAGGAGTCTGAAGATTATACTTTCCCAAGATTTTGAAGCTAAACTTTTGAAGGTAGCAGGAGCTCAGAAAGTTTTTCAAGGCTACATATACCTTGGCGACTCCACACATCAAATAATCAATTGGAAGGTGAATCCACTGCTTTAAGATCAGTAGCTTGATGAATTTTCAGAATGAGTTCCATTGCAAGAATAATTGCCAGGTATGGCCCTATGAATCGGTCTCATATCCCTGGTTTTCCAAATCCTATGCCAAAGGTTGAATGGTTAATTGATCTTCATGTGTTCAAATATGAAAATAAAGACAATGCTGCTCTTCATTTGGTTAGATTCCATATGCATGTACACATTCTTAAGGTTTAGTTCCCTGAGGATTGTCTCATGAAGATTTTTATGGCCACTTTGGAAGGAAAAGCACGATCTTGGTATGAAATCTTGCCAAATGGTTCATTATATTCTCTTGCTGATTTCTATGTTGCATTTTATGAGATGTATGAAGAATCTCATCCATCCTTATTGCTGGTCAAAGGCCGCTGTAAACACTGTGTGAGTTTTATTGAATATTTGGAGAATTGTTATGAAGATGACGAGTTCATGGATGAGGAAATTTTAGAAGCCCTTCATGACAATCCCTTTCATCACCAAGAAGAAAGGATAGCCTCTTTCTTAGATGAAAATGAAACTCAACAGGAGCTTATTTATGAAAATTATGATACATCCTCTGAGTTTAACGAAAGGTTGCAGCAGACTTGTCAGTCTTTTGATCATCAGGAGTATGAGAATCATTTCAAACAACAAGAGGAAATATTGGAAAATTATTTCTACAATCCTCAGGTACAGGAAAAATTTGAGTCTTCATGTCATTTCTTGCATCAAACTTCATCAAATGATGATTACATTAATGAAGAAGTGGGTGAAATTTTTTCTTTATCCTTGTCTTCTAATCTGAAATCATCTGAGTGCAAGTCAGAAGATAAGATTCAGTTTGTGGATGAAGTTACCAGGAACATATAAAAGGACATTAAAGTTTTAGAGGGTAAAATTCAATCTTATAGGCTTCAAGATCAAGATCAGTCTTTTCAAAAGCTTTCCATGCTAGAACACAAAGAGAAGGTGTTGCTTCCTTTCGTTTTTGAGATTGAGGAAAAATACATAGTTTTTGAAAATCAATTTGAACAACAGTTTGAGAGTACACAACTGAAGTCTTATGTGGTTCATCAAAGCATGGATGAGTTGCCCAAAGTTGTAGAATGTCATGAGAAGCATCAAACATATCATGTCTTCTTTGATCCTATATTTGAATACATGGAAGAGTTCTACAATTCATGCTTCCAGTTATATTTTCATTTTGAAGATCAGTTACATCGCATGTTGCCTTGGTCATCTCAGTATCATGTTTACTTTTGGTTCAAGCACAGTCAAAAGATTCAAGTGTCAGATCAGATCAATGACTGGCTTCATTAGAAGTTTCATGTTCCTTGAGTTACAAATGGAGGTTGCAGCTGATAGGGTAGGTAGGAGTGTGTGACTAAGCTCAAAGTTGACTAAGCATCTTTTCAGTAGGTACAGATTTGGTTCTTCTGCAGTGATCATCAAGCTTGAGCCCGAGGTGAAGGCCATTAGAGCTTGAGGAGAAAGCTTGGAAATTTCAAATTTTTTATGTTTTGGTCAAGAAAAATGGATAGCAGCTCTGGAACTACTGGTTCTTAGTATACCACATGGGCACACTATCCCAAGTGGAGCCACTGTTATCACCCAAATTTTTTTCAAAACATTGTGTGTCAACATTGTTTTTTATCATGGTCTTAAATAGTTTTGAAATTCATTTTTAGTTTGGTTAAGGGTAGTTCATAGTTTTTATAAGTTTAAAGGTCATCATTTAAGTTCAAATAAAGTCCTTCAAGGTCCATTCCATGATCAAAGATTCATATTTTTCATTTAGGGGTCATTCCATTAAGTTTCGAGCTAAATTTTTGTAATTAGCTAGGAATCCATCATTTTTTAGCGGCGCTAGTTCAAAAAAGACGAAATGCGCTACGAAAGCACTGCTACTTTCGTAGCGCAAACTGCGAATGTGATGAAACAAAAACTCTATTTTCTGGTTTTGAGTAGTAAACATCCAAGGATGTTTGTGAGCAACTGAAAACGAATTTAGGAAAATTGAAAGAGGTTTTCCTTCCTAACATACCTATATATACAAACCTCTCTTAGTTTCCTAAAATTCATTATGAGGTGGGAGAAATTGATAAATTAAAATGCGCTACGAATCTGCTGTTACAAAATGTCCTGTACATGAATTTTTCATAGTCAACTTCAAGTTCATTTTCTGGCCAAATAAAAAAGTATTTTGTAAAACTGAAAGAGGGTTTTCTTCATCACAGCCCCATATAAAATAAACTCTCTCACTTTTATCATATGTGTTATCAGTTGGGATATAAAAGGATTTCTTTGAAGCCGTATTTTCAGAAACAAAGTTTTCCTATTTTACACATTTTTGTCAAAGGCAGTTTCTGGACAGCAGGATATGTGTTTCAAAAAAAAAAGAGAGGTTTTTATTCAAGAAATCATGACCTACAAAACTTTTCCTTCATTTTCTCAAAATAAATCATGGAGTAGGAGATATAGGCTCTGTCCCAAGACCTATTTTTCAAGAAAAAACAGGAAAAACCAATAGGCCAACCTATTGCAAATGAAGAAGGGACCTCAAGAAGGCTGGAATAACTTTGTTTTTCAAGTGATATTATGAAATAAGGTTTATTTTAAGTTTTTGGCACATCCATACTTTAAATTTTGGAAAAAATTGGACAAAACTGCTCACTTAGCAGTTTCGTAGCACACACAGTGCAAAATCAGTGAAAAGTGCTACAAAACTACTGTAGCATGCTTTTTCACTCTCTCTTAAATTTTGGAAGGTAAAATATGTGTATGAAGACCTGAAATTTCTAGGGAAGCTATATTAAGTGATAAAAAATATAAATATGAAAATAAGAAGCCAAAATTTTGAAGATAAATGGTTAAAAAGTCTGCGCTACGAAAAACGCTACGAAACTGTGTTGTTTTCGTAGCGCAGGTTTGTTTTTGCTATTTTGGGAGTTCAAAGTTGATTTTGCATAGTTGGAACTCATGGATGATTTTGGGCATATGTTATTTCAGTTCTTGACAGCAAATAAATTCGAATTCATGGGTTCATGGTGGTTGAAGTGTCTCAAGAACACAAAAAATCCTAAACCTAGAAAACAGGGGACAATTTCCTAGTTTGCAGGAGATCAACATTGAGGACATTAAGTGCTGAAGCTTATCATTTGGATTCGACCTTATGGATATATAGGTGGAAAATGATGTAATCTAGCCTAGATAAGGTTGTTATAAGTAGATTTAATGAGTTTGAGTCCTATTTTTATTAGGACTATTCTCTAGGTTTGCAGCTATCAATTTGTAATAAATACCATGTTTTATGGTTAGGATAGGTGTCAAAGATAGGAATTAAATGTGTCTAGCTGTGGAGAAGCTTATATTATGATTTAAATGATCTATTAAAGGCCAAGAGGTCAAATTATCAAGGGGTTGGAGACTTTTTGACAAAACTGGTGCATATTGTAAAAAGACTGTTTCAGCTAATGCAAGGAGTTTCTACTTGACCAAATTGAGATTTAGAAGGGGTTTTTAGTGTTTTACTACCCTATCAGTGTTTCTTATATATATTATTTGCAATGGTGTTCTTCTATATTACTCAGAACTCATCTTTAGATGCTCTGACTTCCTTTATAAATGGACTGACTGTGTTTTTTTACATGTTTCAAGTGTGTGTCTCATGACTAAAAACCCTGATATGCCTCAACTTCCATGTCAATTAGATTCATTGATTTTCTGAGATTACTTTGACTCCATAAGCCCAATGTATACATGCTGATGTTGGTTTCAACCTACATGTTGGAAAATTTTATCTAAGCAGACCACTTTGTAAAGCTTTGGATTGACTGATATATATAGTAAC
Source organism: Pinus albicaulis (assembly GCA_034641835.2). Taxonomy (NCBI): domain Eukaryota; kingdom Viridiplantae; phylum Streptophyta; class Pinopsida; order Pinales; family Pinaceae; genus Pinus; species Pinus albicaulis. The sequence goes on from CM076584.1 coordinate 1,686,276,865, forward strand.
ATACAAATTTTCTTCACCTGAGATTCTTAGTGTATCTTCAATGAGTTTTATGTCCTATATTTGAAATGTTTCTCTTCCATAGCCTTGATGTCTCATTACTTAGAATTCATGTATTACATGCTCTGACTTCCTTTGAACTTCAAGTTATTGGGATTTTCCTGAATGTGTTACCCTTTCATTGAAGTATATATAAGCCTCAGCTTCCACAAGGAAAGCCTTTGTTGTTGAGAGCCCTATCACTGACTCCATAGCCCAATGGTAGCAAGCATTCAACTTCTCAACCTGAACCAAAACATAAATAATATAGTTAGCCATCTATATATATCCCATGTCATTAACCCTTGAGAGAGCCCTCTTAGGCTGAGGAGGCTAATCCTCAGTCACAAGATTGGTTTGAAATCATTACATTTAGGTTGTCTGATCAGCAGCCAATCAGGTACGATTTTGGTGATAACAAGAAGTATAAGCACGTGGTGATGTTTCAGGTCACACTAGATCACATCATGATAAAAGCCCGTAAGAGCCCTAATTGGTATCCCCTACCCTACATGGTTACAACATAGGAGGTTGATCATGTTGTTGCCTCGTGGCCAAAATTATGGAAGATTGGGTTGGATGCTGCAAAGCCAGTCACACCATCCACGTCCGGGAAAGACACATCCACGAAGGAGACAACCCCACCAGAGACATCCTCGGATCCGTCGAACACAGTGCCACAGATACTACTATGGGGCACCCAGAGATAGGAGGAGATGAGAAAGACACCAACGAAGACCTGGACGATGACGACACTGACGAAGCAAACATAGATCAGGAATTGGGCAATGACCACGTAGAGATAGACCACGGTGGGTCAGATGGGATTGGTGGAGCTGGTAAAGAATCATCATGTTGCCTCAAGCGTAGAGGATAAACTTCTAAGGGACCGTGCAAGTAAAGGAAAGGGTCCAATATGGGCAGGGAGGAGGCGGTTACTCTAGTTGAGGAGGACCTTAACAAAATTACCAATTCCGTCACCTTGGAATTTGATGATTGATGGAGCACCATAGAGGCTTAAAACAAGGCTGCGGTAGAAGCCCTGCAGTCCAGCTTACAGGTTCTGGAGCTGAAGGCCAATACATTACAAGAGTGGATCAAGTGAGGCTGGTTCAAGCGAGTGCGGATCAAGTGAGGCTGGTACCCAAAAACATGCCCTCCACAGCAATCATTGCAGCCACAGGAAGTAGAGTCTATTCCCTCCTCGATGCTGCAGTGTCCCTGCATCCAGCAGATTTATGCGTGCAAGTCCATGCCTGCTCTGAGGTCGGCCTTGACCTGGCCAGGTTGCCGAGTGAGCAGCTCCATAAATTGAACACCTTCATCTCGGAGGATCTTCTAAACAGGGAGGTGCGCACCCAATAGTAGTTCGGCAAGGCTAAGCACGTCGCAACTGCCAAGGTGGAAGAATCTAAGCAGGATCGGATAGCATAGCAAATAGCCTTAGCTCAATGCGTGGAATTAGAAAGTGCCATCGACCGGTTATGTGGTGACATCCCCAACATTGCTATCCCAGCCTCGGTCGCTCCACAAGTTAAAGTCGAAATCCTGGTTGCCGCTCTAAAAGCCTCGCGATCGGAAGTTCAGTCAGTAAAGGCAGAGTTTGAACAACAAATTGCAGTGTTGCAGGCGTAGCTGAAGCCCGAGACTCCCCCTGAAGTGCGCGTGCAACGAAAAAATACAATCCAGAACACGGTGGCTAGAATTTCAGCATCTGTCACATATGGCTCCTCCCTGCTTGACAAATCCATGGGGCTATGGACTTCAGTGCAGATAGATCCTATAGTCAAGAAACTCAATCAGGAGTTGCACGCGAAAGAGCAGGAGTTCGATGACTTACAAGAAGTTATCCCTACCCTCATCCCTCTTGAGCGAATGACACGCCTTCAGACCAGTCATGTGCTACAAGGTGAGGTAGAGGCACTCCGCCATTGGAAGCAAATCATCACTAATCACATCAAGCCTTGGGTAGAGGAGGCCATGCAGCTCTCTCAGGACCTTGATGCATTCGTCTGAAATTCGAACCACCTGGTGAAGTAGGTCACTTTGGCTGCTTCAGGGCCTCCATTAGAATAGTTGGCTGAAACCATGCAGAATGCCACAACCTAAAGTGAAGGTATCTTGGTCCCCTATGCTGTGGCTATCGAGGCACTCGAGCTCAAAATGAAGACCCCACTGTCGCTGTGACTCGGGACGAGTCGCAAGATTGTGTTAGGGACCTATTGGAGTGGGGTCCCCTAACAAAAATTTCGATATATTTTTGTAATATGGTTTGTAATGGTTTAGTTTGGCGCAGGGGATTTGGGGCAGTTAAAAGCCCCTAATGAACTGTAACGGGTCAAAGGGTAGACCAAGGGTCCGTAAACCACGGTTTGCGGACCATAGAGTAGCGCAAGCTAAAATAATATAAATAGATGAATAAGATCAAGTCTAGAGGTAAGTTTGGGATTAAGTCTGGATGCAAATGTTGGATCTGTGATACTTGTTGTGTGGATTTGTCTGGGTAAGGGCTTCTGCTGGCTGTGTGTGCGGAGACCCTAAGTCTTGCTATGTGCAGACTCCGCTGGCTATGTGCGCGGGTGTATGAATGAGAAGACCTTTTTCTGATAGTGGAGTATCTTTTTGTTTTTTTATGAGTTGCGCTAGATGTTGATTTCTGAGTTATGTCTGTATACTGAATACTATTAGTTAATTGATGCGCACGTGGATGCGATACTTGAAAGAGCAATGAATGCATAGATCTGGTTATGTTTGGTCATATTGGTTTTGCTAACTAGTCATCTTATGATTTACGAGCTTCACACAAGTTATACAATCAAGTATATTGTTAAGGGTTTCTGGTTAGGGCTCCCTCAGCACATGCCTGTTCTAGATCTAAAGGGACCCACTTCATTAAACTCTCTCTCTCTCTCTCTCTCTCTCTCTCTCTCATGGTGTGGAAACCTGGTTCTAGCACCCTCCCATACTACTTCGGGTGAGACCTTGACTTGCACAAGCAAGTCATTGACGAAAGGGCCAGTAGTACAGGGCTTTGTTGGTAAAAATAAAATCTAAACCTGGGTTAAGACCCCTTAAACCAACAAGATTTGTCAACGCATGTCATGACGTATCATTTATGGTGTTCATCCAGCTCCCTTAATGATGATTCCATTTATGGTGTTCATGCAGCTAAATGGTTTATTGAGTTACCTAGAGCGTCGTTTCATGATTTCAGTAATTTAGCCACCACCTTCCTCGCACATTTCCAGTTGCCCATCAAATACGAAACTATAACGAAACTATTGAATAACTTCAAACAATAAGATTCCACCCACATTTCAGATCCAAGATAGATGTCATTTCATTTTATAAAGGTAAATCTCAACAACAACCTAGAAGCAAGAATAAAGGTAGAGGTAAGAAAAACAAAGACTCCTCATTGCTGGATAAAGAAAAAAATTCCTCTTCCAATGAGAAATGAAAGCCTCGATATCCATGCTTGATTTGCAACAAGGATCACTTTACTCATGATTTTCTGCACCGCACTGAAGTGAATCAGTTTCTTAAATCATCCACTTCTCCCATTGTGTTGACTAATTCGTTTCCTAATCAGGAGATTCATATGGTTTCCTGGGACCCCACTTCCTCAAACACGGTTTTGATGCTTTCCTCCTCAAAGAAGAGATCTGATGTTTTTGTGGCCACTCGAAATAAAGGCTATGGTAATTTGAATCCACCGAATGGTGAGGATATTGATAAACCTGCCAATTCAACACCAACCTCATCTGATTATGTTCCACCTCTGGAATTGACAATCAAGCCTCCGAAGGGTGTTATTCATAAGTCTGCTTACAACCTTTGTTCAAGAGCTGCCCAAAATTACAATGTTGGTTGAAGACTTGGCTCGATCTCCATCATCCATGTCCACTCTTGAGGTGTTGCAAAACTGCCCCACCCAAAATAAGGCCTTATTGTCATCTATCGAATGTATGGAGCCATCAGATTCCAACCTAGTGGTTTTCTCTCATGAAATCTATACTCAACTTCCATCTCAGTTAGATTTTATGATTCATGTCACTGTCCATGGTAAGAACATCCATCATTCTATTATGGACGAGGGAGCATTGACCTACATCATGTCTATGTATTTTTGGAAGGTGTCTGGCTCACCTCAACTGAATCAATCGATCACCACATCAAAATCCTTTGATGGAAGGACACTTAAACCTTGTGGGATTCTAAATTCCCTCTAAGTGGAACTTTGGGGAAAAACCATCTCTATTGAAATAGAATTTATTGATACACCTATTGATTATAATATTTTGTTGGTATGTACATGGGTTTATGCTATGGTTTTCGTTGTTTCAAGTTACTTCTGGACGATCACTTTTCCTCATAAAGGGGGGATCGTATCCATAGGTCAAATCAACTTCTTTGCCACTTATTCCAATGTTACCGGAAGTTTCCCTCTTGTAGGGGAAGCCCTATAATCCTATCATCATGTTGGATTTGGATTATTGAAGGATTCATCGCTCATGGGGACTTTTTCCCTCCCCTCTCATCTCCTTTCCAACTCCCCACCTTTGGTTGCTTGATACAATATGATATCATCCTCTATGATTCTGGCCGATCCATGGATTGTACTAGATGAAACTAACATACAAATTTATTGTGACTAGATTCTGCTTAGCCCCGTTGAGAAAGATTATGAAGCCATCTATTTTTCTTGTGTGGCACATACTTTTTATTTGATCAATTGGGTAGATCGATCTTTGGATTATGGCATGCCCTCTGATCCTTTCTCACATATATTCTCAACTGAAAATTGCATCATGGAGATCATGATGTCATAAGACACACCATGGGATGACCATCATCATCGTTCCTCCCTTCCTAATTCCATGGAAGATAATCTAGGTGTTTTGTACCTACCTAATTTAATCAAACCCTCTACGAATTTCGTTACCATTCATGAGATCGAATCTAAAGATAACCTCTCGAATATTGAAGAAACCATTCCTCTTGATATTTCAATCAAACCAGAAATATTTGAAAATATTTACATCGGAGCATCTTGTTCTTCATCTGAAGTCGAGACCTATCAAGCCATTTTTTGTGAGTTTAGATATGTATTTGCTTGGACATATGAATAAATTCCAAGTATCAATCCGAACATGGTGGTGCATGAATTGAAAATGTATCCTAATGCTAAACCCGTCCAGCAACACCTATGTCCAGTCCATTCTAAGAGGTTTGTTAGGATAAAAGATGAAGTTGAAAATATTATTTAGGCTAGTTTTATATACCTCATCCCATTAATTGATTCAGTTTCAAGTGTAGTCCATGTCATGAAGAAACATGGCATGATTCGAGTATGTGTCGACTATCGAGATGTTAATCAAACCTGTCTAAAAGACAACTATCCGACCCTGTTTATTGACCAGATTGTTGATGATTATGCTGGTTGCGATATCTATTCATTTATGGATGGATTCTCATGTTGCAATGAAATCAACAATCTCTCGACAGACCAACCTAAAACAACATTTATTTTTCCCTGGGGTACTTTCTCTTATAAAAAGCTCCCATTTGGTCTCAAGAATGTAGGGGCCATGTTTCAGCATGCGATGGATTATACTTTTCATGATATTAAGAATATCATGCAACCCTATTTGGATGATCTCTTTGCTCATTCCAAGCATCAGGTTGATCAACCTCTGCATTTACATGCCATTTTTCTCCATTGTAGGCACTATAACATTCAAATTAACTCACAAAAATATGTGTTCTATGTTGGTTTTGGGTTAACTCGGTTTTTTTATCTCCAAACAAGGAATTTGTATTGACCCTCTCAAAATCTATGCAATTGTTGATTTTCCTGAACGCCTCCTTAATTCAGTTGGAAATATTACAAGGGAAAACTAACTCCTTGAGGAGATTCATCCCTAATTACACCGAGTTGACCCAAGGATTTACCTGCTTTCTGAAAAATGGGATTCCCTTCGATTGGGATGATGTTTCATAGACAATGTTTGTGCCCTAAAATATTTACTGGTTCAGGCATCTCGCTTATATCCCCCTGATTATCAGCGTGACTATTTCTTGTATCTCATTTCCGCCATATCTACTATAGATATAGTGTTGGTCCAAGAAGACAACATTGGGACTGAACATCATCTGGTATACTCATGTTGAAAATTTGGCTTTGGCGACTGTTCAAGCCATCCAAAGATTTCGCCATTAATTCTTGCTTTGAAAAACTATGATCGTTTAAGATTGCAACCCAATGACATATATACTGTCACACCAATTGTTGGGGGGAAAGTACTTGAAATGGATAGTTATTCTCCAAGATTTTGACCTAGAATTCATCAAATCCAAGTCAAAGAAATCTCTAGTTTTCATCGAACTAATGTGAGATCTTCCCTCCCTTGATTCATAATCCACATCTGAAGATTCCATCCCTAACGAATAATTGTTTTTGATATCGTCATCTGACTCGTGGAATGGATATTTTCTTATTTATCTCCAGACCCAAAATTTTCGACCTAATACCTCTCGCTCCGAGTAGCGACGTATCGAGTACCAGTCTCAAAATAATCTGATTATCAACGACACCCTTTACCATTGTGGTACCGATATGATTTTACGAAGGTGCCTCACCCTCAAGGAGGCCAAGAAAGTTCTGAATTATTGCCATTCAAGAGCGTGTGGCGGACATTTATCTGGTTATGCTACCATGCAAAATATCTTACGCGCCGGTTATTTTTGGCCCACCATTTTTCGCGATTGTATATTTGTAGTCCATAAGTGTCATGATTTCTAGATACATGATCGCAAATTCCATGCTCCACCTGCTCCATTGCATCCTGTTGTTGTAGTTGGTCCTTTTGCGAAATGGGGTATCGACTTTAGGACATGTAACCCTGATTCGTCCGGGGGGCATGGTTATATCATTGTAATTGTAGACTACTTTACTAAGTGGGTCAGAGTGATTCCTACATTCAATAACACCAGCGAAATGACTGCGTACTTATTTTTGAACCACATGATTTTTAGGTTTGGTGTTCCGCAAGCAATAGTCACAAATCACGGGAAGCGTTTTCAGAATCATATGATGACCGAATTAACTGCAAAATTGGGACCTTTTCATGAAAATTCCACTCCCTATTATCCTAAGGCTAATAGAAAATTTTAATCTATCAATAAAGTTCTTAAGATAATGCTTCAACGCATGATAGAGGTCCATAAATCAGACTAGAATTTACTTCTCTATGTTGCCTTGTGGGCATACCAAACCTTAGTAAGGACTGCTACCAGATTCACACATTTTTAGCTGGTTTAAGGTCTAGAAGGGATCCTTCCCATTAAGTGTGAAATTCCATCACTAAAACTAGCTATCAAACTTATCCCCGAACCTCCGCAGAAGAGGAGCGTCTTTTACACTTGACTCGATTAGATGAGTCCCAACACGATGTCGCTTTGGCCAATGAAGCTCATAAAAGATGCATCAAAGTGAAATATGACAAAAGTGTCAAGCTTAGAGTATTCTCTAAAGGATATCTGGTACTTTTATATGAACAAGAGACCAATAAGTTAGACCTGGGAAAGTTCCAGCCTATGTGGCTGGGCTCATACATTGTCAAATGTGTCCTGACAAAATGGGCTTACGAGTTGGTAGATCTTTATGTAACTCCACTGTCGCAACCTAGAAATGGGTTGTATCTCAAAAAATACTATGCTTGATCCCATACGTAGTACACTATGTACATATTGTCTATATGTGTGTTAAGTGTGTTTGTAGTGTGTTTTTCATAGTTTCCCATGGTTTCTATTGATCCTTCTTTAAGTTGGTTTGTAGATGTAAACCTCTCTCGAACCGTATATTGGTTATGCCGATGGTGCTAGCCATAGTACTCATAACCTATCCTCCACAGAATGGGCCATTTTTTCTCCAAATGGCGAGCTAGTGAGTATTCAAGGGATTTGCATTGACTGCTCTACTAACAACATCACTGAGTATTGTGCAGTGGTTGAGCTTCTATCTAATTTTATTTCACATGCTATCCACCGTATATTCATCAGGATTGACTCACAACTCGTAGTACTACAACTCGTAAATATCTATTTGGCGAGAAATCCCACCATCCTTGGTATGGTTTTGAGAGTGCGTCTTCTAGAAGGACATTTTGACTTCATATAATATGAACATGTTTCTAGAAATTGAAACACTTTAGCAGATGCCCTAGCTAATTTCATTTTGGATAGAAATTTGCAACAAATGTAAGTAATTTTCAATTCACATCACATTATATTGAAAGCAAGATAGGAACTAGGAAACACTCAATATATATATAGTTTGGTTTTGCAAAATGTGTGCCCCGAGACACATATGGCTACATCACCCATATACAAAAATTACATGCAAACATCTAAGTAGACACTAATTGGTGCTCATGATAAAATGACACTGCATGAGCTATCTTGTGCAGTAATCGATCGATACGACCAGGTACCTCGATGGTATGTCGTTGAAGTCGCAATGGAAGTTGATCGACCATGGTCTCATCAATCCCATGGGTCAATCTGTCTATGTGGCGCTCCACCTCTAATAGGACCTCCGCTACCTCAAGATCACATAGTGCATCCCATCTCACCACAATGACCTGTACTTGTCCTACTGCCTCCTCCTATGGTTGTCTCTCTGTGTGAAAAATATATGCAGCACCCACTTGTCGAACAAGTCCAATGTATAAATGAAAACATCAAATATTTTAGTCTTTGGAACATGGAAAAAAAAAACAAAAAAAAGTTGTAAAAATTATTAAAACTTAATGGTCAAATTATCTTACTTGTAGCATCCCATCGTTCGCCCTCAGGCAACACGAGCTCCGGATCATCACGGAAATCCATCCCTACATAAGGATACTCGTCAATCAAGATGAACTGTCTGAACAACTATCCAAAGAAGGCTGGTGAAAAGCTTATTGTCGACAGAACTGCATGTCTGGCCATGTGGTCTATCCACCTCCTCATCCATGTGACCCTCAAATCAAAGGGATCGAGTACAATCTGTTGAGGCTATAGTAATGGTACCCGCTCTAAGGAAAAAGAGACCAATATGGCAACATATACGAAGTTATTCAACTTCCCCTCCTTTGATTTAGTAATTTGTTCCTTCAACTTGACTAAGAAACCCTCACTCCAGTTGAATATTGTCAGCTCTAGACATTCTACCCCATACTGCATGTATGATCTGCTTGCCACATGTAATGTTGAGCTGCCTACCAATCTTAATATGATGAAAAAAATCATTCTCAAAGGTAGTTGGGTCACATCCTTTATCTTGATATTTCCGTCCCTAGTAGGCATGACTCAAGGTCTGCAATAGGTAGCAATGTAATCTTTCACCGCCTCACTGGCACTTCTTCCACCTAGAAGAGAGATGGGGGCACCTCGCTTTGAAAATCCTGTCAGAAAGTAAATATCATATACCTGTATCTCGAGTAGATTCTCCCCAAACCTAAATGCCTATGCCTGGACATCCCATGAATGCACAAGGTACTTTAACCACTCCATTTGTACCTCATACTGGGAAGCAGGAAGAATTTCAACAACCCGCAGTTTCTAAGTGCCAGGATGGTAGAAGGGTTGTTTAATGCATCCATATCTTGTGATTCATGCTCTCTTTCTCTCCAAATAAATGAAATTTTGTGATAATGGGTAGCTAAAACATCGACAAAGGACTCATTAGGCTCTTTCCCATGCAAAAAAATAGCAAAATTTGAGGAAAAACTAAGAACCAACTTGGATAAATGTGCCTAACGCACCCCAGAAGGCTTAGAAAAAGTGTTGCACCTTTATTTCAAGTGTTCCTTTACCTAGGTGCAACGCCCTTTTCGACACAGAGGGGGTGCGTTGGTCCCATGGCATTTTTTAGGAACCCTAGGGGCCTAAAAAACTTGAAAATGTTGCATGAAAGAACAAAAATGAACCGTGGAAAGATAGAGAAAGGTCTTAGCTCCTACCTGGATTTGACGACACTTGAAATGGTTCCTTGGATAAGTTGTCGCAATCAGCTGCAGAAGATCGAGGGCAAAAGGGCTCCAAATATTCATTATTGAAGTTAAAGTGTGAAATGGTAAAAATGAAAAGTCATTTTGGATATTTATGGACATTTTCTTGTTATTTTATTCATTTTTAACATTTTGACCTAGATATGCTTCATTTTTACTATGAAACAGGTATGTCTAATCCTTCTTGTGGTGTTTTGAGTATATCGACAGCTATTAGCTGGTTTTTACTACATTTTAACATGTTACTTTGACCAAGGAGTAGAATTTTATCTCTTTTTCAGACTCTATAAACCAACAAAAAAGGAACCCCTTAGAGTATTCTTTGATCTCTTTTAAGACTCCAAAAATATGAAAAGATTGTCGAGCACTTGTCCTTTCAAGCTCGTAAAATTAAATGAAAAGAAATTTACTTAGCATAAGTTTAACCCTTTTCCAGACTGAGATAGACTAACTATGAAAAAGCAAAGCCTTCGTCAAACATGGCTAAGAGGTTCTCTCTGGTATTGTTTTCTCCCTTTTAGGACTCATGAGACTATTTATGAAAAAGAAAATATGGAGTTTTCTTTTCTGCCTCTTTTTCAAACTCTCTAAACATGAAAAATATGTCGAGTTTTACCTTCGTTGGACTCGTGAAAATATCAAACAATGATGGACTTGTCGAACATGACAAGGTTGAACCACTCCTTCTCAGGGTTTGTTAAAAATACTTGGAGGGATTCATCTGAAGGATTAACTTAGAATTTAAGCATATGTTATCCTCCTCAAGCTTGTTAAAAAACAAAGAGGTACTGCTGACCAGTATGGTTGGACTTGGGGAAATTGGGAAAACGATGAATTCCATCTTGATAAATGGTAGCGAGTCACTCCTGAACACGACACTTTACACTTCATCTCCATGGCTATTGGGTTGGGTAATTTTCTTGTCTTTGGTTATCATACCTTTTTCAGAGACTCCATTTCTATTTTGGGTCAGTGTTGTTGATCAGCGGTTGTCATTGATGTCAACCCAAACAACACCAAGGGCTAACCCAATATTGCATGGGAATTTTGACATAACAAATTAATATATTCTGGGTCAATAATGCTTTTGATGGTTTCTACTTGTTGATATGTTTCCGTTGATATATGGCACGCCATGTAATTCTTCACGGTTTGAGAGATATTCATGTTTGAAGTTTGTACCCCCAATTAGTGGGCTAAAACCCCATGGGGTTGGGGCATGAGTCATTGAAAAGTCATAATTAATATTTTTTAAGCTCCTAAAATCCCTCCCACATTCACTTGTTGAAGCCCCTCTCAACCTAAGCATTTATATAAATTGTGATCCTCATTTCCTCCTTATGCAAGGGATTTCGCCATTTGAAACAGGTCATCGTGGAATATTCGCTCTAAATTTTTTTCTACGAAGGTTCAAAAGCTGAAATTTTTATAAGGCGAAGCTGAAATCCTAAGGAAGCTTTTGTAAAAATTTTAGGTCAAGGTGCGCAACATTTTTGGAGGTATGATCTGTGGAAGTCAGGGTTGTTTCAGGCTCCTGAAATTAATCTCAAAGAAGTGACCTTGGTAAAATCTTCATAACTCTCTCTCTGAGTATCGGATTGGAATTCCGTAAAAAGTGACAGATAGTGCACAAATTTTTTTTTTTTATCTATCAATTGCAAAGCCGAATGAAGAAACCATGACACGTGTAATGCCGTACAAGTTCGATCTACTGAAACAATCCATAATTAGGGCATTGTGAGAGATTGGGTATAACTCTATCTTTAAGAATCCAAATTGGGTCAGACCTCTGGCATTGGAAATATGACTCAAAGGAATACTATAGGACCGAAAATCAGATACTGAGGATCTGAAATAACAGAGATACACCAGATTCAATATTGAGCTCCTAGAAGGCAAGAAAAAGCTAGATCATGTGTTGTCAAGGGTTGCAAAGGACCAGACTTTCTATGGCAGCAAAGCAAAGCAAGGTGTAGCAGAAGGTAGTATGACAAGAGTAGCAACCAAGGTGCATAACAGTAGTAAGAATTTCATCATATGAAGTCTTCAAGTGGGCAGCACTGCATACAATCATTGTAAAGGTATCATTGTACTAAGTCATTGTAAATACATTATTGTAAAAATTGTACTAGTATCTATCTGCCAAGGGTTGAAGAGGCAGTGTTGGGAGGTCTAGGATCATCATTAGGTGGTTGTGTCAAATTTGGGGTTATGTTCTAGTATATCTTCTTCTTCTACATCATTCTATATCATTGTAAAGTGGACCATTTTCCCTGGTATGGGAGTCCATTCTTATTTTATTCTTCTATAGGGTGGTAGGGTGGTGCTAGGGTGAGTTGTAGCTCATTGGGTGTTGGGGAATCCATTTAGTTGACTACCGAAGAATTTCGGGAGTTGGAGCATCCATCCAGTGGGAGCTGGTGAAGAATTCTTTTCTAGATTCTAGGAAGTTGGAGCTTTATTTTCAATTGGAGTTGAATATTAAAGAATTATTAGAAAAGCATTAGGTGGTTTTTGTCCTGGAGTGGGTTTCCACCTTAAAAACTGTGTGCATTTTTGATCCTCTTGTTTGCTGCTATCATTTTACAAACATTGATAATAATTGAAGATTAACTAATGCTCTAATTGAAAGGAATATTGATTCACCCCCCCTCTCAGTATTTCCAACAATTGGTATCAGATCTTGGTTCCTTCAATAACAGTTTAACAGCTGGAAGGAGGTCATGGAGCATACCAAGAATGGTGTACCTCTATTCAATGAAAATAATTATGCACTCTGGAAAGGAAGAATGGAGGTCTATCTCTTGGCGCAATGTTACGAAGTATAGGACACTGTTCAAAATGGATTTACATCAACCGCGGATGAACAAGGTAAGAAGAATTTGGTAAATGATGCAAAAGAAAAGAATATTATTATGAGTGGACTTATTGAATCTGCTTATCATAAGGTGTTGGGTTGTAAAACCACCAAAAATGTATGGGACAAGCTTGAGAATATATATGCAGGTGACTTAAATGTCAAAGAATCAAAGCTTCAAATCTATAGAGCAAAATTTGAGCAACTCAGAATGAAAGAAGATTGCAACATTGCTGCATACTTCCAAAACGTTGATGAAATAACCAATACTCTGGAAGGATTGGGATAGCCAGTTGACAAGAAGACTATTATACGGAAGATTCTTAGAATGTTACTAGGGAGATTCAACCCAAAGGTATTGGTCTTAGAATACAGTGCAAATATGGACAAACTCAACAAGGAAGACTTACATGGAGTTCTCATAGCATATGAAATGAGACTTGATGAAGAAAAGGGTACTTCAAATCTAGAAATTGCGTTCGTTGCATCTAAGCAAACCAATAAGGACAAACAACCTTCAATTGAAATGACATGCACCTGCAAGTGTGAAGAAAAGGGAGATGATGGAGAAGGTCTTCAGATGAAGAATATGCTTACTTTACGAGAAAACTAAAACCTGGTAAGGGAAAATTCAAAGGTAAACTTCCATTGATATGTTTCGGTTGTGGTGAGGTTGGGAATTTCATAGCAAAATGTTTGAACAAAAGTGATGGAAACTCAAAAGGAAAGAAAGGCTTTGAGAAATTCAACAAGCAAGCCAAAAATAAAGGATCCAAAAGGAAATTTCTCTCTAAAGAAGATAGCTCATCATCCGATGAAGAAAGTGACAGGAAAGAAGAATCCAATGAGAAAGTATTGTTTATGGCCAAGCACAATAAACAAGAAGTATCAAACAATGAAGAAGAAGGGTTGACCATAAAAGAATTTTATGAGGAGGCAATCAAGCTTATAAAAGAGCTCAATGCTGAGAAGATCCATTCCAATACTCTTGAAGAACAAGTTCAAGGTCTCAAAATTGAGGTTGAAGAACACAAATGTATTGAAGAGTCACTTCAAAAGAAGTTGAAAGAAAGCAACCAAGAAAGGGAAGCATTAGAAGCCGAAGTATTCTCGCTGCGTAAGGAAATGAAGAAGGGAAAAACTGTCGAAAACTATGCCAACAACTCAAGGGCATTGGAAGAACTCATCAACAATCAACGATCTTACAACGACAGAAGTGGCCTCGGTTACAAAGAAGAAGAAGCATGACCTTCTACAACAAAATACAATGAACCTATGAGATCTGACATACATGTAGACTTCATTGGACAAGATTCGTAAGCACATCCTTGGAAGACGATTCCTCAACGAATATTTTCATCCAATTACCAACATATTTTTCATGGCTATTGTTATTCATGTGGAAAATTTGGTCATAAAGCTGTAGAATGTCGCACGTACCCTAGGAACCAATACAATTCCAAGAGATTATTCAAATATGAAGCTCCCAGGGCTCAACGAAACATCAATAGATTTGAACATTTAAGAAATAATATGGAATGTTACAAATTTTAGAACTTTGGACACATAGCCAAAGACTGCAGACTTGAAAATCCTCGAGAAGAATCTTCGAAGCCATAGAATGAACGGATATGGAAGAAGAAGAAGACTGATAATTGTGCTCTCGCTCTCAAGGCTCAAAAAAAATAAAGATGTGTGGTATGTTGACAGCGGTTGCTCAACGCATATGACTAGAGATAGAAGGAAATTTGTATCTCTAAAAGAGAAGAAGGATGGAACCATATCCTTTGGAAATGATGGATCTTCAAATGTTATAGGATCAAGTACCGTCACTCTCGGAAGCAAAGATGTTATAGCCAAGAATGTTCTATTGGTCAAAAACATGAATCACAATCTGCTCAGTGTTGGACAAATGTGTGATCAAGGACACACAATGCTATTCAACTCCACAAAATGTGAAATCAGGAAAGGCAGGTATGGTAAAATTGTGGCTACATCAAGTCGAGCTCCAAACGACATATATGTTCTGGATGAAGCAACTAAAGCATGTCTACTAGCTAAAGAAGATGAAAGCTGGTTATGGCACAAACGAATGGGTCACATAAACTTTGGCAATATTATCAGGATAAGAAAAAAGGAAGCAGTACGAGAAATGCCGAAAATCTAAAAACCTTCCAACACACTATGTGAGGCATGGCGACATGGTAAGCAGACAAAAGTCCAATTTAAAACAAAAGAACACTTTGCATCACATCCATTGGAATTGATACATACTGATATATGTGGTCCTGTGATAAAAAAAGGCTTAGACGAAGATGATGTTCTAGTGAGTAATGATGAGGATCTAGAATCTTTGTAACTTGAGACAGAGGCTGAAAAAGACACAGATAAAATTGTAGAACAAGAAGCAACTATCAACGAGGAAGAAGTAAATAATGATCATCAATATATACTAGAACAACAACAAGCAGCTCCTCCAAGGAGAACAAAAGAGTGGATTCAAAAGAACCATCCATCAAATCAAATCATTGGTGACATAAATGAAGGTCGACAACTTCGTTCATCACAACAAGCTCACGTTGCTTTTATAACAACCTTTGAGCCTAGTAGTTTTGAGGAAGCCAGCCATAATGAACATTAGGTAGCAGCTATGAATGAAGAATTAGATCAAATTCAGAAGAATAAAACCTGGGAATTAGTTCCACGACCAAAAGATAAAAATGTCATTGGGACTAAATGGGTGTTCAGGAACAAATTGAATGAAGATGGGCAGGTTACCAGAAATAAAGCAAGATTGGTTTGCAAAGGCTATGCGCAAGTGGAAGGAATTGATTTCAACGAAACATTTGCACCAGTTGCCAGAATGGAAGCCATCTGAATGTTTCTCGCCTATGCATGTTCAAGAAAAATCAAAGTCTACCAAATGGATGTTAAGTCAACATTTCTGAATGGATAATTAGAAGAAGAAGTTTACATCGAACAACCTGAAGGTTTTCTACTATCACAAAAAGAAGACTATGTCTGCAGGTTAAAGAAGGCTCTATATGGTCTCAAGAAGGCTCCCAGAGCATGGTATGCTCGTCTTGATGGATATCTACGTCAACAAGGGTTCAAGAAAGGTACTGTTGATAGCAATCTTTATGTACAAATAGATAAAGATAATTTAACAATCGTTGAGGTATATGTGGATGATATAATATTTGGTAGCAATGATGATCGACTAAGTAAGAATTTTTCTACAAATATGCAAAGAGAGTTTGAGATGTCTTTACTTGGTGAGTTGACATACTTCTTAGAGCTTCAAATATCTCAGCAAGATAAAGGAATATTTATATGTCAAGCCAAGTACATCAAGTAAATGCTCAAGAAATTCAAAATGGAAGATTGCAAACCTGTTCTTACTTCGATGGTAATAGGTTGCAAATTGAGCATAGACGACTCATCTAAGGATGTGGATCAGAGGTTGTACAGATATATGATTGGTAGTCTTCTATATGTAACAGCCTCTCGGCCAGATGTTATGCAAGCAGTTGGACAAGTATCAATATTCCAAGCAGCACCAAAAGAATCACATATTATTGCTGTGAAAAGAATTCTTTGATATCTAAAGGGCACAAAAGAATATGGCTTGTGGTATCCCAAGGGTAACAATCTCATTATTCAAGCCTTTACAGATGCAGATTGGGCAGGAAGCATTGATGATCGTAAGAGTACTAGTGGAGTAGCATTCTATCTAGATGGTTGTCTTGTATCATGTTTGAGCAAAAAGCAAACTTCAATCTCGTTATCTATAGCGGAAGCAGAATACATTGCAGCAACATCATGTTGTACTCAAGTCCTTTGGATGAAACAAACTTTGCAAGATATTCAAGTACAATTCAGTGAGCCTATTCCCATATTCTGTGACAACACTAGTGCCATCAGCATCTCCAAGAATCCTGTCATGCATTCAAAAACAAAACACATTCCGATCAAATATCATTTTGTTAGAGAACAAGTCGTTGAAAAGAATATCAAACTTGAGTATGTTTGTACAAAAGAAAAAATTGCTGATATATTCACTAAACCTTTACCTTTGAAGCATTTGAATATCTTCGTCAAAATCTTGGGATTCTCCCAAGTTCTCACTAGATTACAAGTCTGTAGGACGGTTGTGTTTTAGTGGGAGTGGAAGTGTGTACAGGTCCATAGGATGGTTGTGTTTCACGGGGAGTTACCCTTTGCCATTGATGTCAAAGGGGGAAAGAATGTTGTATGAAGAGGTGTCATGATCGCAGGGGGAGTACTTGTGTTACCATCAATGCCAAAGGGGGAGATTGTTGATCAGCGGTTGTCATTGATGTCAACCCAAACAGCACCAAGGGCTAACCCAATATTGCATGGGAATTTTGACCTACCAAATTAATATATTTTGGGTCAATAATTCTTTTGATGGTTTCTACTTGTTGAGATGTTTCCGTTGATATATGGCACGCCATGTAATTCTTCACGATTTGAGAGATATTCATGTTTGAAGTCTGTACCCCCAGTTAGTGGGCTAAAACCCCATGGGGTTGGGGCATGGGTCATTGAAAAGTCATAATTAATATTTTTTAAGCTCCTTAATTTCCTCCCACGTTCACTTCTTGAATCCCCTCTCAACCTAAGCATTTATATAAATTGTGATCCTCATTTCCTCCTTATGCAAGGGATTTCGCCATCTGAAACAGGTCATCGTGGAATTTTTGCTCTAACTTTTTTTCTACGAAGGTTCAAAAGCTGAAATTTTTATGAGGAGAAGCTGAAATACTAAGGAAGCGTTTTTAAAAATTTCAGATCAAGGTGCGCAATAGTTTTGGAGATATGATCTGTGGAAGTCAAGGTTGTTTCAAGCTCCTAAAATTAATCTCAAAGAAGTGACCTTGGTAAAATCGTCATAACTCTCTCTCTGAGTATCAAATTGGAATTCCGTAAAAAGAAACAGATATTGCACAGACTGTAGTTTTCAATATATTAATTTCAGAGCTGAATGAAGGAAAAATGACACGTGGAATGCCATACAAGTTCGCTATGCTGAAACAGTCCATAATTAGGGCATTGTGAGAGATTGGGTATAACTCTCTCTTGAAGAATCCAAATTAGGTCAGACTTGTGGCATTGGAAAGATGACTCAGAGGAATACTATAGGACTGAAAATCAGATATTGAGGATCTAAAATAACAGAGAAACACCAGATTCAATATTGAGCTCCTATAAGGCAAGAAAAAGCTAGATCATGTGTTGTCAAGGGTTGCAAAGGACCAGAATTTCTATGGCAGCAAAGTGAAGCAAGGTGCAGCAGAAGGTAGTATGAAAAGAGCAGCAACCAAGGTGCATAACAGCAGCAAGAAGTTCATCATATGAAGTCTTCAAGTTGGCAGCACTGCATACAATCATTGTAAAGGTATCATTGTACTAAGTCATTGTAAATACATTATTGTAAAAATTGTACTAGTGTCTATCTGCCAAGGGTTGAAGAGGCAGTTTTGGGAGGTCTAGGATCATCATTAGGTGGTTGTGTCAAAGTTTGGGTTATGGTCTAGTATATCTTCTTCTTCTACATCATTCTATATCATTGTAAAGTAGACCATTTTCCCTGGTACGGGAGTCCATTCTTATTTTATTCTTCTATAGGGTGGTAGGGTGGTGCTAGGGTGAGTTGTAGCTCATTGGGTGTTGGGGCATCCATTCAGTTGACTACTGAAGAATCTCAGGAGTTGGAGCATCCATCCAGTGGGAGCTGTAGAAGAATGCTTTTCTAGATTCTAGGAAGTTGGAGCTTTATTTTCAATTGGAGTTGAATATTAAAGAATTATTATAAAAGCATTAGGTGGTTTTTGTCCCGGAGTGGGTTCCACCTTAAAAACTGTGTGCATTTGTGTTCTTCTTGTTTTCTGCTATCATTGTACAAACACTGATAATAATTGAAGATTAAATAATGCTCTAATTGAAAGGAATACTGATTCACCCCCCCTCTCAGTATTTCCAACAGGTGCTACCAACTCCATTCAGCGTCGTCGGTGTTCAGGATAAGTCCTTCACTTTATCTCCGATACAATACACTTAAGCCTTCATTTAATGTTTTCCTTTCCTGATCTAGTTCCATACCAACACATTATGTCTTAATCATGATGCCTGTTTCATGTCATTGATGGGGGATACATAAGGGCCCTCCTGTGATGGGTCGCTTCCAGTCAAAATCAACACATTATCCAAGAATTTGACTTAGAAACACCCATTTGGTACCTTGGTGCTTGCATTCATCAATGAAAATTTTCCTCGCTCTTGACCACCAATTTACATCAATGGCCTTCAACCGAAAGGCTCTGTGTGGTGTTCGACATCAGTTCATTTACTCGCACCATACCGATTGTACCATAGTACCTTGAAAGCCATTAACATCATCAGTCATTTTCTCTCGTGCTTGTTAAAAACTTACGTCATTGGCCAGTAATCAAATGGTTTCTATTAATGTTCAACTCCATCTCATTGATTCACATGGTTAGAATCGTACAGTATTTGGTTGTATGAACGATATAGAAGACCCAAGATTTAGTTCCATCTATTCGGTCTATGATTTCAAAAGTTATAAAAAGATCACAATGTGTGATGGACGTGATCACATAGACAGTCATTCAATCACGAGTCAATTATTTTCATTTATGGACACATATTTTGATCATTATACATGCTATGTTAGATTACGAGCTGAGTATGGGTATGCCTCCCTCAACATCCATATGTCATGATAAATTTATTGTAGCAGATGAAGGTTGTTGGTTGTCCTTGATCCCTACTCGTCACAAGGTAAAGAACTACAGTCATCAGTCACCATATCTGACTTTGCGCTTTAGGGGTCATTATGTTATAGTCCATTTTGTCACATCCAATAAAAGTGAGCCTCCTAATGGGATCAATAAACATTATATTCCCATTTTCATAATCTTGCACAAATCCCTAAGCATGTATCTTTAATTCCTTATAAGTTCAACCCTAAATTGCCCTATCTAAGCCAGTTTGAGCACCAACGCTCCCTACAGGCCTACTAGGGTTCATTCGCCAGTTTGAGCACCAACGCTCCCTAAAAAGATCACAATGTGTGATGGACGTGATCACATAGACAGTCATTCAATCACGAGTCAATTATTTTCATTTATGGACACATATTTTGATCATTATACATGCTATGTTAGATTACAAGCTGAGTATGAGTATGCCTCCCTCAACATCCATATGTCATGATAAGTTTATTGTAGCAGATGAAGGTTGTTGGTTGTCCTTGATCCCTACTCGTCACAAGGTAAAGAACTACAGTCATTAGTCACCATATCTGACTTTGCGCTTTAGGGGTCATTATGTTATAGTCCATTTTGTCACATCCAATAAAAGTGAGCCTCCTAATGGGATCAATAAACATTATATTCCCATTTTCATAATCTTGCACAAATCCCTAAGCATGTATCTTTAATTCCTTATAAGTTCAACCCTAAATTTCCCTATCTAAGCCATTTTGAGCACCAACGCTCCCTACAGGCCTACTAGGGTACATTCGCCTACATATTACTTCACTGTGGCCAGTGTTGGTCACCAATAGGTTGCCCTCATTTGCAGCTACGTTGGTTCTATAATTCCAGGAGAATGAATGGGATTTCGAAAGCTTCACCTTCTAGGAGTTTCCAGAAGTTGTTTCAACTACTTACCTTGGATTGACATTCAGAACCTATCCTACCCTACTTTGGAGTTTTCACCACTTATCCTTTGACCCTATCCCTCCATCAAACGTGGATCCAAAACCTTAGAATGGTAATTGGATAAGAACTCCCAACTTACCCCACTCTTTTATATATTTACCCTCTCATATGCTAGAGGTAATGGTTGGGTTTGGAGAGTGATTCCACCCTTATGTTGTTGCAGTAAGTAGTTATCATCTCATGAATAGGGTGAGTATAGGTGCATATTGTGACAAGGAATGGACGAGTCAACAACTTGGAGGAGCTCTTCTACAAGATCAACTACCACTTATGGTTGTAATATCCTTCCATTTATATTAATGCAAAGAATTATCTATTTTTATATATGTGGTGTCATTATTTCACTTATTTTAAGACTATGTTGATCTATTGAATATAACATTTAGATGATACTGCATACATCTCTTAGTTTCGTGGCTTGTGTTATCTGACTATGTAGGATCTAATTTTAACAATCAGAGCTAGAATTGGAGGTTCCAAGCTAAAGAAGGAGTGAAGCATGGAACAGATTCCAGGTAGGCCTCACTCCATCATCTATTTACTTTAAGGAAAAGCACTAGGTTCCTTGTCTCTCTGTTGTTCTAGGTTGACCACTAAACCTAGGGGAGATACCTTTATCCACAATCGTAAATCTTGTATAAAACAATGCTTCTTTTGAGTTAGAGGCACATGAATCAATACTTCGCCAACTCAACATTCCATCTATTATAGGGTTCACATAATCCTCCTAACGGGTCTAGATCTTTCTAACTCAGCTCACTTTTATACTTGTTCAATATACCGGTCTCCTTGCCTGGATCTAGGAGCGTTATCACTCAAATGTCCCCACCTTAAAAAATTAGCTGCCTCTTATTCAAATTAATGATCACTTGATTATCAAACGCCCAATCAATTACCAAAAAAGTTTTTCATGGACCAGTGTCATCGAAAACATATATGAATTCAAAGTCAACAATACTTGCAACTCCATCGATATCTACTACCACTCCCGTCAGTATACCAATGGGAAACATACAATGTTGATTCACTAATCTCCATTGAATGGGAGACTAGGTTAACTTGAGTTTTCCCATCATCTACCAGGTACTCTTTGGAATAATATTTACATTGGACCCCATCTCCAATATGATATTACCCATTTTGTTTTCTCCAACCTATGCACTAAACCTGAATTCCTTATTTTTCCTCTTCTTGTAGGCTACCTAATTTACAATGCATAGAGATGTTCGAGTGGTAACTACTTCAGATTCTTGGGAACCATGTTCCACTAGCTTCCTATATTTTCCAGCACCCGTGTATCCTTCACTAACTCCAAACAAATTTGAAGTAGGTACAAAAATGGATTTTCCTCTATCACCAATTCCCTCAATACAGTTTCATTGTAGATAAATAGCATAGTCGCTTCATGGATTACCTCTAGCTTTTACCATTCTGCAGCAACTATATCCATCCACACTTATTTGTGCATTACCTTTTCTCATACAAGATCAAACTTTGGAGGAGGATCAGACACACTTCTCACCCATTGTGGCTGCAACATTCCAAACTTTATAGCATTTGTTCCAATTCAGGCACCTCCTCGAGTTACCGTGCCAACCCGTTGTTGGATTCTACTGGGTTCAATAGTTATCATCCACACATTTTCCCTTTCTCCTCTTTCCATTTGGAAATCAACTATGGGAAATTCTCAATTGAATGGTCTAATTCCCTACAATATGTACATGTGTAGCAAAGATTAGGGAAATCTAGTGCAATATGTCCCGATTTTCCATAATTATAACAAACTATTGTTTCCAAACCTCGTCCAAATCCTCCCCTTCCTTGATATGGTCCTCCTAAAAATCTACCTTCCATTCATTGTCCTTGAACTGAATAATTGTATTATCTAGGCTGGTTGTATCCTAGTTGATTGTAACTAAATGGAATTGATTTAGTCCATTCGGGTCCCTGCACCCGAAATGAATCAAATGTGCACTCTAATGTGCGAAAATAGTAGATATTGTTCCCAACCAATTTACATAAATCACATAATAGAGTGCGTTCCATGGATTCATACTTATGAATCATCAGATAGTTCTATGGAGTGTGGCCCCACACTTGAAAAAATTCACACCACAGTCCTCTTGCCTGCACAAGTGGATCCGTTGTGTCAGTTACCTTGTAGTATCTCAGAAACTCTCACTCATTCATGTGTTGAACCTTTTTATGATAGATGGTGAACCAGAATTCCTATTGCTTCTCTTTCCCTTTGATCAAATCATGAAGTTTCAAAGTCGATACATCTAGTTGTGACTATACCTTATCCATACCATTTCTTTATCCACTTTCTTCTAGTGAAGCCTCCAACTTCAATGTGAGCTCCAAGGCATCTGACTATGAATTGATTCATTGTTGCATCAAAAATATCCTGATGTGGAGCAACAATCCAACAATAAACCACTCCTTGTGTTGTGAATATGGAATTTTGAACTTCAGCTTGTCCTTCATAATCTTAAAGTGTTGATCAAAATCCCACACAAATTTTCTTGAGCATTTCTTAATCTCCTTCAACTCAGTAATGCACTGGAATTCAAACTTCAACTTTTGAAACCCTCTAATCAAAACCCACTTAATCTCATTCAAGGTTCTATTCTACCCATTTGGGGTCGCACTCTTAAATTTCATGTACCATGTTAACACACGGCCTCTAAAGGTTGCTTCCAACTATGTAATCTTCGTCGGCTCATCCTAGACCTACTTGGTTGTCCAAAGTGCCTCACATACAAAATTGTTTTGTTATGTGTCTTCATTCCCAACACCATGGAACATAGGAATTATTAAATCTACACCCGTCATTGAAATTTGCGCAATACTTCCTGATTAATTACTCTCACTTGCACCCACATAATCACTATAAATTGTGCAGATCTTTGTGCACCAGACTAGGCTTGAGCACCATATGAAACTCCTCCTACATATTAACCAATTTCACTACTACTATTACCTCCACCTCCTTGACTGTAATTTCCCTCTATTCTAGTCGTGATAGTATGTCAAGTAATTACCTCTAGATTTGTAGAAGTGTGCAGGGTCATGGGTTCGACACCAGGCACAATGTGATTCTATTATCCACGATCCAGGGACTTCGTGCTACATGGACTCAATTGATCATCTTCCTCTTCTCAATGCACATGTTATAAAATTATGTCCTTTCATAACTCAGGTCACTTGCATTTCTCCTCTTCCTCCAGTCGACTTTCCTTGCGCCTCTCCCTAGGCTTCTCCTTTCAGAAGGAATCAACGGTGACCGATGTCCTCCCATGTCACCCTATCAAAACCCTCATTGACTTCTCAAGGTGCCACCCTAAAAACTCTTTATCTCCATACTATATCTTCACCTTCACTTATGTATTCATGTACTTGTTTTCATTATCCACTGTAGTTTTTCCACCTTTTCTCTTGTCTATCTTCTAAGGACATCTCCTAGTTCTCCCCCATTTCCCTTGGCATGGAAGTGGTTTAGCCACTCATGTTGTCTGACTCCAAATATAGAACTTCATGGTCACACGGTAGAATATTAATGGATAATGATAATGATCGTATAAACTTGCCTTGTGGGCCCTTTAGAAACTTCCTTTGCACTACACTAAAAGAAATTATCACCTTTATTTCAAATTCAACAACATAACCTTCTAACACACTTTCAAACTAAAAATATAAGGCACATGAAACTTTGTTACTTAATACTTGTAGTTTTCATACCTCCTATGAAAACCACTACCTCGATCCATCATGGCAGTAGGTCATAATATTATCCTTCATCCATTGCACCTACTCAGTCAGAATATTGGGAAATTCTCCAAAGAAGGGTTTTTAGAGTTTATTAAAGATGTACTTCTACAACCATTGGTTTGTGCTTTGTATTTTATCCCTGATCTCCTTTGTTGAAAATTTATGGTCCTTCCATTTAAACCACCAAGTAATGTCTTCCTTGGTGGGGATCCATGGCTGCCACATATCTACCACAAAACAATCCCATCAAACAATGCTCCCTAGTCCCAACAACAGAACCATTTGTTGGCACATAGGATTCTATAAAACTTAGGATTTGTTGCACAATTGGTTAACAAACACACTCAAAATATATATAAATTTGATAGAAATTGCAACTACTCAAGATTTTGAACTAAAAATAAGAGACACAAATTTTTCTCTACTAATATGTGAAATGGAAATTACAATTTAGAACAACATGCATAGACATGCAACAAGAAAAATCACAAGTACACAGCGATTTCTAGGGGAAAACAACTGGGAATAATCCCTCAAGCTTCTTTGCGTTAATAAGTTGAATAGAGAAATTATTACAATTAATTGCTCCAACTTTGAGCACAATTTTAAAAAGAAAAATTATTGTCTCTACTGAATGAGATCCTCGGGCCAACACTTTTCCAATTTCTGTCTCCTCCGGCCTCCTAATTCTTTATGAAAATATGAGCTAATTCGAGCTTCTAAATAATAGGAAGTGCCAATTTCCTTGCACAATTCCCAAGGAATTGATCTTGTAACTGCATGGAACAACTATACGCTCAACTAGTATACAAATCATGTTACATTGACCTTTGTCTCCTCCACTTTAGCTGAGCAATTCGAACTCCATGCATGAATGAGTAATTTTGGGTTGATTGATCAGTTAACTAACAAATCTATGAGTTAGATTTTTTTCTCACTACATGACTAACCTTCAACTGACTCTATTAATTGTTAGAGGCTAGTTAACTGCGTACAATTGAAAATAACTGAATTAGATTGCTAAATTTTAGCAATCAACACACTCATGACCGAAATCCTAGCCCACTACCTTGAATTTGTTAATATAACTGAGTGACATGACCCATGTAACACTAGTTAACTGCCTCCAAGTTGTCCTACTGATGTGGAAATTCGATTTACTCAATTTTACTAAGGCTAAAGTCAAATTGAGCCTTTCTTGCTACACTTTCTAACATTCCCTCTTAAAAGAAAGGGATTTCTCACCACCCTTTTCCTGCAGCTGTGGAATCAGAATTTACCTATTGATAATGCCTTTGTCAAGATGTCAACATCTTGCTCCTTGGTCGGAATGTACTGTAGCAACATAATTCTTCTCTGCACACAGTCCTACAAATGATGATACCAGATATCAATATGCTTGGACGTGACGTGAAATAACAAATTCTCGAAGAGCTTGATGTAACTTTTATTATCACAATATATCACTATCGAATCCATCTCCTGACTGAAAATACCCACAAGTATTTCCCTCATCCATAAGTTCATATGTTGCTTGACTTGCAGGCATGTATTCAACTGCTACTGAGTCTAGAACCACACACCTATGCTTCTTTTTGTACCAGGAAATAGATGCAGACCCAACATTGAAGAAAACACCTAAATTATTTTTCTTTTTTGATGGACTTCCTACCCAATCTTCATCAGTGAAGCCTTGAATATTCACTCCATCTGTCCTCATGTACCACAATCCATACTCGGTAGTGCCTCTGAGGTACCGTAACACATGATTTGTTTCCTTCCAATACAAATTGGTAGGCCTCGCCATAGCTTGACTCAGTTGGTTTAGTACATAGCACATGTCGGGTCTTACGTTCACAAGATACATCAAGGACCCCACAATATTCTTGTAAATGGTAGCATCAACCTCTTCACCTGAAGTGCTATTCTCCTTCCTCCATGTGAAATATCTGAAGTATTTCAAAGGTATATTTCCCCTACGATATAAAAAATTCACCATCACCTTGCCATACTTCCAGCCTAAGGAAGTAATTCATTAAACCCATGTCTTTCGTCTCAAATTCCCTTGCAAGATCCTATTTGCAAGAGTGGATCAGATACTCATCACCTATCAATATTAAATCATTAACATACAAAACAAGAATAAGCAACTTACCATCTACCATTATGTGATAATAGTTTGCATCTACTTCACTTTTGGTGTAGCCAAATCCACTAAGATAATTGTCTATCTAAGTGTACCATGCTCGGGGCACCTATTTGAGACCAATCAATACTCTCCTGATTCTGCACACATGTGACTCTTGATCATATGTCTCAAATACTTTTGGCTACTCTATGTAAATTTCCTCCTCAACAACACCATTGAGAAAGACGGTCTTCACATCCATTTGGTGGATCTTCCACCCCATTTGCACAACCAATGCAAGAATCAATCTGATGGAGGAATACCTTGCCATATAGGAAAAATTTTCCTCATAGTCAACTCCCTCTAGATAAGAAAATAATTTGGCCATAAATTGATCCTTGTATTTCTCGATGCTCCCATAAACTGCATGCTTCACTCTGTAGATCCATATGGAACCAACCACTGATTTCTCTTCTAGTCTCGACGCCACTGCCCACACATTGTTCTTCATAATAGATTCATGTTCTTCCACAATGGAATCAACCAAAATAGGCTGTGAAACTGCTTCCTTAAATGAATAATGCTTTGACTCAGTGAGATCTCTCATGAGAGCCGTGTAAATAGTGTACCTCTCAGGTGACCTCCTTTGCCTGTGTACTGATGTAGGGGCTTCCACATTCTCCCTAGCATCCTACAACAACCTATCATCTTCTCTAGTTCTCTTTCTCCCATCTCTGGGTGTTTTTGGTTGAGTGGGTGTCTCCACTTGGCCTCCTCTCTACTCCTCCATTTGTGGTTGCTCCACAATTTCTGAAATCTCATCCTAAGGCTCCTCCTTTGGAGCTATAAGTTCCCGCTCCAGGGGGATACTCATATCTCATTCCAGAGAGCATATCATAGCCTTCTCCTCATCAAACTTGAAATATCTCCTCACAAATGTCATCCTCAGTGAAGGTAAATACACCCAATAATTATGTGGAGTTTTTGTGTATCCTACAAGAAATCCCAACTATGTTGTAGGCTCAAGTTTCTTCCTTGAATCCTTGGAGACATAAAAATAAACTCAAGCTCCAAAATTTTTGAAATGAGACACATCAGACTTTCTCCTAGAGAAATCTTCCAACTTCGGTGTGATAATAACTAGTATTCTATGATCACTCTAGTTCTGCAAGTAAATTGTTGTGTTACATGCTTCAGGCCTTAGATACAATTGAAACCCCCTATCATGTAGCATAGCTCTTGTAGCTCCAACTATGCTCATGTTCATCTTCTTAGCTACCCCATTCTATTGTTGGTTATGGGGAGTTGTCATTTCTCTTAAATTACCTTCTT
This sequence comes from Pinus albicaulis, assembly GCA_034641835.2. Classification (NCBI taxonomy): domain Eukaryota; kingdom Viridiplantae; phylum Streptophyta; class Pinopsida; order Pinales; family Pinaceae; genus Pinus; species Pinus albicaulis. Next base: position 1,686,304,813 of record CM076584.1, read on the forward strand.
TGGCACAATAATACTTGAAGGCATTAAAAAAAACTCACCTCCATTATCGCTCCTGAGAACCTTCACCTTCTTCCCAGTCTCTTTCTCAACTAATTCCTTAAATTCTACAAATTTGGAAAACAATTCACCCTTTTTCCTCATGAATAAAATCCAAAAAATTCAAGATAAATAATCAACAAAAATTACATATTACTTATGTTTTGTTGTGGAAGTTGTAGAAAATGGTCCATAAAAATCATATTGGACTCGCTCCAACATTGCATCTGCATTGTTATCTAAGCCATGGAAGGTGGATTTGACATATTTCCCCAATGTGCAACCCTTGCAGACATCCTACCGATCTAGGGAGTCTTTAGGGACACAAGTGGAAATTTGTTGCATGATTTTTAAGGCACCATGGTGTAGATGACCCAATGTATTGTGCTAGAGTTCTCCAACATCTTGACTCTGCACTTTTTCATCCTTACTACTCAATGCAACGCACTCTCGCACCTCAATTTTGTATAGTTTATTCACTCGAACTCTAATTTTATTCACTTTCCCAGTATCTATGTGTCTCAAAAATGATTTCCCTTTACTGAAAAATAACATCATAGCCTCTATCCTCCAATATTGCTACAGGAATTAGGTTCTTCTTCAGCCCAAGTACAAACATAACATCTTTGAGGTGAAGAGGGGAGGCTTTCTCCCTCTTAAAGGTTACAATACCAATTCCTATAGCACTGTACCTCCCGTCATTCCCCATTTCTATATGCGTATGGAGATCCTTCTCATCCAAGCTATTGAAAAATTCCTTGTACCCTATCATATGGAATGAAGCACCATAATCAAGGTACCTGAAAATCTCCATAACAATTTTGTCCATGCATGCTATTAGAGTGAAGTGAATTGTGAAGCCAATGCTTCACCTCCTTCCCCTCCTGAAGGCTTCATGTTAGACCTATTGTGTGACCATTTTCTTGCATAATTCCTATATTCGTGGTATTGGAAACATTTTATCTTTCTTAAGTTTTTTTTCTTGCCATTATTTTGGTTGGATTCAGGTTTGCTTTGGGTCTTCTTTCCTTTTCCATTCTTCCCCTTCCTAACCAAGGTAAAATTATCTTCATCCTCTGCGCTGGATGATGCTCTATCTCTGGTATTTCTCCCTCTGGTAGTGTTTTTGTTTCTGAGTACCAAATACACCTTCCTTGGAGTTAGTTGTTCCCTTCAAGGAAATCACAAGCAATTGGTTGTTGTTAGTGGAAAAACATACGTAAATAAAGCACTCTAAGTAGTGAGAACAAGACATATATCAACTCAAACTAAAAACTACTAAATAAACACAAGAATAATGCTCATTGGAGCAAACATATCAACAAATTAATGGAAAAGGGTTCCATTTATTGACTGATGAATGTAGAATAAATACAATGGATCAATTAAAGACACTCGGAGAAAATTGTTTGAGAAATGGTGCTAAAAAATCCTCAACAAGGAATTTCCTTTCCTTGATATCTTTGCAGAATTCCTCTCTCTCTCAAAGAAGTATGAAGGTTCTCTCAATGATGAAATTCTCTTCTCAATGAAATGATTGATTGCTTAGGGAGAAATTTTGGTAGCATAACAATGCTTTACTTATTCTTGTCTCTTGGCTCTCCTAGAACTTGTATTTATAGAGTTTCTTGGACAATCCTCCTCCCTTTGGCTCATCAATGTGGTGGTTCACCTCATAAATGAGATGAGAGCTACCAATTAATTTCCTTTAAGGCTTCTTGCGGATCAAAGCTAGAATTTCTAAGCCCATCATGTCAATATTTGGAGTGTTTCTCAAGCAAGTTCGTGACCCGAGGTACTGACTGGATGTTTTCACGACCACTTGTCTATTGAAGAAACATTCACGCAACCACTAATTTCCAGTAATGGTGCACCTGCACAGTCCAATTTTTTAACTTGAACCTTAGGAAAACTTTTGATTTTTGGTTTTCAAGGTGTTTTTGGTTGGAATGTCACCTTGCATGTGTTGATCACCGACTTTGAGTGTCTTTTAATGCATACAAATGAGTGTACAATTTTCATATTATAACAATTATCCCCTGATGTATGAGGTTACAAACAAGTGTATAGTCAAAATACATCACATTTTTCTGATTTGACTGAGAGTCTACCAACTTTTTTAGAGAGAGAGAGAGTAACTTGTGGTGGAGATGAGTAAGGAAATTCCTTGACTAAGAATTAAAGATAAACATGCTCTGAAGAGTTTTGTGATAAAAAGTGACTATACAAGGTGGGCGTGTCCCATGCTCATTATGATTACTAGTGATAACAATTACAATCATATTGGAAATGTTCCTGTTAAGTCTGCATTGATGTGGCTGACATGTTGATGGTTGATGATGATCGTTTCTTATGCCCTCAAGGGAACCTCTGAAAAATATAATGAAATCATCAAAAGTGAAGCACTATTGAATGAGGTGTCAATGGATGCATGGGTCTTCGACTCTCGATACCTTCCATGCATCGAAATGTAAGCATTTTTGAATGAGGTGGTAAGGAATGCATGGGTCTTTAACTACAATGAGAGAAATGTAATGGTCAGAATGTATGATACTTCCCTGACATGAAATTTTTTAAATGGTGTCGAATGAGAAATACTATGATTCCCATTGTGCCACCCGAGGATGTCCAGTAAGGGGGTGGAATCCAAATTATAGTTTTGATCCTCGAATATTGGTGTTGAAGTTGATAGGAAAGAAGCACCAACTGTCTGAAATGTTGATACGGGGAATCAAGATGAAGGATAAAGATGATTGTAACATGGTGGGTTAAAAAGGCGTTATAATGAGAGCTGAAAATATAAGTGGATACTAAAAACTGCTCGAGGTTGGATTTTTAATGCGAGTGGAAACAATCAAAATAATTCTTCTGGGGTGAAATTCCCCTGGAGTCAATAGGACATCTAGGGTAGGTATAAGCATGTTTTGTTTGGTGTAATGAATGAGGAATGAATCTGGATCATGGTGTGGTGATAAGTGAACTACAACCAAGGGTGACTAGGGACTATCATTGGGTACAAGACATGAAAATATGGGTGGGAAACCTTTTCCTAAAAACAATTGTGCATTTTCCAAAAGAATGTAAAAAGTGGTTTGGGATGTACAAACATGGAGAAGGGTGACCCAAGAAAATGGTGACCTGCGTGATGATACAAGTAGGGTATTTTTCTTAGGGAAGGGGCCCCATTGGTTGGTCTTAGTGCTAGGTTGATGAGGCATATGAAGTGACACATATGGGCTATGCCTTATGGAGGAATGGTAGGCCAAATTTATATTGTGGAGGTGCATTCAACTTGTTCCGAAAAAAAATGGGGCGACATGGGAGTGAGGTTGGTGAGCAATAAGTAAAGAAGAGGAGAATGAGGTTGATCATCAAGACATGCGAATGAGATGGCTCTTGGGTCTGAGTGAATGATAATGGATCCTGATAGGGTGTGGTGATATATAAAATGAGGTTATCCATGTATGGGGAGGTACTATCGAACGACATTGACGTTTACCAGGTGCAAGGGAAGGTGGTGGTAAATGCGATCGAGATTATGGACCTTATGGTGTATTTCAAAGAAATGATGTCAGGATATGAAAATATTTGTAGGAAGCCTATCATGTTGGGTGAAGAATGATAACTCAAATTTCAATGGTCAGTAGGGGGTTATTCTCAAGGGAAAATTTTGGTATTCCTGCAATTTCGACGACCAATACCCCAAGTGAAAACGTCTTGATGAAAATGTATATAAGCTGAAATGTGCTAAACAAGATGAATTGAAGAACATGGAAATGCACATCTGAGAGGTACTCTAAAACATGAAACAAGCCTAAAAATGAGTATGTTGTGGAAATGGAACATATGCTATCATGATGAATATGATGCTGTCCTGATCTTAACGTCACTGACAGTTTTGTGAAATGAGGTCATGAGCTCCCGTATAGGCCATAGGAAGTTGACATAGAGGGCCATATATAGGGCGAAGTGGGCCATATGGAACCTCATTTGTACTTGCTGATGTTGACAGCAGAGTTGGGTACACAATTTATTTTATTCTGTTGCGGTCAACCTGTGCACCCAAGTAGTGTGCGAGGACAATCAGTAAGAGGCCATTACCCATATTTTGTGAATTTGGTAGATTAGGGTAGATATGTCATACAATGTGGCATGTATAGACATTTTTTAGGTAAAATTATAAATCCGCATGGGAGACTATAAAACAGTCGCACAGGGGCACGCAGATAAGGAAAATATAGTTGCGCAATGCACGTCTGAGGGTGAAACAGTCGCGCGACCTCCATTTGTTGCTGCGAAGTACCAAATACACCTTCCTTGGAGCTGGTTGTTCCCTACAAGGAAATAACAAGCAATTGGTTGTTTTTAATGGAAAAAAATAGGTAAACAAAGCATTGTAAGTAGTAAAAACAATGTGTATATCAACTCAAACTAAAAACTAAGAAATAAACACAAGAATAATGCTCAATGGAGCAAACATATCCAAAAAGTAATGGAAAAGGGTTCCATTTATTGAATTTTGAATGTAGATAAATATGATAGATCAATTAAAGACACTTGGAGAGAATTGTTTGGGAAATGGTGCTAAAAAATCCTCAACATGGAAGTTCCTTTCCTAAATCTCTTTACAATATTCCTCTCTCTCTAAAAGAATTATGAAGACTCCCTTAATGATGAAATCCTCTTCTCAATGAAATGTTTGATTGCTTAGGGAGAAATTTTGGCAGCATAACAATTGTTTACTTATTTTTGTCTCTTGGCTCTCCAAGAACTTGTATTTATAGAGTTTCTTAGACACTCCTCCTCTCTTTAGCTCATCAATGTGGTGGTTCACCTCATAAATGAGATGAGAGCTACAAATTCCTTGCCTTTAAGGCTTCTTGTGGCTCAAGGATTTAATTTGTCATCCCATCATGTCAAGATTTGGAGTGTTTCTCAAGTAAGTTCGTGACCTGAGGTGATAACTGAAATTTTCTGTGACCATGTGACTATCAAAGAAACAGTGGCACGACTGCTAATTTCAGGTAATGGTGCACCCGTGCGGTCCAATTTTATAACTTGAACTTTAGGAAATATTTTGATTTTTAGTGTCCATGGTGCTTCTAGCTATAAATTCCACCCCTGTATGTGTTGATCACTTACTTTGAGTGTCTATTAATGCATATAGATGAGTGTAAAATTTCCATATGATGACTCCATAACCAGAATCTGAAATCTTAGCGCAAGAGCGAATATTGTAGTTGTGACTAGATAGAGAGTCAGAGGATGATTGCCGAGTAGCAGGGGGGATAAGTGGAGGTGGAGGAATAATAGGGTGCAGGGAAGTATAGACATCCGGGGAGGACACTGCATAACATGCAATAGGAGAAATGTGTCATCTAGAAGAAGCAACATCTAATGTATGATACAAATTATGATATGTCAGAAATGAAACAAAAGAAGGAGGGTAAGGAGAGGTACTGGATCCCGGAGGTGGGCTGGAATCCGCTGATTGAGATCTGGTGATCCTAGAAGATGACGGATAAGCATCGGCATTGGAATTCATCTACTGTGATGTGCCATGTGATCAAGGATGCAAAACAACCTTCTTATTTTGGAAATTTAATGATACAGGGACACTGTCATGATCATAATCATCCCCCAGAGTAGCTTGTGGATGAGCGACACAAGAGAGAAGTGGGCACTCCTTGAACACATGGCTGACCTTATGGCATCTTCGATAGAATAAGAGTATCCCCTCATAATCTAATATGTATCCGAGTGGTATTCCTCCATTGAATATTCATAGATTATTCCAATCCTTCACAGGAATCAAGGCAAAACAATATTCGGGCGAAAGCCATCTTCCTTGTCTCTACGAAGGATCGTTTGTGATCAAGGTAGGTGCCAAGAATGTTGCCGATACTTTTAAAAATGTCATCAGACCAAAGATGCATGGTTAATCCAGGAAATCTAACCCAAATAAGGTCGAGCCAAAAATGTTCTTTATCAGGATCAAAAAGAGGGCTCCAACATTTGAGGAGGGCGAGTGTCATTTCAATGTGCCATAACTGAGATAGGACTTGTTGGCCTGTGACCACACATAAGGTGGAGAAGTGGCCCATATAAGAAAATCACAGGGATGAGGCGTGATCCACTTTTAACGTTGGTGTGGGCCCCTTCTTCAATTGTTGATCGAATATCACAAAACTCCATACATGTTACCATTGCGCTCCTACACAAAACCCCTGATGCGATAAAACCATATCCCTTTTCACCTTTTCTGCATGAACCTTTATCATTCATAATTCATTTCTCTCCGCTCTAAACCTTTATTGGTACCCACTTACCTTTTCACATCGCCAAATTCATTGTACTTACACTTTTTAACTCCGCCTGCACCATTTCGATTGCGATGTAAATGGGACCCACCCTTCCGCCATGTCACCTTCCGCTCATCGCACATCGCACTTCGCAGATCATAACCTTTACGCCCCACTTATAATAATAAAACACTCCTGATTGCAATTTGTGGGTGGCCCCACCTCCCTCATGCCATGTCACCTTTCTGCCCATCGCACATCGCACTTCGCAACTCGTAAAATTTACCCCTTGTTCCTCATAATAGAAAAATCCTAATTCCTTGATTGGGACTTGCGATATGATTTTGGGCCCCGCCTCCTTGCCACATCATCAAAGCCCTCCCATGGCCTTTATCCTACTCTTTTCAGTGTTAACCATCCCGTTGTGTTTCAATGGCGCATGCCTCATTTTCAGCTTTGCCATCTTCCCCCCATCTCTGCTCCCTATCACACATTCGATGACTCATGATCTAGTTCGGCCCCTCCTCTGGAACCTGGCCTCTAGCTTTGAAAATTCAAACACAAATGGGTTTTTGGAAGGACAAAAACATCTAGGGGATATTTAGTTTGTCCAAGAACTCCCCGTTAAAGAGCTAGGCATGCGCAACACGATTGGCCGTTTCGTAACGGTTAATGGAAATCATGAGAATAAGGGAGTGGAGGCTTTCGATGATAGGTGGAATCATGTGATGGAAGCTAGACTGCCCACTTGTTTAAGGCTACTCCTTGTCGCCCCATTTTGAATATTCCAGGATTTGGCCTCTGTGGCCAACTATGTTGTTTCTTTCACTGTTTGATGATGATGTTTTGGTCAATTTCACCTGATTCTGTTTTGATTTTCTGATTATGGGAGTGATTTCTGAATGCACGCTCTGTGATTTGGTTATGATGTTTTGATTTTCACATGTGTGGGTCGATCATGAAAGTTTATTCGATCATAAACCCTCCAGGAGAACTCTATATGTAGAGAGTTCAGAGATGAAAGAAGTGTTCTGAATTTTGGAGAATTTTTGTTTTAGTTCTGTATGACTGTGCTCTTTATGCTCTGAGGCACATATTTGGGAGATTTTTTTTTAACATAATATGATATACAGTGTTGTTTATTTGGATTCCATATGGAGAAATGAGTAGTATGTATCTGTATTCTCTTTTTTATCAGTCATCTCATGTTTATGTATAATCATATTTCAATGTTCAGCTGCTTTGATGATTCGTGTAATGTAGTTTCTGGTGGTATGAATTTTTATTCATGAATTCGTGTATGAATAATGCTCATGTGTTTAACTTGTTGTGCCCCCTTAATTCGTGCTCCACGAATCTCTCTTGTTCGTCACGTTCCACATAAATCTGCTTCCTCTGATTTCACGAGAGACAAATTCTTAAGACTTTTAAGCTTGTCTCTGACGGGTTCCTCCTTCGTTCCTTCTCAATGCCTATTCATTTTTTGAAAGCCTTTGGTCATTGTTTCATACTTGGCCCATTTAAAAAGCCACCGAGCCATACTACCTCCTGAGCCTTCTCACAATATAGGGTAATTAACATGAATCAAACTCCAAAGTCTTCATCATTCCTGAACCACCACAATCATTATCCTCTTAATCCACATTCTTTTAGAGGCACCCCTTAAAATTGTCTACATCTAACCTATGATTTCAAGATGTCCTAGGCACTGGTCTTTTGCAACTCAAGGTTGTCTCTAGGAGCTACAACATCTTTTTGGCGTCGTTGCCAAGGATACAAATGAAGAAATCTTTTCCATGGGAGACGACATAAATTCCACCCTTTAGACAGGTGAACAGGAAGGGTTGGGAGTTGCATATTCCTCACCTTTGCGACTCCACTGTAAAATAGTCCTAATCAGAAGTAATCCTGGCTTTCACCTAGCCTCTCACCAGATTCAGATCCACCATCTACCCCCACCTCGAAAAAAAATGATCGTGTCGAATTTCATTTTGAACAAGTATGCTCCCTTGGCCCTCCCTTAGCCTCTGAATTATATGCCGCAAGACTATCTATAGTTGTTGCCACGGTTTACATGGAAAGATAGCATGCCCACTCAGAGACATATTGAAAAATTCTGTGCTTCTGCTAAGAATGCGAATGTAGAACATGTTAGGTCCCTATATTATAATTTTAGTCCCTTGTTGTTATTAGTGTAGCCCCCTTTATTGTTATTTTTGTACCCCTGTAACCCCAATATTGTTATTATTGTGCCCTTACATTATTATTGCTAGGTCGGCTAGGATTATATTGTGGCCTCGTGGACTCCTATATATAGAAGGAGATTTTGGTCATTTGTATCATCCAAGAATTTTTCATTTATGTAATGTATTGGAGGTTTCCCCCTCGAAGTGGCTGATTTCTAAGGCGTTTCTCTCTATTTTCTTCTATTTTTGGAGCTGGTTTCATAACATTTGGTATCAGAGGTTTGGATTCTAGGGTTTCTCTACTCCAAACAGGTCATCGTGGTATTTTCGCTATAAATTTTTTTGTACGAAGGTTTAGAAGCTAAAATTTTTACAGAGTGAAGCCAAAATCCTAAGGAGTGTTGTAGAAATATTTTAGATCTTGGTTCACAATATTTTGGGAGACATGGTCTGTGCAATTTAGGGATTTTTGCAGGCTCCTGAATTTAACTAAAACTAGTCATCGTGGAATTTTCTCTATAAATTTTTTTTCTACGAGGTTTCAAAAGATGAAATGTTTACAGAGCGAAGCGAAAATCCTAAGGAAATTCGCAGAAAAATTTCAGAGCTTGATTCACAATATTTTCGGAGATAGGTTTTGTGGAAGTTAGGGATGTTTCATGCTCCTGAATTTCATCTGAAAGAGGTGACCATGGGAAAATCGTCATAACTCTCTCTCGGAGCATTGGATTGGAATTATGTAAAATGTGGCCGCAAGTACATGGGTTTTAGTTTCCTCTGTATCTATTTCAGAGATAAAGGAGGAAACAGTGACATGTGGCACGTCGTACAAGGTCTCTCTACTGAACCAGTCCATAATTAGGTCATTGTGGGAGATTGGGCATAACTTTGCCTTGAAAAATCCAAATCAGATGAGACATGTGGCAATTTAAAGAAGCTTCAGAGGGCTACTATAGGGTCGAATTTCACATATTGAAGATCCAAAATAACATATATAATTCAGTTTCAATATTGAGCTCCTCAAAATCAATAAAAAGGTGTGTATTTTTTTCGAATTGCATACGTTTTGTGTGAAAAATCAGTTTGAATTGATTCCAACGGCATATTGTAGAATAGATATCAGTATTCAGTTATAAAATCCCCCCTAAAAATAATTCAACACCCATTAAGCCTTTAGAAGGCTCTACTATGACTCATGAAGACGAATAATTGCAACATGACATATCAAAATTACAAGAGCAAGTGCACCAAATTTTGCTCTCGCAAAGAGCAACAAAAAATGAAATGGAAGTTTTTAAGAAAGGCGTGGAAGCTAAGATGGATGGCATGGAAGCTGTCATGGAAGCTAAGATGGATGACATGAAATACAACATGGAAAACATGAAAGACAACATGGAAAACATGAAGAATGATCTAAATTCAGACATGGAAGGTTTGACAAAGTTGATACAAGAAATGTTTCCTAATGCCGAAAAGATAGTAGAGGAAACTAATGATGAGAACAAAATAAATGTTAATTTTGATTTCATAAACTCTAATGTTGGATGGAAGAACCACCATATTCCAAATATGGATATGAGGAAGCTTGATGGCAAGGATCCCGTAACATGGATACTATAGATGGAGCAATATTTTGAACTCAATAATGTGAAAAACACACAAAAGGTACGCATTGCAACTTTACATTTAGAACAAAATGCGTTTGTATGGTATCGATGGCTTTGCTCCCATAAAAAAATTGTCACTTGGTCAATTTTTATGGAGGAAATGATAGCACATTATGAGGATACAAAAAGCAACACCTTCTTTATCCAATTGATAAATCTCAAACAAAAGATTCAGTGGTGGAGCACATTGAGGACTTCCAAAAATTGAATATAAGGGTAACTGATATTCTAGAGGAACACAGGATTGATGTCTTCATAGGGAATTTAAAGGATAACATCCAACATGAAGTTCATGTTTGGGAACTTGATTCACTGAAAAAGACATTCAGGTTGGCAAGAAAAATTGAATGTAAAATTATGGCAACAAGGAAGCCTACCACTCACATATATAAAGATGGAAGTGTTGCTACTCCTAGACTTCCACAACCTACAAGGTTTACACCACAACAATTGGAAGAAAAAATAGCAAAAGGGCTTTGCTATAGTTGTGATAGCAAATACACTAAAGGTCATAAATGTGCTGAGAAGAAATTATTTTACATAGATTGTGAAGAGGAAGAAGAAAATGAATAAAAATCTTCAAAAGAAGAGGATATACACCAGGAACCAATCCTAGAAGAGGAAGAAATAAGTTTGACCATATCGTGTAATGCATTGGCAAGAATTACCACTTCTCAAACTCTCAAGATAGAAGGACATATCATGAAGAAAAAGGTAATAGTGCTGATTGATTCGGGTAGTACCCATAATTTTATTCATTGTAAGGTAGCCAAGGAATTGAATTGTTTCCTATACCCAACACTAGAATTTCAAGTGATGGTTGCAAAAGGAGGAACTATAAATTTCTCTGGAAAATGCCATAATATCAAGCAAACCATGGGGGAATATGTATTGAATAATCTAATGCTTTCCATTCCAATGGGAGGTGCTGATGTTGTACTAGGAGTACAATGGTTACAATCTTTGGGGACGGTAGCTTTTAATTTTCAAGAAATTTTCTTGAAATTTTTTTCAGAAGGAAAGGAAGTCGAATTATGGGGTATCGCAAGGAAAAAAAGAAAGAAAATAAGCTCTAATGTCATGACAAAGCTTCTGAAGAAAGAACAACGAGGTGTAATTGCACAATTATGCTCACTAGAAGTTCCAATATCAAAATCATCTATTTCTGCAGATCTCCAAAAAGTCTTGGACAATCATTCCAAGGTGTTTGAAACTCCCAAAGGAATTCCACCTATTCGTGATCATGATCATGCTATTCATTTGATTCCAGCAAGTGTTCCTCCAAACATCAGGCCTTATAGATATCCTTATGTCCAAAAGAGCGAAATTGAACGTACGATTGCAGAAATGTTAGAGGCTGGTATAATTCAACCTAGTAAAAGTTATTTCTCTACTCCAGTAGTATTGGTGCACAAGAATAATGGATCATGGCGCATGTCTCTGGATTATAGGGAGCTAAATAAGCTCACCATTAAAGATAACTTCCCCATTCCTATGATTGATGAATTATTGGATGAATTACATGAAGCAATTTATTTTGCCAAGTTGGATCTTCGTTCAGGATATCATCAAATTAGAATGAAGACTAAAGATATTCTGAAAACAACATTTCGAACTCATGAGGGTCATTATGAATTTTTGGTCATGCCTTTTGGCCTTACCAATGCACCTTCTACATTTCAAGGGTTGATGAATTCCATTTTCAAACCCTTCCTTAGCAAAATTGTGCTAGTATTTTTTGATGATATACTAATCTACAGTAGGTCTTGGAAGGATCATGTTCAACATGTTGACAAGGTGCTCAAACTATTGCAGGAGAAACAATTATATGCAAAAACATCTAAATGTTTCTTTGGAGTACAAGAGATGGAATATATGGGTCATATTGTATCTCACGAGGGTATTAAGATAGACCCTAACAAAATTAAAGCCATTAAGGAATGGAAATTCCCCACAACCATAAAGAAGTTGCGAGGATTTCTCAGGTTAACAGGGTATTATTGCAAGTTTGTTAAGAATTATGGGAGAATAGTAGCACCTCTAACAACATTATTGAAGAAATATGCATTTTCATGGACTCCTGAAGCAACTAAGGCCTTTGAACATCTTAAAGAGGTAATGTGCCTAGCACCGATCTTAGCTACGCCAGGCTTCACAAAAACCTTTATTGTGGAATGTGATGCTTCAGGAAATGGAATTGGTGTTGTTTTAATGCAAGAAGGAAGACCCATTTCTTTTAAAAGTCGTCCAATCAAATGAAAGTATTGACAGAAAGCTATTTATGAGAAGGAAATGTTAGCAATACTACATGCACTAAATAAATGGCAACCTTACCTAATGGGAAGACACTTCAAGGTAAAAACTGATCATGATAGTCTTAAACACTTTTTGGAACAAAGGCTATCTTCAGAAGAGCAGCAAAAATGGGTCACAAAGATGTTGGGTTATGACTTTGAAATAATCTACAAAAAATGGAAGCTAAATGTTATTGCAGATGCATTGTCAAGAAAGAATGAAGAGGTGGAAGCATTGCTTTGTGCCATTTCTATTATCCAACCAGATTGGAAAACCGAAGCAAGGGATGAATGGAAGAAGGACGAAGAAGTGTGGAAACTCATTCAAAAGTTGCAGCAAGATCCTAGTACATCTGTTAGATTTAGTTGGAAAAATGATTCCTTATGGTACAAAGATCGCTTATATCTTTGTAAGAATTCCCAACTAAAACAAAAGATTCTTTTGGAATTGCACACTTCTCCTTTAGGAGGACACTCTGGATTTTTAAAAACTTACCATAGGGTGAAGAGAGAATTTTTTTGGGATGGCCTTAAATATGATATTCAAACTTTTGTGGTGGAATGTTTGGTTTGCCAGCAAAAAAAAGTTGAGACAATTAAGACCCTGGGCCTTTTATAACCTTTATCCATTCCAAGTCAACATTGGGAGGATATTTCAATGGATTTTATCACAGGTTTACCTAAGTCCGAAGGAAAGAGTTTCATCATGGTGGTAGTTGATATACTTACCAAGTATGCACATTTTGTGCATTATCTCATCCATTTAAATCAAGTACAGTTGCTACTACATTTATGGACACAATTCAAAATCTACATGGAAATCCAAAGATTATTTTGAGCAACAAAGATCCCATTTTTACTGGAAATTTTTGGACGAAGTTATTTTCTTATTTGGGTACTCAATTAGCTCATAGCTCATCTTATCATCCTCAATCTGATGGTCAAACTGAGATAGTGAATAAATTTTTGGAAGGATATCTTCGTTGTTTTGTATCTGATAAACAAACACAATGGGTCAAGTGGTTACCTCTTGTCGAATGGTGGTATAACACTTCCTTCCATACTGCAGCAAAAATGACCCAATTTATGGCACTTTATGGATATCATCCACCGTCCATCACATCATATTTAAGAGAAAATTCTAAGGTTCAAGCAGTGGAAGATCACATCGAGCATCAAAAAGAAGTTCTCCAACTCTTAAAGGATAACCTAAATTTGGCACAAAATCGAATGAAACAACAGGCAAATCAACATCGCAGCAAGAGAAATTTTGATGTAGGAGACTGGGTATTTTTACGGCTACAACCATACAAAAAAATTTCCCTCAAGCAAGCTAAGAAGGATAATAAATTATCACCAAAGTACTATGGTCCTTACAAAGTGTTGCAAAAGATTGGTACTGTGGCATACAAATTTGAGCTTCTTGCTTCTTCGTGAGTGCATCCAATTTTCCATGTTTCATGCTTAAAGAAGGTTATAAGTGAAACAATTCCAGTTCAAACAATATTGCCAGAACTTGATGAGGAATGAAAAATCATATTGGAACTTGAAGAAGTCATGGAAACAAGAACTCGACAGCTACGAAATCAATCAATTTCAGAGTATCTCATCAAGTGGAAGAACTTACCCACTGAAGATTCTACATGGGAGGATGAGAATTTTATACAGAAGCACCCAAAGCTACTCAAGCATTGTGGACAACAGTTTTTTGAAGGAGAGGGGCATGTTAGGTTCCTATATTACTATTTTAGTCCCTTATTGTTATTAGTGTAGCCCCCTTTATTGTTATTGTTGTACCCCTGTAACCCCAATATTGTTATTATTGTGCCCTTACATTATTATTGTTAGGTCGGCTAGGATTATATTGTGGCCTCATGGACTCCTATATATAGAAGGAGGTTTTGATCATTTATATCATCCAAGAAGTGTTCATTTATGTAATGTATTAGAGGTTTCCCTCTCGAAGTGGCTAATTTCTAAGGCGTTGATCTCTCTTTTCTTCTTTTTTTGGAGCTGGTTTCATAACAGAAAATTTAGATGTGGTGTTAATGCTTTTTGTCCAATCCTTGAATGGAGAAGCTTGGAAGTGGTTCAAGTAGTCTATAACACAATCCACACTTGGGAAGAAAGGGAGAATTTCTTCACATTGAAATGGGAAGAAAAGAGGGACCATGGATACGTTTTCACTGAGTTCAATGCTCTAAAGAAGAGACACAATGAGGATGTAACAAAATTCATAAAGAGGTTCAATAAGATCTATAATAATCTTCCTGCTGAAATAAATCCTCCCCAAGCAGTTGCTAAGGTGGCCTTCGCAGGAGCTTTCGAACCAGAGTTCGGGTTCACCCTAAAAGAAAGAAAATCCACATCTTTAGATCAGATCCAGACTGACGCATTGGAGGTGGAGGTAGAAGCAAAATTTTCTTCTACTGGTAAATTTAAGGGGAAGACAAAACATGAACCCAAAAGAAAGAACAGGGAAGAGGCTTCTACTTCAAATCAGGAGAGGGAATCACAAGAGTATAGAATTGAAGAAATCAATAAGTTAATCAAGAACCTTTCCAATAAGCTGATTAAGCTTGAATTGGAGGCCAAAAATTCCCCTCCTCATCCCAACCAAATGATTCCTAACCGAGGGTTTAATCCTTAGTATCAAAATCCCCCTCTGCTGTTTTTACAGCGGGATTGAAAGGAACATCAAGACCACATTCAACCTCCTCTATACTTGGAGGGAGAAGTGGAGTGATAGGCTGAGGATGTCATAGACAGTCAAGAGAATCAATTCCTCTCTTACTCTGATCATGAGGAGGGTGAAATCATCCTGAAAGGGGAGCAAGAAGAGAAGGAATCCCTCCAGAAGATCAAGATATTGACAATTATTGTACACAGTTTGTGGATTTCATGCAGGCTCAACTCCACAAGAAGTATGACCTCAGGTCCTACATGAAGAGAAACAGAGTGCAAGAACAAAATGAAGAGTCAATATCAAGAGAACAAACCCCTCCTAGTCCTGCTAGTAAAGTGAAGAAGCCATTAGAAGATTCAGCCCCTCATAAAGCCACTTCATCCACTTCCAAAAAGAAAGAAGTTGATCCTCCCAAAAATGAGAAGTCCCCATCTATAACTTTGAACGTGCCCGACCATCCTAAAAAACAGTGCAAAGAAGCTATTACAAAAAAAGCACCAACATCCTTTAGCCTCCATAAAGAATTAGAGAAAGTCAAGATCCTAGTTCCCCGGATTGAGCTCCTGAAACAACCTTCATACAAAGCTTTGGTGTCTCGATTTATGCAGCCCCATGGTGTGAGCCCTCTTCCTGACAGCCTCAATATCCAAGAAGAACGACCCATGGTGGTTTTTGGACCGCATGTAGAAAACTAGTTCCTAGCCTATTTTGAAGAATAGGGAGGTGAGATTACCCTCCATGAAGAAGGGGAAGAGCTGGAGTGTTTTCCAGAGGACAACACTAAAAATCAACAGTAGTCTGGTGATCCAGAAACAGAGGTGGCAGAGCTTAATTTTCTAGATCCACGAGAACATCTTCAGCAAGCAGTGTTTCCTTCAAAGATTAAAGAACAATAAAAGTTGCATGATGAAGACCATCCCTCTAATTCTCTTTCAGGTTGTAACTTATCTCAATTTATAGCCCTTGAAGAAAATCATAAGAGTTCTCAATCATTAATTTCAATTTTGGATGTTAATGAAGTAGTACAATAGATTGTTACAAATCATGTTCCTTCACCCGAAATTAACGAGAGTTTTTAACTCCATTGCAAGATTCTGTGTGACAAATATAATGATAAATAATATTCAGATCACTTGAGTACTATGGATAATGAGGGAAAAAAAAAACTTCCCTCGCTGTTTGAAGAGAATCAGTTTCAACACCCAAGCAAAGCAGTAGTTTGGAATGAGGTTTGTTTTCCTGTTACAAATCTTCTAGAAGATCTTATGTTGCATGTTTACCATGATCCTTTAGTCAGTGTATTGTAGTCATCAGTAAAGGAAGAAGATGATGTATGTATCAGGATGTTTTTCCTACCATGGAAAGGAAAAGTTAAAAATTGGTTGGAGAATCTTCCAGCTGCTAGCATGAGAAATTTTCATCAAATCATACAAGTTTTCCTCGGTCGATGGGTAATCATGGGAAATGTCTTTCTTATCATAGAAGAGTATGAAAAATTAAAAATAAAACCAAGGGAGACAATACAGTATTTTTCAACCAAGTTTAATAAGGTGTATCATTCAATGCTTGCTGATATAAGGCCACCCCCCGGAGTAGCTCTCTTGCACTCCAAGTAAGAGAAAGGGACATTGCAACCCTTGAAGAAACACAAAATATTGTAGTTGATGTGGAAGTGAACCTGTGGAACAGAGTGGAAAAGTTTAAAACAGAGGAAGAATTGACCCAATTTGATTCTCTACCTTTATGCTTTAATTCATCTCAGATTGTGAAATGGAATCTTGGTCACATTTTGGTTGATAATCACAGGAGAATCATGAGATGTCAGTGGAATGGCAACGCTACAGTAATCTAAAGAACTTCATGACCCAATAGCTGATACGTTGGATGGTTGGAGTTTTCAAAGTCAATTTTCATGTGCACGTAATAATTTCAGAAGCTTCTATGATATGGATATGATCAGATAGTCTTCCCTATTGTTTGGTTTAGTAGAAGTATCGACACAAAATTCATCAAATAAAATGAAAATATGTTTTGAGTTGTTTGAAGACATGGAGAACACATGTGCAATACCAAGTTATGATGTTGGATGGATTGGGTCAACATAGTCAGAAATAGGTCAAGTGTATCTTGATCCAGTGGCTATCTATATTGAGAAATTATTCATCACAAAGCCACCATACCTTTTTAGCACTTATGTTGTTGTTCAAGTTTACCAAGCTCCTTGCAATGAATATCAGGCTGGGAATTTATAGCAATTACCATTAACAAGTTTGTTCCTGAGTTTGGTGAAAACAATGAAAGAACAAAGTTATTAGAGTAGTTGCTTGCCTGGTTACACTAGAATTATTGTATCATTTAGAATAGCAGTAATTCCAATAGATTAGGGTAGGTAGGTGTGCAAATAATCTCAGTGCTATGAGCATCTTTCCAGTTTTAGTTTCAGATTGCTTTGCATTTTTCAGTTCAAGTGTGTTTCAGATTTCAGTTTCAGCATGGGTCAGATTTCAACATTCAAGATTTTTAGGGTGCAGCAGTGATTTCCATTTTGATAGTTTGTAGTGAACAACTCAGTTATAGTTTCAGTTCAGATTTACAGTATGCATTTGTGACTCCATGCACCCAATAAAGCACAGACATTCAGGTCTGCAGGTTCTCAATGCACTTAGAACAACACGTTGTCCCCAGATGGAGCCAATGTTGGCATGTGACCACACACAAGGTGGAGAAGTGGCCCCTATAAGAAAATCACAAGGATGAGGCGTGATCCTCTTTTAACGTTGGTGTGGGCCCCTTCTCAATTGTTGATCGCATATCACAAAACTCCATAGATATTACCATTGCGCTTCTGTACAAAACCCCCAATGCGATAAAACCTTAGCCCTTTTCACCTTTTCCGCATGAACCTTTATCATTCATAATTCATTTATCTCCACTCTAAACCTTTATTGGTACCCACTTACCTTTTCGCATTGCCAACTGCATTGTACTTACACTTTTTAACTCCACCTGCACCATTTCCCCGATTGCGATGTAAATGGGACCCACCCTTCTACCACGTTATATTCCACACATCGCACTTCGCAGATCATAAGCTTTACCCCATACTTCTCATAAAAAAACACTCCCGATTGTGATTTGTGGGCAGAACCACCTCCGTCATGCCACGTCACCTTTCCACCCATCGCACATCGCACTTCGTAACTCGTAACATTTACCCCCCATTCCTCATAATAGCAAACTCTTGATTCCTTGATTGCGATTTGTGATATGATTTTGGGCCCCGCCTCCTTGCTACGTCATCAAATCCCTCCCATGGCCTTTGTCCCTCTCTTTTCAGTGTTAACCATCCCACTATGTTTTAATGATGGAGGCCTCATTTTCAGCTCCACCATCTTTCCCCCATCTCCACTCCCTATCACACATCCAACGGCTCATGATCTAGTTCGGCCCCTCCTCTGCAAAATGGTCTCCGATTTTGCAAATTAAAAAACAACATGGGTTTTTTGCGGGACAAACACAGCTATGGTATATTCAATTTTACCAAGAACTCCCCAATAAAGAGCTAGGCATGCACAACACGACTAGTTTTTTCGTAACGGTTAGTGGAAATCATGAGAATAAGGGAGTGGAGGCTTTCGACGGTAGGTGGAATCATGTGATGGAAGCCCAACTGCCCACCTGTTCACGGCTACTCCTCGCCACCCCATTTTGAAGATTCCAATATTTTGCCTCCGTGGCCAACTATGTTGTTTCTTTTACTATTTGATTATGATGTTTTTCTCGATTTCACCTGATTCTGTTTTGATTTTCTGATTATGGGAGTGATTTTTTGATGCACTCTCTACGATTTGGTTATGATGTTTTGATTTTCACACGTGTGAGTCAATCATGAAATTGTATTCGATCATAAACCCTTGAGGATAAATCTATATGTAGAGAGTTCAAAGATGAAAGAAGCATTCTGAATTTTGGATAATTTTTGTTGTAGTTCTGTATGACTGTGCTCTTTATGCTCTGAGACACATATTTGGGAGAGTTTTTTTTAACATAATATGATATACAATGCTGTTTATTTGGATTCCAGATGTGTTGAGATTCAACAAGAACATCCTAGTGAAAATTAAGCACCTACACTAGGATGGAGCCTTAGGCTATTTTTAGGTGGATGTCTATTTATATATGCATGAGAAAATTCTATTTATAGATGCATGTCTATTTATAGATTTATGTGCAAGTTCTATTTATAGATTTCATGTCGACTATTACTATCCCTTAATATTAGTTGGAAAATAAACAATAATTTATTCTCAATGAGCACTTGGAAAGAGTTAATTGAAGTGGAAAATAAGTTAACTAAAGGAATTTCGATTTAAGAGGTTGGTTGGTGGGACAAGCAAGTGGACTTAGTTGTAACTGAGTGATTCGAATTTGTACAAGAGTTGGAAGTGAAATTATGCAAGTTGTAAAGTAGTTTAACTCAGTTAAGTGAGTTAAAATCAATTGTGCTAGTTGTAACTAAAGATACACTAGTGAGAGTTCAAGTGAATTAATTATTAAATAATTCACAATCAGTGGTCTCACATGAAACTGAAGATTTACTACTATTAACCGAGTGCATGTCATATCTAGTGGAAACCTAGTTGAGTTCTAGGTGAAAGGGAAGTAAACTATCAGTTGTGACATTATCCGATTGCACACATCAAACCACACACACATTGGATGTGCCCATGAGGATTGCACAGTCAAGGCAAGTAGGATTGCACTCATTCAGGGATTGCTATCAGTTGGGATTGCGTAGTGGAGGCAAGCTGTCTAGAGATAGTAAATTGGCTAAGGAACTTGCCAATTTTTGTATGACCGTGTGAGACAATTAGATCATGTACTGAGAGCTCTTGGATTGGGGCTTTGTATGTAATTGTTTCATGATCCATGATATAATACATAATAGAAGATAGTGGGGTTTTTAGCTATAATATTTCCCTGGGAAAATTATCTGTGTTATGTGTGATTGATCTTTCTTCATGACATTGTGATTGGAGATTGTGTTTTAAATTTCTTCAAAGATAAGTAGAAGCGATTTTGTATTTAACAGTAGTATATTGTTAGATCAAGAGAATCCAAGATATACATGCATTTTGTTTTAATTTTCTACATGGTATCAGAGCACAAGAGATTCTAGTAGTGAAGTAGGATTTGAGTTTGTTGGTGGAAAGAATTCGAATTTGTAGAAAGACTTTCTTAGTGCTACAGCTAATTCAATATCAAAATGGCTTTCAATGGCTTGAGGTTAGAGTATGCACTCGAGGGCAGCTCGAACTACATACTTGAAGATAATGGCTTGAAGGAATTCATTGAAAATGATGTTCCTAAGCCTACTTCGTCAGACGCTGCCAATCTTGATGCATGGAAAAAGAAAGTGGAAAAGGCGAGGAGGATTGTGTTGGAGGGAATATGAGACCACATTGTCTCAAGCCTCCATGGGAAATCCACACCATATGCTATGTGGAAGGCTTTGACGGATCTTTTCCAAAGTAGCAGCGACCATAGGAAATTGGCGCTCAAAGATAAACTCATGAAGATCAAGATGGAAAAGGGCGAAAACATTCCAAAGTATCTCACGAAGTTTGTCCAATTTCGGGATGAACTGGGAAGTGTGGGAATAATTTTTGCTGATGATGATTTGGTGAGCTTGGATCTCTTTGGACTTCTTAAGAGTTGGCACAGTTATGAAGACTCTGTCAATGGACGGGAAAAATTGCTGGATTGGGAATGACTATGGTCGGATCTGGTGTAGGAGGAGTTCAGGCGGAACACCAGAGATGGCTGTTCATCAAAGCATGATGATTAAGAGGATTGTGCTTTGGCTTCAAAGGAAAAGAAGGGGAAGGGGAATAAACTCCATTCTAAATCTGATTCTAAAGGAAAGAAGCTGGATATGTCCAAGGTGAAGTGTTTTCACTGTCATAAACATGGGCATCTCGCTACTAACTGTCCACAAAATAAGAAGAAAAAGAAGGTTGTTGGAGCTACAGCTGGTGGGGCCCTTTCCTCGGAATTTGAGCTTGAATTCTCTTTTATCGCATGCATGGTGTCAAGTGCATTGGGATCGATGTGGTATTTGGATAGTGGCGCTTCCTTTCACATGATGGGAGATAAGGAACTTTTCAGTGACTTGGAGGAGAAAGGTCTCCAGATGCATATAGAGATGGGCGAATACGAACGATACAGTGCTACCGAGATTGGTACCATTACCTTTCAGAGGGAGTTTGGTAAACAATTTCAATTGAAAGATGTTATGCATGTTCCAAGTCTGAAGAAAAATTCGGTCTCAGTTGCAATGTTTGAGGACAGAGGCTATGACGTTGTTTTCAGCGATGGAAAATATTTCCTACGACATAAAACAACAGGTCAAGCCAAGAGGATAGGGATTCGAGTTAAGAATCTCTACAAGCTGGAGGTAGATGGTAGCTCTACCGTGATGGGAAAGGCGGAAAAAGTGGTGAGCTGGGATGGGGGCAAATTATGGCACAAGCGATTGTGCCATCTTCATCATGGAGCCTTGAAATTTATGCATCAAATATCTACTAGACTCTAATGGGAACACTTACTCAATTAGATCAGTGCAAGGGTTGCACCATGGGGAAGTATGTAAAGTCCACCTTTCATGAGAAGGAGAACCATGCTTCGGGGATCCTTGAGAGAGTTCACACAGACGTGTGTGGACTGTTTTTTGTTGCTTCAACAGAAAAACATAAGTACTATGTTACTTTTGTTGATTACTTTTCTCGTAAATGCTAGATCTTCTTCATGTAGAAGAAGGATTAAACATTCTCAAAGTTATGTGATTTTAAGGCATTGGTGGAGAAAGATTCGGGGAAGCAAGTAAAGGCTCTTAGGAGCAATAATGGTGGAGAATACATCTCTAACAAATTCAAGAACTTCTACAGAAAATAAGGAATTCGAAGAGAACTCATAGCGCCTCATAACCCACGACAAAATGGGGTCGCGGAGAGGAAGAACATAATGATCGTGAGTGCAGCACAAGCGATGTTGCATAATTAGGGCCTACCAATGCATTTGCGGGTGGAAGAATGCAACACTGTGGTTTATGTGAAAAACCATTGTCCTCATAGAGTACTTAGCATGAGTACACCTGAAGAAGATTTCACTGGTAAGAAACCAGATGTTTAACACTTTAAGATTTTTGGCTCATCTGTTTATGTGCATGTGACCAAGAATGCCGGGAAGAAGCTGGAGCTGACTGCTGAAGTTGGGATTTTTGTGGGGTACATAAAAACACCCCATAATTATCATGTGTATTTTCCTAACAATAAGATGACTATTATGCGACGGGATATAAAATTCAATGAGGGGAAATCCATGCGGTTGTCGCTTGAGAGGGAGCTAGACTTGCATGCAGAGGAGGAACGATTGGTTCCCAAAGATGAATCTAGATGTGGATCAGCCACAGGAGGAGGTTCATGGAGTAGAGGAGTCCACCCACGTAGAGCCAACCATCTTGGAAGAAGGTGTACCACAGAAGCTAATAAGCTGAGACTTGATGTTGCACAAAATGTAGGAGCCCCTACTTCATAGCGCATACAAAGAAAGACTCCTGACCGATTTACTAGATACATGGCTCTCATGAGAAAATATATTGTGACTGAACCATATTCCTTTCAGGAAATAGTGTAGGAGCCCACATGGGTACATACAATGGTGAGGGAGTATGACTCCAATGTAAAAAACAGTGCTTGGGAAATTGTTCCAAGGCAGGTTGACAAATCAGTGGTAGGTTCGAGATGGATCTACAAGGTAAAGAAAGCTGCTGATGGGACTGTGGAGAAATACAAGGCCAAACTTGTGGCTTGGGGCTTCTCACATATTGAGGGGATAGATTACGAAGAGACCTTTGAACCTGTCGCAATGTATTCTTCAATAAGGACCATCCTTGCTCTCTCAGCGCAGATGGGTTGGCGCATTCATTAGATGGATGTGAAGATTGCATTTCTCAATGTGATCATTGAGGAAGAGGTGTACATAGAGCACCCTGAAGGTTTTGAGATCTTCAACAACGAGTCACATGTGTGCCAACTTAAAAGAGCGTTGTATGGGCTGAAGCAAGCACCTCGTGCTTGGTACACTCGGATAGACAACTATTTCATTAGACTGGGCTTCACCAAAAGTGAAGCAGATGCAAACCTATACCAAATTGTGGTGTAGGGTAAGATTTTAATCATTTTTATTTATGTTGATGATTTAATATTGACTGGTGATGAGCAGCTGATACACTCATGCAAGGAGGATCTTGCAAAGGAGTTTGAGATGAAGGATATGGATCTCCTTCATTATTTCCTTGCATTGGAAATATGGTAGTGTGATGGTAAAATTTTTGTCTCTCAAGGCAAGTATGCAAGGGAGATAATGGGTAAGTTTCACATGGAGGGTTGCAAACCCATGGATACTCCTTTTCCAGGAAACTGGAGGAAAGAGGATGCTACTTCTGGAGAGGTAGTGAATGCTACTGTCTATCGACAGTTAGTGGGTTCGCTAATGTATCTAGTGAACACGAGACCGAGCATTTGCTATGTGGTTAACCAGCTGAATCAAGCTATGGTTAAGCCTACCAAGCTCTTTTGGAATTTAGGTAAGCATCTCCTGAGATACTTGAGGGGCACATCAAAGTATGGTTTATGGTAAAAATATATGGATGGAGTGAAGTTGCATGGCTTCACGGATGCAGATCGGGCTGGAAGTCCAACAGACAGAAAGAGCACATCGGGGGGGATCTTCAGTATCGGGTTTACAATTGTTTCTTGGTACAACAGGAAGCAGATATCTGTGGGACTCAGTTCAATGGAAGCAAAATACATGGCAGCGAGTCAAGATGCATGTGAGGCTATCTGGATAAGAAAGATCTTGGTTGGTTTATTTTGTTCTCATTTAGATCCGACAGTGATTCATTGTGATAATCAAAGTTGCATTAAACTCTCGATTAATCTTGTGTTTCATGATAGATCTAAGCATATAGATATCTGGTACCATCATCTTAGAGATTGTGTGCAGAGGAGGATCATGTTGCTTCAGTACATTCCCACGGAAGATCAGGATGCAGATATTCTGACGAAGGCGCTCACCAGGAGCAAATTCAAATACCATAGAGACAAGATCGGGGTGAAGGATAATCCCTTTCTTGTTGAGAGGGAGTGTTGAGATTCAATAAGAATATCCTAGTGAAATTTAAGCACCGACACTAGGATGGAGCCTCAAGCTATTTTTAGGTGGATGTCTATTTATAGATGCATGAGAAAATTCTATTTATAGATGCATGTCTATTTATAGATGTATGTGAAATTTCTATTTATAGATTGCATATCTATTTATAGATGCATGTCGACTATTATTATCCCTTAATATTAGTTGGAAAATAAAAAATTATATATTCTCAATGAGCACCTGGAAATAGTTAACTGAAGTGGAAAATAAGTTAGCTAAAGGAATTTCGAGTTAAGAGGTTGGTTGGTGGGACATGCAAGTGGACTTAGTTGTAACTGAGTGATTCGAAGTTGTAACAAAGTTGGAAGTGTAGTTATGCAAGTTGTAAAGTAGTTTAACTCGGTTAAGTGAGTTAAACTCAGTTGTGCTAGTTGTAACTGAAGATACACTAGTGAGAGATCAAGTTAATTAAGTATTAAATAATTCACAATTAGTGGTCTTACATGCGACTGAATATTTATTACTATTAACTGCATGCATGTTAGATCCAGTGGAGACCCAGTTGAGTTCTAGGTGAAAGGGAAGTAAACTATCAGTTGTGACATTATCTGGTTGCACACATGCAACCACACACACATTGGATGTGCCCATGAGGATTGCATAGTCAAGGTAAGCAGTATTGCACTCATTCAGGGATTGTTATCAGTTGAGATTGCATAGTGGAGGCAGACTATCTAGAGAAGTAAATTGGCTAAGGAGCTTGCCAATTTTTGTATGATAGTGTGAGAAAATTATCTCATGTACTGAGAGCTCTTGATTGGAGCTTTGTATGTAATTGTTTCATGATCCATGATATAATACATAATAGAATATAGTGGGGTTTTTAGCTATAAGCTTTCCCCGGGTAAATTATCTATGTTATGTGTGATTGATATTTCTTCATGATATTGTGATTGGATATTTTGTTTTAAATTTCCGCAAAGATAAGTAGAAGCAATTATGTATTTAACAATAGCATATTGTTAGATCAGGAGAATCTAGGATATACATGCATTTTGCATTAAATTTCTACAAGATGGAGAAATGAGTAGTATGTATCTGTATTCTCTTATTTATCAGTCATCTCTAGTTTATGTATAATCATCTTTCAATATTCTGTTGCTTTGATGATTTGTGTAATGTAGCTGTTGGTGGTATGCATTTTTATTCATGAATTTTTGTATGAATAACGCTCATGTGTTTAAATTGTTGTGCCCCCTTAATTCGCGCTCCACGAATCTCTCCTATTGGTCACATTCCACTTACATCTGCTTCCTATGAGTTCACGGGAGACAGATTCTTAAGACTTTTAAGCCTTTCTCTCGCAAGTTCCTCCTTCGTTCCTTCTCAAAACCTGTGCATATTTTGAAAGCCTCTCCTCATTGTTTCATACTTTGCCCATTTGAAAAGCCACTGAGCCATACAACCTTCTGAGCCCTCTTGCAGTATAGGGTAATTCACATGAATCAAACTCCAAAGTCTTCATCATTCTTGAACCACCATAATCATTATCCTCTTAATCCATATTCTGTCTGAGGCACCCCTTAAAATTTTCTACATCTAACCTTTGATTTCAAGATTTCCTAGGCAGTCTTTTGAAACTCAAGGCTTTCTCTAGGAGCTACAACATGACCCAATCAGTGATTTCTTTCGATTGAAATTGAATGACAAACTGACCTTTGGACATAATGAAAACTATGGGGAGAAATTCCATGGATTGCCCCAAAATTTTCGAGACCCACACATGTAGCCTTGTTGTAGAGTAGCTCCACCCACGAACCCTGCCCACCAAAATATTATCCACCGTGCTGATAACTTAGGCCATACATATACCCTCACCAAGAATGCGTTAACTGGCCTTATTTTTAACACAGACAGACTTCGATTTTTTGCCACCTTTCTTTAAAAATTACGAAAATGGGGTGCCAACATTAGGTCTTGTGGATGACGTAACCCTAGCATATGAGGTAGATGGGAAAGGAGGGGCAAGAGGGCCACAGCTAAAACAACCGGAGGGAGGGCAAGAGGTAATGGGGGAGGACCAAGATGGTTCAGATGAAGGTTCAACCATTACAAAAGGAGATGACGAGAAAAACCTAATGGCTTCTGGACTAGAAAAGGTAAATGATGGCTCACCCAAAGAATGGGGATGATAGGAGAAATTAGTGGAGGAAGCTGATAACGGGGGATGAAGGAACCAATCAAGGAATAGGAGGGAAGTTGGAGACAAAATCGGTAAATCATGAGGGGTCAGGAGGAAATGTTCAGAAATTGAACTAATGACGGGGGAACCCACAAAGGCAAGACCAACCACTAAAAAATAGTTAAAATCCGGGGGGTGTGTGCCAGAAGAGGTATATTCCGATGAAACCCTAACAATTCCATCGAGAGAAAGTGGGAAATAAACCAAAAGAGAAAATGAAATAACTTTAGAGAAACATGGAGGTTCAGTCCAGATGGCAGAAAAATCATAGGGGTCTTCAGTAAAGTCTAGGAGCTCCTCGTCCATCTCAGCAACCATTAAAAGTGGAGCTAACCGCAAACAACAAAATAACCACGATAGGTATCAGATCTCGTTGAATATACGGTCGTGCCCCCAGAAGGTAGACCACACACTGTTGTAAAGAGGATGGAGGGTAAAGGTGGCGGAAGAGGTAGCAGCAGGTAACTAGGTGTTTAGCTAGGCTTGAGCGACAGGTGCAAGGTCGATTCACCTGGTGAATTCAGAGCCATCATGAATCCCTTCCCAAATGTTAATCTTAATATTCATTGGTTAAATATATTTATTTATAAAGTGGTTGAAATAATTAACAAATAAAAATGAATTAATAAAGAAATAATTATTAAATAGTGGTTTAATAATTATCTCATAAGGAAAATATGGAATAAATAAGGAATAATAAATAAATATTGATTTATGTAAATATTCCTAGATGATTAAGTCAAAATTAATTAAGAAAAAATGATCAAATAATTATTTAATAATTATTTCTAAATAAAATTAAATAAATAATGATTTTTTCATTTATTCTCATGGGGTTTTTGAATTTTAATGAGAAATAATCTAGGAAAAATGGTTTACTAAATTATTTCCCATGGTGAAAGTGACTTTACCATGGTAAAATTAATCCCACATTGTGTATTTCAATCCACCTAGTAAGAAATGGCTAGGTGATCAATTTTTGGGTGATATAAGATTGGTGCCCAATGTAAGAGTGTCAGGAGCAAATTGTATGACTGAAATAGGTTGTAGGTTGCACTTTCATGAAAAACCGAAGAAGAGAGAGAGAGAGAGAGAGAGAGAGAGAGAGAGAACTGAAGCAATGCAAGGAAGGATTGGAAATGGAGGGGACAAGAACTACTAATATGATATAAGTATCCTTTTATTTTGGAGCACATGATCTCAAATGAGGCGGGGGAGGCATACCCATACATGTCGATATAGCTGAGTAAAAATAATAATGATGTGCCTAGAAATGTGGGTTTGTGAAACAAATTATCTGATACATGATATGTTGGCATCAATGGGCTAGAAAGTAATACAATGATACAATGAGTCCCATATACATAGTGCGCTTGGAAAATAGAGGTGAGGATTGAATACCATAAAATATGTTGATCTGAGTACATGAGACATGATTCCCCTCAACCTGACATGGTGAGGGGGGATCATAAACAAAGAGGCCCTGCCAAACAAGAAAGGGCTTTGAATATTTGAAAGGACTATCTGGCATTCCTCTTGTGCAGATTCTTTCTATTTATTTGAAACCGAAACAATCAAATTTATAGAACTACATACGAGGCTGGATCATAATCTCTTGTCATCCACGGGAGTGGGGTAGCTACTTGAAGGGCCACCCCCTCATGAGGTATGAAACATCTCACAAAGACCCAGTAAATGTTAGTACAATGTGATGGATCACTGGACCATTAAGTGTATGATTCTTGATCATGCGATAATGAGATGGAGTCGAGCACATGAAAAAAAACCAAGTCAAAAGGAAATGATGATTCCATTTACTTGATCTGACACACCAACTAATGATGAAGGTTGGAACCAAGGTACACCACCCTCTAAACCACTCTCTTGTAATAAGTGTGCTAAAGTCGACAGAAGAGGGCTCGCCAGATTTGAGGCAATGAGGATTCCTCAACAAAGACACGAGGATCATAGTAATTTGAATGATATAATGACATTGGGGATGATGATGGAAGGATACAAGATGAGTGGTTGACTAATGACTTCCCTTGTCAGAGCATAATATGCAAGGTTTTCGTGGCAACGATTGACTTGATTCTAGAGGGGATGGTCAATTACTCAGACAATGGTTTTTCAAAGACGGATCAATATAGTTGGAGGTCAAGTATGAGCCAAATGGGATGAATGCGACACAATGATAGATAAGGTATTGTAACATGACCTAGTGGGACTCAGAACAGACTCCATGGATGCAAGGGTGACTCATCTCTGATGCTGTAAACAAGGGTGACTCTATGATGTTTCCCCATGGGAGAGGCTTGAAGGGGAACATAAAAACATGAGTAAATAATGGTTAATCATGACATAAATCAACATATAAGTTAACAAGTGCAAAGGAAAATTGGTACCAGAGTATAGGTGACTCATATTAAGAGTTTTGATTTTGATGGGTGGTAAAGTGAGGGCTCATGGAAAAAATGGATTCCTGGAGAAGTTTTAAATTACTAAAAACAAAGAGAGACCCATTATAGAGCTCGGTGAGAGCTTTCCAACTGTCCCGACAGTTTGTCAAACCGAGCTATAGTTTGCTCATAGTAGTCAATGGAAAAACTAGGGGTTTTCCTATAAAAGTGTTTCTTGCCCACAAATCCAATTCATTTGCATAGTGAACTATCGGAGAATTTGCAGAGGAGAAGAAGGCCCTAAATCTTGGTGAGCTCGTAGTGGGAAAATCAATCGTCAAAATTTGGATCTGTGACTTTCAAGTAGGAGACATAACCTTACTCATCATTTTTAGTGGATTAATTTATCAGATTATGGCCTTAGATGACGGGGGGGGGGGATGAATTTTATTCACAGTCGCAACGCACCTGTTGGGCCTTTTTTTGTGCTACAGGGTGCATAAAAGGGGCTAAAAAGTGTCCCCAGTGCAATTTTTGGTGGAAAAAATGTGCTTTGGACCTGATGGAAAGACAGTACTAGGGGTTTCCAGGAAGCTGAAGCTAAGAAATGAACAGTCAAATGGTGGCTCTGAACTTATAAAATTTGATTGTTTTTGGTAGGTATGGCAAAGTTGAAGCTGGTGTGAACAAAGCGATATTTTGATGTTCTTCATACTCAGATTCAGGGGAATCATGTTGTTAGAGGGGCTCTGGTGCAACATGGGTTACTTAAGTTCTTGGAGAACCCATTGATGAGGGTGGGTGAGACGCTTTTTTCCCAAATTGTGAGCTACTGATATACATATCAGGAGGCCTTTTTTATATAGTGGAAGAGGGCTGAGATCACTATTCAGGACATATATTTTTTGACAGGATTGCTACCCTTGGGGGTGGTGGGAGAGATTCATCCAGTGCTGCCTCATGGGAGGCACATTGGAGAGTTTGTGGATCGTCATTGTGTACTTGGTACTTGAGTGAAGGACACAAGCATTCATATATAAGACTTAAAAAGACTTGAGACATGATCTATGACTGCAACAATCATGCAGATCTTGGGTAGTTGATGAGCCCCAGTATTGCAACAAGAATGTTGCAACTCCCAAGCCTATCGACTTAAATTATCAACCCAGGTTTCATACAAAATTAAGAGGTGTCGACACTATATGTGAAACATGCAATGTGTCCTTCTTTCATTGATATGATGGAATGAAGTGAATATAATGAAATCTAACCTAAACTAATTGCAGAAATGGAAACCTTAACATATTGTAGGAAACAAAAGACAAGGAAATCAAACCTATTTTAATTGCACAAAGTAAAGAGAATGAACCAAATATAAATATTTGAATTAAAAAGAGATTATACCTTGTAATAGATTTCATAACTAGAAATGGAAGTAGAGTTTCTAAATAACAAGTTTTATCCACAATAAGGCTAAGAAATACATGCCCCTAGAGGCAAAATCGAATTGTTACTTATAAAAATTGATGGGGAAACAAAATCCTTGAAAGAAAACAAATTTTCCCTCTAGAATACCTACAAAAGTGGATCTAGTTCCCAACACTAGGAATCATTCATTAAATGGCATGGGACACATTTCTATATTTTCTCAATTAGTGGAGTTCCAAAATTTGTAAATAATTTCATGATATCTTGTTAATTTATTATTAAATCTTGGTCCATCTTGTAGTAGGGAGAAAGTCCCTATATTATCTCATTTAGAATTTACTCAATATTCTCTCAATATTCTGCAAAAATAAATAATATTAGGCACATAATATGCAATTATCTCTAAACCTTCCTAAAGAACATATTAAAGCTAAAAAGAAGTCATATAATGTAAAAATATAGGTTTAATGTGTTGAAAGATGGTCATATGGGTCTTAATTTATGTCTAATTTGGAGGCCCGTCACACCCCCCTACTTAGAGTGTTGCTCATCCTCTGAGAAACTTAGTGACCTAATTGTGCATCATTCATGGCCCTGGTGGCCTCCCTGATATTTCATGTAGTTTTCCAACACTTTCGTCCAAAAATGTTTTGTCTTCCTGTAGCATCTTTTTGCCTTCTTGTAGCATCTATGTTTTCTCCTCTAGCAAGGAAGTTTGTGAATTGAGATTCTTACTTGTGAATGCTCTAGTGGTGGGCCTTCTCATGGGTGTAAAAATTTGCTTCCCCTTTTCTTTAAGGGAGTCAACCTCCTCAATTTTCCTTTCACCTTATCCCAAATCCATTCACTGGTGGCTCGTTGATTCCTTAGTTGTAATTGGGATTGATGAGGGAGGTTAAGGCTTCCCTTTTTTTATCCTTGTGCTTTTTCTCTTCTTAAATTACAATAGGCCCTGGTCGGGGTGCTTTCTCTTGGATTTGGAAAGTTTGCTAAGTGTGGCCAAGGTGGAAACCACCTCTTGTTTTGTGTTTTCTACTGAGAGGCTTAGTTGTTACTTTTTCTTCTTATTCTTTCTAGGCTTATAATATTCCCCTCAATTCTAAGAACATGTATCTAATAGGTGGGTGTTGATGAATTCTAGTGGTATCTGTGGGTTCCTTTAGGTTGAAACCTCCCCCAATGTCTCCTACTGTTGTCTTCTTGAGTTGTTTAAAAAAAATGAAAGGTTTTTTCCTGAGCAGTTTAGGGTATGAAGGTAGGATAAGGAGATTGATGCTTCTTTTTGGTCAAAAAGAGATGATTATACCCCCCAGCTCCAAGAAAACTAGTTTGTCCCTCATTTTTCCTCTCTCGTGTAAGAAAAATGGTTTTTTCAAGGGGGTCTTGGAACTACCACCAACAATCATGTCGAATATCTAGCCTTATGGAAGGGTTTGGAGATGGCCAAGGAATGCAAAGTGTCAAAAATAAATTCCTTTTGGGATTCGATGCTTGTTATTTGGTAATTTACAAAGGGTAATAAATCCATTGACATTGTTTCATCAACTCTAATTCAAAGAATTATCTCTCCTGCATCGAGATTTGAAGAGGTGAATTTATATCATATTTTTAGATATCTCAATCCTAAGGCTGATAAACTTGCAAAAAAGGGCACCATGATATTTCAAGGAGAAATTGAGTACAATCAACAGATGGTCTTTTTTCCAATACCTTAATATGTTATGTCTAAATTAAAAATATATGTCTCAATATGAATATTGGTGGATGATGGAAAATAAAATATATATAATGATGGATCGTCATGCTCCTTCCCTTTCTGGATCGATCCCTCCTCACCTCTTACCTCATAATTATAATAGGCAGCCCAAGTGTCACTTGTTGGAGTACATGTGTTCACGTCTCACAACTCTCATCCTGAATTTCGGTCATTTCTATTTAATGGGCATGCAAATTAGGTTTCTACACTTTCAAAAAATTGAGGTGTTCAGTTCATTTTAACATGGAATGAAGTTAATTATGATGTCCTAGGGAATCCCATTGATGCAACTTCTTTGTGCCAAATAATTAGCAATGAAGAATTGGGTCTTTACATTGCATGCCAACTCATGCCAAGTTCTGGTAATTCTCTATTTAATCAAACCTTCAATCTTTTGACTCCTTCATTGGAATATGGTCGTTGCTCTCGATGGTCTAGTTTTTCATTTTCCTGTATCCTTCCTTATAAATGCCTGATAAATTTCAATTTTTCAGTTCAGTATGGCTGGTAATTTAAATCCATAAGGAAATTTAGAACTTGCAAATGTGATAAACAAGATATTGGAATCCTCTCAGGCCCTACAGATTTCAATTCATAAATTGGAAGATATAGTTGAGCGACATAAATGCTCTTTCCAGATTTTTTTGGAGGCAAAATTGCTTGCTCACCACACTAAAATTGAGGATTGATTGGATGGTGTTAAGGAGGAAATTCACCTCTTCACTAAATGGGTGGTTGCTTTAGAGGTTTCGTCTGTAACTGCAGTTGGGGCGACTCTGGGTGGCAATGGTATAGGTGCACCTTTTATACGTAAGAGAGTTCGTTAACCCAGAGGGACCGATGAGGGTAGACACAATGTAGGATGACTTCAGTCTAGTATCACGACATATTTAGTTTTTTGCAGTTTATTCTAGCCTAGTCTCATGTGTTTGAGTTGATGTTGGTTAAATTCATTATTTGTTGAAGCATTTTATTAAGCATGCTTTCATGATCAAGAGACAACATTTATGATGTGTCTTCTAATTTCATCTTCCATGCCTTTTAAACATATCTTTGGAATATTTAGAACTTTTTAGTCTTATGTGCATCAATTTATGCTTTCATTAAAATAAATAACACTTTTCTTAGTTTGATGTTGGAGTAGTGAGGATACTACACTCCATGGAAGTTTGACCTATGTTTCTTGTGGGGAATGGGGAGATTGATGCACTGTAGGAAATTATATGGAAGTGGTTATGAAATCATGTAACTTAAGTTTATGGTTATCCCCACAATAATTTTGATGTACATATTTCATTTAGTGACTTCATCTTATGTGTGTGTGTTATATTTAACTTGGAATTAATCCTAATAAAACATATTTTTTTAAAAATAAATCAAATTATATGGTTGCATATTGATATTTATTGATATAGGCCTCTTTTCCTTTCTAAAATGATCTATTGGCATTCCTTTTAGGGAAATAATAGAGATATGAAGGGCACGATAGAGTAATAGTGTAGCTGTAGCTACATTTACCATTAAATGTAAAGTGGACTAAGCCCGCCATGTTTATTATTATTAACAAAGGACAACTAAGTAGTTAGGACTGAATAAATCTATCGCTACCTCATTAAGTATGACATACTAGACAATTAGGTGACTATATCTCTATGTGTCCCAATGTTGTATGGAGTAGAGAAGAGACTCGCTCATTGTATTGTGATGGTTACTAACTTCTACTCATCGCTTTTATGTCATAACATACGAAAGCTGCTAACATCAGTAATATAGAAGAACCATCGCAAAAATAACGCCTAACGTTAGTCATACGGCAATATCTAATTGTCGATTGTGTGATGAACTCTAGCGTCTCAAAATAACACCTGTTATCGGTCTTACGATGGTTATGAATAATTTGTGGTTATGAGGAATGCTAATGTCAAAGATATAGTGCATTCAATGCAAAAAGAAAATGGCCCATTGTTAGTTTATTGATGCGTAGTTTTTTGTTGAGTGTGGCTAGAGAGAAGCGAAATGTCATTAGTATTTTGATGAACAGTTTCATCAAAGTAAGTAGTCTTTCGTCTGTAAACTGATCATGTTTTTCATCAATCATATGACACCATAAGGGTCCTCCTTCCATCGGTATTCTGATGGCATATGAGTCATCCATTCGTCGATGTACTGAAATTTATTTCTGTCAGAATTCTGACGATTTTGCAAAACATCGATAATGCGACTGTACCTC
The DNA here is from genome assembly GCA_034641835.2 of Pinus albicaulis. Taxonomy (NCBI): domain Eukaryota; kingdom Viridiplantae; phylum Streptophyta; class Pinopsida; order Pinales; family Pinaceae; genus Pinus; species Pinus albicaulis. Next base: position 1,686,339,255 of record CM076584.1, read on the forward strand.
GTTCCATGTTTAGAAAAACACCAATTTGTCATTATTGCAACGAAATATCGTCGCAATAACGAAAAAAGGCTGTAAAAAAAATGAGCCCATTTTATTAGTGAAATCCTATAGATGTATGCATTGAGCATGTAGATGTTCCCTTTTTATATAGCCTAGAAAAATATAAAAAATTGCAAATAAAAGGCTGGAAAGACCATGAAAATCTAGCTATATATTTATATAGTTCTTCATTTCTATAATGAAAACATTATTAATTATTTTGTAGTAACAACACCTAAACAAGTTCTCGATTATGCAAAGGAATAATACATTGCATGCTTTGAAAAGATATAATCTAAAGGCATTCAAAAATGGAATACAACCTAAGATGCATTCACTCTTTTACTAATGTTACCATGACTTAAAAAATAAGAAAATACCAAAATTTACAAACAAAAAATGAATTGATGTCCATGAGGATTTCAAATATTGTTATTTGTCTAGTAATAACTTTAGAAACTTTATTTGTCTCATGAGATGTAATATGACCCAATATGATTCAAATTATGTCTATGTAACGCTAAAAATGTGCAAACTTTGGTGCAATCCTTTTTTTCAAATTTGCAAGCCTTATTGTCTCTACTTCCATATGACACTAAGAATAGCAATCCAATACAAGATTCCTTGCACATATTTTCTCTAGTTAATCTCAATGATCCTTTTATTAAATTTTGGATTTCAAAGAATAATAAACCATGTAGGTTGGAAAAGTTATCTTACAAAATAAAAATCACAACATAAATATAGAGGAAAGAAATAAGTATACATAATGATATTCCCGCTTTCTAAAGTTCAGTTTGGTGGTTCACATCTATGCACACCTAACAATTTGAACTTGCTCAAGATTAAACCTGCTTGAGATTGTCAAATATCCAATGTTAAAATTCCTTTCATTCAAGGGACAACTGACAAGGCTGCTCATATTCTTAAAAAGAATAAAGTTTCTGCTACCTTCAAACCCCTTAATACAATCAAGAATTCCCTTAGATCGATCAAGGACCCTGTAAACACTAAAGACATGAAAGGGGTATACTCAATCCCTTGTTCCTGTGGGATCCCCTACATTGGGGAACTGGTTGCTCCATTAACCAAAGAATTCAAGAGCACGCTATAGACATTAATCACAAACATTCTTGTTTGTCAGCTTTAATTGAACATGCAGAGAAATCCAAACACCATGTCTACATTGAGGATTCTCGGGTCATCGCAAGGGTTGACCACTTCCATCATAGGAAGTTAAGAGAAACCATTGATATTGAGAAGCATTCCATTAATCTTAACAGAGAAAACGACTGGAAACTTAATAGGAGCTAGATTCCCCCCCTCTCTTATTGATTATTATTGTTTTATTTTGTTTATATATATATATATATATATATTCTTATTTTATTTTTATTTATTTATTTTTAATTGATTATGTTATTATTTTTTTATTTATTAATTTTATTTTATTTTATTTGGACCTTCCTATTAAAATAGTATATGATATTTTAATATAAAAAAACATTTATAACTAATTGTTTAATAATATTAAACTTATTTAAAAAAATGGTTGTTAAATAATATTAAAATTAATTTATATTATTATTATCCTCATATAAATTTACATTTCTTATTCCATAATTAATTAATTAATTCAAAAACTAATTCCCAACGGCTAACTCTGGAATCGAATGCATCTTTACTATTTAACCTTTTGGATAGATTGGTTTTTTCACTTTTGCCCTGAGGATGAACCACATTAGATGGTTCGAAAAGTCTTGACCATAAATTTATGATGTGATTAATCTGAAAGAAAATTTTATAATTTGAACCATATTTATTTCGAGACCCAAAATCTTGTTGCTAGCTTTTGTTCTACAAAAACTTCCTTTTAGTGCGTTACAAGTTGAATATGTAGGGCATGAGAGCAAGAAAGAGAGTTTAGGACAAGGTAGTTTCTTATTTAAATTTTAGAGTGTGAAATTAAGCCTTGTCAAAAGAACTTAGCTCAAGTGGTATGGCACACATTTCATGTCCCTGGTTGTGTGGGTTCAAGCCTCCCAAGACACGGTGTAAGCTAGCCCTTGTGGCATTAATGAAAAGATTGTTCTACTTGGTGAAATAGTGGCATTTGTATGTACAAAGTTACAAATTCCACTAGGTGGAATATATTCATTCCTGTTTAAAAAAAGAAATAAAAAGAAATAGACCTTTAGTCACCTCATACTTCCTCATTGTAAAAGCTAAAATATTAACATACTCTAGCATGTTTTATCATTTGTGACTACACATGAGAACCATAAAGTACATTAGGGAATGTGGGAACTTCATTTACCCCTTTTGATAACATTGCAAAGAGATATATATCATCCTTGGATGAAGTTTCCTAATTATATGGTCTAATTCAAAAGGTATGACGTCTTGATCCTAATGTTAGGTCAACTATTTTAAGAAGTTTTCTTCACCTTTAAGGATGTAGCCTCTTATAATGTTCTAGGATTCTAATATCCCTAAGGAGATAACATGTATCATCAATAATGGGGTCCATGAATCTCTCTTAGTCCCTCTCATGCATCCTAATATTGCAACAACAAGTAGTTTTAGAGTGAAAGAGGATGGCATATATAAACAAACTTGTTAGAAATGTAAATAGTTTAATATTTGCAAAATAAATGATTTTGTAAAATGTAACATGCTTTTTTCTTTGAGAATGCACTATTGTGCCACTACTATTTTTGAATTTAATGATACACCAATGTGCCATCAACATTCTAATGAGCAATGGTGCACTAGGGAATGGGTTGCAGTAAACTTATTATATGATTACATTCAACCTTCACCTGCTAGCACTCCATGCATTTAGCAACAAAACCAGGCACCTCCTTTTTCATATTAGGCCAAAAATAAAATTTCATAATGGTCATGAGAGTATTTTGGTATCTTGAGTGGCCATAATATGGTTTTGCATGAAACTCTCTCATGATGAGGCTTTTTAAATCAACATCTTTCGATACATAGATTATGTTCTTCAATCTAATTAAACCACCATCCGTGAGATGATATTCCTCATATCCCTCATTCTCACTATTTTGTTGTAGCTTTTATTTAATATGTTGATACTTCTCATTATGTTGCCCTGCATGCTTGACCCACTCTACCAAGTCCAATCCATAAGAACTTGTGGTTTCCAAGTGACTCAATTGAATCCTTCAATTGAGTGCATCAACAACTCGGTTTTCCTTGAATTTAATGTACTTAATTTTGAAGTCAAACTCACTAAGTGTATCCAACCATCTAGCTTGTATGTAATTCAACTTAGGTTGATCAAACATGTACTTTAGTCCCCCATGATGTGTCATGAGCGTGAATCGTGAAACTTCTACCGAGGAGGAAATTCCTCCACATCTTCAATGCATGAATCATGGTAGCTAACTCCAAATCATGAGTCATGAAGTTTGTATTATGCTCATTCAATTTCAAATACTCATAAAACACTACATGTTTATCATGCATCAGAACTCCAACAAGCCCCCCCTTGCAGGCATATGTGCAAATCACAAAATAGTTATCTAGATATGAAATTCTCAATATTGGTGCATTAGTGAGAAACTACTTTAATTGTTCAAAACTGGTTGCATACTCAATTTTCCATTGAAATTTCTTTCCCTTCCTCTGCAAGGATGTGATACGGTGGCCTATCTTAGAGAATTTTATGATAAAATTTTTTTAGTAGTCTGCCAACCCCATGAATGACCTAACCTCATTTACATTTTTTAGTGTGGTCCACTCCATGATGGCCTTAACCTTCCCTAGATCAATTGATATCTCCTCCTTGGAGGTGATTTTCCCCAATTAAGGTATTTTTGGCTAGAATAATTCACACTTTCTAAGCTTTGTGTAGGTTTTGTGCTCCCTCAACAATTGTAACACTGTATCCAAGTGATTCTCATGTTACTCCTTAGTTTTTGAATACATCAGTATGTCATTGACAAATACAATGAAAAGCTTGTCCAAATAAGGGCGCAACACACTGTTCATTAAGCACATGAAAGTTGTTGGGGCATTAGTAAGCCCAAACGATACCTCCATGAATTCATAATGCCCATATATCATCTGAAATGTTGTATTATGAATGTCTTCCTCCTTGATCCTCGCTTGATGATACCCCGACTTCCAGTGGATCTTGAAGAAAATTGATGCTTTTGAAACGAATCAAAAAGATCATCAATCTGTGGCAATGGGTACATGTTCTTTACTCCCACCCTATTTAATTTCTTATAGTTAATGCATTATCTAAAGGTCTCATACTTTTTCTTTAGAAAAAACACACATGCTCCCGATGGAGACACACTCAGCCTTCTGTAACCCTTGTCCAACATATCCTTGAACTGCAATCTTAACTCAACCAAATCAGGAGTGCTCATCTGGTATGGTGCCTTGGATGTTGGTGCTGCTACAAGTACCAATTTAATAGAGAAATATACCTCTCTATGAGGACTAAATATAGGGACCTATAATAGAAACACATTTGTGTACTGTTGCAGAACCATATGCCTTCTTAGCATCTCACTTCCTCATTCTTAGTGTCATTTCTACCCTTCTCATCATTATATATTTGCACTAAAAACAACATGCACCCCTTCTGTTGGCTTAAGGGGTCCTGACCCAGGTTCTGCTTTAAGGTTTGCCAACAAACCCCTATACTACTGGCCCTTTTGGTAATGACCTGTTGCGCAGGCCAAGGTCTCACCCGAAGTAGTATGGGAGGGTGTTGGAACCAGGTTTCTGCACCCTGAGAGAGAGAAAGTTAAATGAAGGGGGTCCTTTCGGATTGATCAGACTGGTATCTATACCGAGAACCGTTGACTGCGTGCCAATGGAATACTTCTAGCAGAACTTATAAATCATGCAATAGTAGATCAACTGAAGCAACAACATTAAAATCTAACTAGATATATGCATTTACCATCATATATGTTATCATATCCACGTGCACTTCAACAATCATCAGTGAATAGATATAAATGACATAGTGCGCAGCCAATAATCGTAACATGGACCGTTCAATATTCAGAAAAGGGTCTTATTCATTACCATTCAGATCCAGCTTACCTACTCTATCTAATAACCCATGCACACAGCCAGCGCGGTCCACACACAACAGGACTCATGGTCTCCGTACACACAGCCAGCAGGAGCCCTTACCAAGATAATCGACCAAAAATTTGCAAGTTCGTCTCTAGCTTGTCTATCTCCTCTTTTCTTACCTCTAGACTCGACATATCCACCTATTTATATCATGCTAGCCTGTGCTATACTATGGTCCACAAATTGTGGTTTTCGAACCCTAGGCCTACCCTTTTGACCCATTACAATTCATTAGGGGTTTTGACCCACCCCAAGCCCTTTGCACTAGACTAACTATTACAAAATATTGCGAAAAATAGACAAAATTGAGGCTAGGAAACCTTGTTCCAACGCCTTCTGAATGCTACGTTTGGATTGCATAGCCGTGATAAACCTCACTAAAGTAGGATTTCTCCTACCCTGCAAAACACTTCTTTCTCCTTGTGCATCTAAGAAATCAATTTCTTTTTCAAAATAGTCAACCTTAGTGTGGTCTTTGAACAACTAACCCATGCCTTATAGAACATTATATGCTCCCAATGGTAGAAAGTTTAAATGCACAAATGTTGGCATGCAACTTAGCTCAAAAGCACATGAATTCACCCAGTAATTAATATTTCTCTTGGTTCTTGTTGCCAATTGAATTGACCATGGTTCTACATGAATTTACATGGCCATTCGACACTCTTCTAGGAGCTTTAGATTGACATAAATTTAGTTATATCCAAGTTCAATTAAAATAGAGATAGTTTTGTTGGACAACTTACCTTCCATCTCAATGATGGATTATTGGTGGTCTTCCTGACGATTCTGCACCGCTTCATAAATTTTGGGCGTGTTTTTCACTATATTTTCCATTGTTTTAGCTTCCCGTGCACCATAGATATACGATCCCATGCTTCTCTAATTTTGGAAATCCCTCTTCTTGTGGTTCTCGCCACACATCCGACACCTTATTGTCTCCTTTTACTTAGGCATGCACAATTCTCCCAAGGGTGGTTGTGTATTTCATTTCCCCCCTTAACCATTTTTCTGTTGAAATAAGCCTCCTACAACAGAGGCCACACCTTCTTTCTTATCAGTAGTCATTTTGGGCCATTTCTTTTTGTATTTCCTATTATTTCTTGATTTCCAATTGCTTTTGTAATTAGGCCTCCTTTTTGGTTTCTCATAACAGTGCTTAAATTTCTTAATGGCTTCATCCAAGTTCTCTGACTCGTAGAACTTGATGTTGTCTCTAAATGACATAGATAGGCCACTAATAATAATTGAACCTTGGTAATGTACTCTTCATCTAACAGTTTCCCCAACTTTAGCTCATAAAACTTCTTTTCTTTGCTATCATAATATCTGTCTGATAGATATTTCTCCCTAAAAATATTTTCAAACTCCTTCTGAGTTAGTATTTATTCTAATAATCCTTTAAAATTTTCCAATATTCCCACTATATGTCTTCTCTTCCTTTCAGGCTATAAGTGGTTACATTTTACTTCATTCTCTTAAAATAGTCATGAATTCTTGAGAACTTCTTCATCCCAAGAAACCAAGCTGATGTGTCTTTATAATTCTTCACCTCCCCGTCAAATGTAGGTGGTTTGGCCTTCTTAAACTATTTGAGCATATAGTACCTTCCTCTCTTCCTCTGATGATGATGATTGGAATTATAACAATGATGGTGATGATGATAAGAATGATGCCCATGAGTGCTGGATCCTTATTCTAGGGTACTTAATGGTACATTTCTCTTCATGGTATCTTCACTTTCCCTTTTATGCTTCTTCATAGATCTACTGCCATCTGCCCCATTTTTTCCCTCTTATGACTCCAAAGTACATGGTTGGGCTCTATGGATAGCCCCAAACTTATGATTTTTTTGTCTTTTTAAATCTGAGAGGCTTTTTAGTATGACTGCATTCTCCTCCACTTGTCTTTCTTGGGCTTTTACCAACCTTTCATTATCTACCTTCAAGATGCTTATCTCATCCTTCAAGCTTCTTAAGGTATCCAACAATTCAAGAGAGTTGGATCCTCGCCTATTTCCCATTGATCCTTCTTCCTCATTCATTCATACCCCTTCATATCCATCTTGTGATTTGTCGAAGTTATACTGGACCATTCTTGTCCTCATCCTTTAATTATTTATTTCTTGTGATGTGTTGTGATTCACACACAACCATTATGTGAATCATACCATAATAAAATAAATAGAATCATAATCTTGAGCCTGCTCTCTCAGAGTTGCCATAACAATCTATCTACAACAAAAAATGCCATGTTAGCACATCAATCAACACTAAAATTTTGTTATTCATTAGTGCTATGCCACATAGTATATTACAATCAGTTAATTTCAAACTGGCTTTTAACACCTAAGCATTAGCTTTGTTAATTTTCTAAAAAGAATCATCATGAAATACCATGCATGAAATATGCTACTAGCTTGATCATGAGAGAGCATCCAGTCCAAGTGTTGAACCAGATGCTCTAATACCAACTTGTAACACCCCCTCCTAACCCAAAATCAATCCAAAGTTAAAGGAATGTAGTTACCATACAAATCCAACTCCAAAAATATAGCTATGGTAACTAGACCTAATTTTTTTTACTTTTCACAACCTTCTTGAAATTGAAATTAGCCACCATCATTATATTTATCTCATCAAGACGATCCCAATGATATAAAACTTTACCTCAATCTAACTTACAGATTGAGAGTTATGCCTTTTTAAAGATACACCTTGTCACCTTTCCACATCACCTTACGCTCCAGGTGGAAACCATCCAATGGCCCACACAACAAGTGGTTGGTGGCACCACCACCATGGACAAGCCATGTGGCATTCAAGCTTAAGGGCTAGTCGGCAGACGACCCTACTCACCAACATGCTTTCCTTTTCTTTTTCCATTTTCAGGTCTAACCCCGACCTCCGTCCTAAGTCGGGTTCATCCCTCCTCCCTAGCATGATAGAGTGCAAGGTCAGGATCAACCTTAATTCTCGACCATTCGACCTCCCGAATTTTCTTGCACCCTAAATCCTTGTAGTTGAACTGTTGGCCTAACCCAGGTTGCGGCATAAACCCATCGAGGTTCAACCCACCTATCCAGTATCCCGACCCCCGACCCATGGGTCCAAAAACTTGCATTCCAAACCATTTAAATGTTTTTCAAAGTTTCAAAGGCATCTTTCCCTCTCAATTTTTCTGTGTTTTTTTCTCAGGTATTTCTATCGCTGATAATAGCACTTCAAGGTCATTGAACTCCAAATAAAATATTAAGGATAAATTGACGACTGAACCCTTAAGGAAATCCACCCAGAACATAACCACTTATAAGAGTAGTTATTCCTATCAGCATAGAGAGAAAAATAACTCTTCAATAATAGGAAAACCTACTTTTTTTGGCTCTATGAGCCCCATCAGTTGAACATTAATGAACAAGGATTCAACATCATTTTCATAATCTCATGTTCAAGTGAAAAGGATGCAATTATATGGGTTGTCCACAACAAGTATACAAAAACCCATAACAAGGCTTGATCAATGCTTAAGATTCAATCATCACAAGATGATAAACATACCACAATGACCATTGACCTCACTATGGAAGCATTTCACTAGTGTAATCCCAACACTATCATAAGTGAATAATTCCTGCAATAAAATGTTAGCATAAGGAAATTAATTGCATGATATGTTCATATTGATCCATACATCCACATATGGATCATAACCATCCATTCCACACATAGACACAAGTAAACCATGACTTGTCATGCAACCAATAACATACCATTCATTCACACTTTAACATGTAATACATACGAGAGTTTGTACAAGAAAACTTATCTTAGATTTTTATTGAATATGGGAAACTAAGTTCAAGACTTCAACTTTCCATCCAAACATAAACAAGTTGCATCCAACCTAATTGCAGTTGTCACCCCCAAGCCATATTCCAGGGTCTGAGGTGGTCTTTCTCTAGGGAATAATCACCAACTGCTAGATGAAACAAGGACTCTAGAGTTATGTTGGAAAAATACTGAGAGGGGGGGTGAATCGGTATTTTAAACCCCCATAAATTTTTTCTTTTATTTTGAATTCTATATGCCACTTTACTTAAGCAAACATGTCTATGTACACTTTTATGCAGACAATTGGCGTATATCCAGTAAACTTATTTTTCAATTAATTCTTCATCACTTTATTAGTATATCATTGTTTCATCATTTAATAAGTAGTAAACATATGCATAAGAACAAAATAAATCATCACACATAATCAACACACATGAACACTAGGATGTTTAGGTGGAAACCCAATGTGGGAAAAAACCACCGATGTTTTCGTCTTTGTCTTCTTCTTTAATTAAAGAAAAATATTATTTACAATCGTGTGCTAGTGCAGACTCATACTAGCACACAGAAACTCATCTGTAGAAGGCCGCAACATTCTCTCATTCCTTAGCACCTACAGAAAGGGAGCTCTAACCTCGAGATCTGATCAATAACTGCTACTGGCAGGAAGCTTCAACTTCCTCAGTGAGGGCTCCAACCCTCAACACTTCTGAGGAACATGTTTCATAAATTTTTATAATGGATGCACCTAATACAAATCAACACAACTTGTAGGCCACTTTTTATCAAATTTTCAGACTATACCCACTACCAACATTAAATCCCAATACCAATTATCAAAACTGAAAAATTGATCATTGTAATAGATCACTGAATCAATGAATCAACCAATCATTGAACCAACTGAGACCCAAATAAATGATATGAAAAATATATACGCTATTATGCTTAAGCAGATCTGCGTGTATATGCACTTTTCATGAATTAAACCTGAGTGTAGATATTAACATACCAAACCCTGAGATTGAACCAATGTCATTATGAAATAAACATTGAATTTCGCATAGACATATTGAATCATTCTGACCAACCTATCACAGATTTCTGAACCAGACACAACTAGCATCATCACCTTTCATCATATCAATTCACAATCAATTCAACTTCAATTTTAATTGTTTAAACCTGAATCTTTAATTAAGACTTTGTTGACAGACAACAACAAACACAACAAATATCTTAAACTGATCAAAAATCATATTCTGGGAAAACCCTAGAATATATACGTGCTTTCCAAGAATAAATTCTGCGTTTATAAGCATTTTTTAGTAATGAAACATGTGTACATATATTCTCAAACTACATAATTGATATTCTATTATTCATAAGATTATTCGCATGCATACACACCTTTCTTCAGCAAAACCCGCGTACAGATCCACAAATATTGATTTATACCTTTGATGCACATCAAAACTTCATACATATCGATACCACCACATTCAAATGTCAAAAAATCATTATCCCATATCAAATCAACCCAAAGAAAATTATTCAATACATAGTCATTTCTAGTTTATTGCACCTAATCCATCATCGTATTCTCAGGTGCACACTTATTTCATATCAATAACCCAAAGCATACTTCAGATTGAAATAGTCATCAATCACACGTTACTTGCACACTCTTATCACTTTTCTCTTCGCATCCTCGTATAGCTTGGGCCTTAGCCAATACCATAGTTCAAAACCACACTACTAACTAGTGCCGATGGTATTCCTTGACGAGATCAAATAGTTGTTACTCCGCTCAATATTGTGGGTTAATACCATGGTAAAGACCCTTGGTATTTAAGAAACTATAGTGAGGAAACTATATGGGCTTCTTCTTCTTCTTACTCGCATGTGTATGTCGATTTTCTTCACATAACTCCCCCTCTCTATATTAATATAATACAATTGATTCTTGCTTTCCATTCTTGTATTTAATGTATGATTGGATTTCTAGTTCTCCTTGATCAAATATATATATATTGTTTATGTGAGATATATGTTGAGATTTCACGTTTGTTGTTGTTTGATCTCTTGTGCAGGTAACCAAGCGCTAGCGATAGCGGGGATCTAACTACGGAGCACAAAGGATCAAAGGATTTGAGCGTGGAAAAACATTAGATCGAGGTAGGTGATCTATTCACGATCCGTGTCCATTTGCAATCTAGGAAAGTAGGCATTATATTGTTACCTATTGTTACTTGACCCATCCTAGGGCTAGAGAGATTGTTTATGTCCGCAGAGAGGATGTTCCTCCATAACACCCACTCACATTGAAATGATGTTCAAACATGGCTAGCTTCATCGCATAATGTAGGCCCAGAGGTTGAAATTACTAGACTTATGAGATCTTGATAACCATATTCCATGTGTGACATTAATCCCTACCATGTATATTTGTTTAATGGGTAGAACAGGTGACTTTTTCATGATACAAGAGATCTTCACTTGGGGTTTCCTCATCTTCACTATAAGTGAGGAGGCACCTCGTAAAATTAATTATTTTACAAACAATGAAATTTGAGAAAATTGAGTTCTTCCATGTCTTGATATAGTTAAACAGGGTATCAGATTCCATGGTTAATAAAGGAGCTACTTTGGAGTAGGGGAAGTTAGTATTGGACTAAGGATTGAATATTAATTCTCCTATCCCTTGAACATGGAATTAGAAAATCAAAATTCTCATAAAGTTTACAAAATATTTTTCATAAGGAACTTTCAACAAGCCTTAAAGGTGGACCCCATCACATCAAATAATGTGTCCTCATCTCTAAGTCCAATGCAAACAAGTAAGAGAAGGTCACTGAAATTTATAACACAACCATGCAGTTTAAAGGGCATAATCCTTGTCTAAATCACCTTAACAGTTGGCAATTAGAAGTAATTGATGGTGTTTACAAGTGGCATCATGTATTAAATATCAAAGGAGGGGACAAGACTGTAGTAGTGTTGAAATCCTCAGTGACAGAATAGAATTTAATTATTAGCATGATGGTGTTAATTTTCTTACCCCTTTGTATCTCTCGTAGGATAATTCTTGGAGTTTGTCGATTCATAGACGCAGATATGGGAATTTGATATATAATTGGTACATGGTGGTGTTTCAGAAGGAGCTGAGATTATTTAAGAAATGTAGTTGCACATACAATACGGCTAAGGATAAAATTTTGTGACCATAAGTGATTTTCTGTCATTGAAATTTATAGTTTCAAGCATCACACCTCTGCTATGGCGGCTCCATGTGGTCACTCTTAGGATGTTAAGAAATCTAAATTCAATGGTTTGCTGGCACACTTTATTGATTTTTTCAAAGCATTGTTGGTCACTCTCCAACATGAGAAAGATGTATACGAAAATATGAGAAAGTCCATCCAACTTCTCATGAATACCAGAAACGAGCTACTACAAAGAAAATTGGAGCAGCTATAGGTGGAGGTTCAAAGTGAATTGTTAGTGTTAAATTATTGGGTAACGGATCTGAAGTAAAATTCGACCAGGGCTGATTTTTTTAGTGAAGAAGCAGATCGAACTACCTTGGAACATACAAAGAAAAAGGTTGATACGAGCATGTGTTCGGAACATTAGGATAAACTTGAATTTTTGTCACAATATTTTTTTATGTTCCTCTCTTGATTTTGGTTTATTTTGATGCTTTGTAAAAAAAAAATTAACAAAGAAAAAACCACTGCTTTTTTGTATTAAAAAAGTAATTTCATCTTTCTTTATTACCTAGATAAATGAACCATGTATATGCAACATTTCATGACCATTTTCCCACCCAAAAAAAGTTAATTTACTTACATAATAACCAAACAAAAATCTAACAAAATTCCCAGCAGTGTATCCCATATAACATAGGTCGACTAAAAACAACGAGGTAATTAACTGCCTTACAATACCCCAAAATTTTATAAATCACAAAATAATAGTCCACCAATGGTATGTTATAAAAGATAAACGAGGAAAAACTAAATCAAAGGAAAAATTCCAAGATTACTAACTAGATCATTGTACCCTTGATAATCATAGTTCCCAATTACGAATTAAGTCCCTTCTTAGACAAGGAATCAACTAGATCGTTTAATTCCTTGAAAATGTGGGACAACGAAATGTCTTGGAAATGTTTTAGAAGGTCCATGATCCCCCTGGTCCAATGTGTTAAACCATAAGTCTGGATGATATATCCATGTCATACCTAATCAACTGCTACCTATGAATCACCAAATATGGACAAGGACGGTAATTTCAAATGTTTTGCAAATAAAATTAAACCCCACAGTGCAACCATTTCAGCCTTCATATTTGTATCATTATATTTGTTTCAATAAATCTTGTAAAAGTTCCCCTTGTTGATGAATAACACCCCACCACATCCACAAATTCCATTTTTGCTAGACCCATTGAAATATGCCTTAGGAAAGTGTAGTGTATGGAACAATACTTTTATGTTCCTATGTCTACAAGGGTTTAGGAGGAATCTATGTTCCGAAAAGTATTCGACTATCTTCAAGCAATTTTTTCCCATATTTGGAATTTTTTCTTCAAAAGTGAGCTTATTCAGGCACTTCCATATACCCCAAAAAATGAGAAAGGGCAATTGAAATAACTTTGCACCATTTGGAACCAATCTCTTAAGAATTCTTCAATTGAGCTAGTTTTCCAACATTGATTTAATTTTAGAAATTTTAAAGTACCATCCCAAATCCTCTTCGAGAATGGACATGCCAACATTATGTGAACCATGGTCTCCTCTTGTGAAAGGCACAAAAGACAAACCCTTGGTCCTACGAAGCCCCTCTTTAGAAGGTTCTCCTATAAAATAGTTTTATTCTTAATCACTAACCAACCAAATAGAATAATATTTAGATGGAGATGCCATTTCCAAATGTTCAAACACCCCCAAGATGTATTATTTGTCTATTTATATCGAAAGATATACCAATAAGCTTCAAACACCTTGATATGACCCTCCAGGAATGCGGCATTCCATACCAACTTATATGGCCTCCTGGATAAATAGACTCCTACCTATAACAAGTCCTATCTAAGAGATTCCCAATAAAGGGTGGGAGCCCCAAATAAACTAATATAGCTAGAAAATATCCATCTTGATCCAATGACGGACCTCCCTACTTCCTTAGTTACATGGATGAGGAAATATATCCCCTTATCCTTAATAATTCTAATAAGTTGTTCATTGAGGATTGAGGAATAAGAGAAGCTTGTAATACAATCTTCTCCCACTCTAATTGAGGTACCATCCCCTACCTCCCACCTAAGGTTTTGATGTAAGCATGATTTAGAACCAATAATGCTTCATCATGTATAGGAACATCCTTTCGATAATAGGTTTCCGGATCTAATCCAATCCATAAATTTATTTTATCAACTTTTCCAAATGCCCTTGTTAAAAAAAACTCTCCATAAAGACTTTAGTGTAAGGGCCCTATTGAAAACTTCTAGATTTAGCAAATCCCATCCACCTTATTTCTTGGGAATGAAAATATCCTCAAACTTTACCAAGTGTGATTTTTGTTTTCTAGATGTCCGTAACCAAATGAACCTTGCCATGATATAATTTAATTTTTTTTATGATAAATTTTGGAAGCTTTGAAATATGCATCCAATAGATGGGTAGACTCTGTAGAACAAATTTTACAAGAATGAGTAAGCCTCCCAAAGAGATCCGCCTATGAGTCCAATTTTCCAATTTATATTCTAACTTATAACATAACCATTGCCAATCACAAACCATACAATTAGTAGGCTTCAAGTAAAATCCTAGATATTTGAAGCCTTATGTTAAAGGCTTAGAATCCATTGAGAATATGTCCTTGATCTATTGCATCACTTTAGGGTCGGCATTTGAATGTAATAAAATTTACTTTTTATCACTTGTTGATAGACTTGTAGCTTTCTCAAACTTCTTAATCATTTGATGGGTATTTTTCCATTCTACCAAATTTCCTCTACAAAAAAGGAGAACATCATCAATGAAAAATAGGTGTGTAATCATAAATTTTTGTGCCACTGTGATGCTCGAGATAGAGTTGCTTATTTTTTTAGAGTGGATGTATATATTAAAGCTTTCAATGACTAAACAAAAGGGAAGGGTGAGAGCCAGAACCCTTTTCGAAGACCTCTGAAAGATTTAACCCTAGTACACACTATCGTAGACTTTCACCGAGTCAAGCTTAAGGACCACATCATCTTTGTTTCTATAGAGTGGATGCTCTCTTGGCCCATCATAACAACATCATGAATTTGCCTCCTTTTCAGATATATAGTGCTATTAGGAGTGTTCTATCAAGTCTATAGCAGATATTTGCTTAGGATACGAGGCAAAAGTTGTCAAAAGAACAAATTTTCAATGTTTTGGTCTTCTGTTAGCAATGATTTTTTGGAACATGAAGATTTTTGTAAGGGTACCAGCCCAGAAACTAGTGTTTTTATCTATTACAAACCAATATAAATTCCTTAAATAAATAAATAAAACAAACCAAAAAACATAAATGTAATATGCTTTAAAACTAACTTTTTATTATTATTTATAAATCATGGATTTCTATTACTTCGGAAGATTACATTGTTTCAACATTTTTTTTCCAAAAACCTGTTTGCCTCACTCTTACTAGATTTATTGGCCAATAGGGGCATGCCCAAGTACAAAATACATATCCAAAGAGACAATGATCTACTTACATGAATCAAAACCCATTGCAAAAAGCATACAATACAAGCAAAAAACTGCAACACATTCATTTTCATCTAAGTTTATTGAAACTAGGTGATCTGGAAATAAACCTAGAGGAGTTGGGGCTTTAAACTCACAATGGACATGACCCACCATGTGATAAATTTGATTTTTCCAACCAATCCAATTGTTCTTGGAATCTCATTTTTCCTCACCACAGGCCAACCAATCTATCATGAGTTTGCCACAAATTCTACTGCATGTGTTCCATGAATTCTAGGATATCATTATGGTCGTCCTGGCGAGCCCGGTCCAAATGGACAATAGAATTATGCATCTAATGCAGAATGAGGAAAATTTCATCAAGATATGGAGGGTTTCCATATTTAGGGAGAGAGAATGGAAATGGAGTAACCACAGTCTCTGTAAGACCCCACTCTTGAGACATTTGGTGGCACTGGACTTGATGCATGTTCATCCTGTTCATTGCCTTGCACAGAGACCAATTCCCACCATATATTTTACTGAGACCTATGTGTACCCTCATAAAATCTTCCACAATTCAATCAATATCCAAATTTCATGGACATAGACCAATCCTTCAACCAGAGCTTGAGTGGTATGCCACCACTCCCCACCTCAAGCTAGGTAGACGAACCAAAATTTGATACACTTCTGTTAGGTAGTCCTAGCCATAATTCAAATGGGATATTTTAAAAACTTGTGCCTCTTTAAACTATACCAAAAGGAGACCTTTGTTGTGCCCCACACAATAGAAGAGAAGGATTTGTGTAGGAAAAAACCCATGTCCACTAGAATGAGCAATTTATTGCCACAAGAATAGACCAAATTCTTGCCTTAACATCACACCACCACTATACTTCCTTGAAATCCAAAGAAAGAACACATTACACCACTCCTCAATAATCCTCAGAGTTAAAACCCTGCACTTTTTTATCTAAGCACACCAAAAATACCAAGTAACTAAAGAGGAAAGGTAATGAGAACCAAATAATTGAAGGCAAGTTCAAATTACCCACAAGACTACCACAAACAATGCTTGCGCTCCAGGGTTATCATTGTTCCTCACAACCCTCTCGTGACTGTTGCGCTGCTTCCCAGATTTGAAAATGATCTCACCCACAGAAACTCTTTACTCGATGACCCTCCTAAAACTATAGCTTGAAAACAAGGGGAGTTGCTCTGAGAGGAAATATGATATACTCCCTAAAACCATTAAAGCACATAAATTCCACCAAGTACCCAATCATCTTCGCTTGAGAATCCACTTAGGTTTTCGAAACACAGCCGCTAAGGTTGTTTTTAATGCCATCAATCCACAGTAAAATTTGAAATGACACCTCGAGATCTTTTGCATGTAAGCCGCCTTCTAGGAATAGCCTAACCCATATCACAGAGGGGGCATGTGGTGGAGAGCCCTCATCACACTTCCCAATGCCTCTTGATTAGATACCCCCATCAGGGTAAAGAAAATACATATTTTTTATTATCATTAAAAAATGGTAAATTTAAAAATTTTGTTTATTCTTGTTTTAATTATAATTTATAAACATAAATTCATTTTAAAACTTATTTATGTTTTTTGACAATATATTTGATTTCTGTTTTTATTTTTTACTTTTAAATCTAAGCATTTTTCTAATTATTTCTTAGTTAATCTTATTTACTATGAAGATGATGTTATATGTAAAATGTCTTTCAATACCATTAATCTAATTAATTTTATTTATAAATATACAAATAATTATCTTTGATAAATATGATTTTAAACCTCATTAATCTTGTTGGAGACAATTTTTTTGGACAAAACTGTGTGTGGAGAAACTACAATGTTTGACGATTCTCATAAACACTTCACCCGTCTTATGGACCATAAGCTTGCATTGTTCGTCGGGTGAACACTAGATTTTTTTATAATGAAGGCATGCTTTTAATCACTAGAGGTTTCTAGAGCAAGAATTTTGAGGTCCATCCATATATTCCTACGTGACTGCCATTCCATATCCTTCATACCACTAAAAATCCAAATTTACATCCTTATGTCGTTTATTCTCAAAATGGCACTCATGCCATCATAAACCACCTTTCCAACCATCCTTCTAGCTCAAAAACCACTCTCCTTGGATGTATTTATGAATATGGAAGAGAAGGTGATAAATGCATTTGTATGCTTCAATTACTCACGGGTACATTTGGCGAAATTCCGACGGCCAAATCGTCGCTATTCCGACACAGTGTCGTCGCAGGAGCGACAGTTAGCGGGCGGGCAAACCGTGGTTTACCGTACCGTCGCAGTTCCGACACAACTAAAAAGTGTCGCAGTATCGACACTTTTCCGTCGCTTCCAAACAAGCGTCACTCTTCCGACGTCTCCTAATCCGTCGCACTTCCGACCTCTATAACCTGTCGCACTTCCGACGGCATGTGGTCCGACGTTTTAAACGTCGCTCTTCCGACGTCTGTAAACTGTCACAATTACGACGAAATGTGGTCCGACGTTTTGGATGTCGCTCTTCCGACGTCTGTAAACTGTCGCAATTATGACGAAATGTGGTCCGACGTTTTGGACGTCGCTCTTCCGACGTCTGTAAACTGTCACAATTACGACGAAATATGGTCTGACGTTTTGAACGTCGCACTTCCGACGTCTGTATACTGTCACAATTCCGACGCTTACAGGACGTCGGAATTGCGACGGAGAGTTCAATTTAAAAAAAAAAAAAATGAAACTTTAAAAGAGGAAAAATGTTGTTTTGAATATATTTTATGAAGTAAAACAGTACATGAAGTCATTACATTTTCACATCTAAATATTTGAACCCAAATATCCATCCAGAAAAGTGGAAGTCCCACCCCAGACAATGATAGAAAAATACCCCATGTCACATACAGGGACATGATATAAAACCCGGTAACGGTCCACATGGAGATTATCGACAAATCTGAGAAAGCATCCAAATATGCCCGAGGCATCTATAAGAAAGTGAAATAGCAGTATGTAGAATAGTAAAACAACGGATAGAGTACCGACGTCCATTGTTCCAAATACAAATTAAAGTACCCAAAATCCTTGAACAGAGAAAAACGCTAATCATGTGAGGAGTGTGATATGTCCAAAATATAAAAAGACCATCAGACCATATCAATAAACCAGCAACATAGACCGACATCGCTAGTTTTGAAGGCAGAGTGATAAACATTAATCATTTTTTTTTCACAAGAGAAAAAACGTTGTTTTGAATATATTATATGAAGTAAAACAGTCCATGAAGTCATTACATTTTCACATCTGAAGATTGGAACCCAAATATCCATCCCGAAATGTGGAAGTCCCACCCCAGACAGTGATAGAAAAATACCCCATGTCACATACAGGGACTTGATATTAAACCCAGTAACGGTACACATGGAGATTATCGACAATCCGAGAAAGCATCCAAATATGCCCGAGGCATCTATAAGAAAGTGAAATAGCAGTATGTAGAATAGTAAAGCAACAGATAGAATACCGACGTCCATTGTTCCAAATACAAATTAAAGTACCCAAAATCCATGAACAGAAAAAAACGCTAATCATGTGAGGAAGACCATCAGACCATATCAATAAACCAACAACATAGACCAACATCGCTAGTTTTGAAGGAAGAGTGATAAACATTGATCATTTTTTTTTTCACAAGAGAAAAAATGTTGTTTTTAATATATTATATGAAGTAAAATAGTCCATGAAGTCATTACAACAATATAGAGACAGATGGTCTCGTAGATAAGAAAAATGATAACTGATGTTGTGTTGTTTCCTTCTTTTAAGAATGTGCTGGAGGCAGGCCCTATATCTTGGCTTGTTGTTGTCCTCTTTAGTAATTCTATGTTGATTATTTCATTTCACTAATACTCTTTAACTGCTCTGATACTCTTTGACCTTTGTTCATCCTTTTATCCTTTTTATCATGATATACTGTGGTAAATAGGCAAAAATTTATGTAAGGATAATTTTTTACAAAAGTTCCATCATTTCTTCCCACCATTGAACTTCTGGCACTCTGGTCATTTGCAACTCTCTTAGTGTTTCATCAGCCTCAGTATGTCTGAAGTAATCAGGTTGATTTGGGAACAAATGATTTACTTCATGCTCAAGATAAAATAAATTCTCCAATCTGTCATGAAGGTTTTTCCCTGTAGGCAATGCTGCTGTTGATGAACTAGTTGAAGAACTAGCTTGATTATCAACATATTTGTCCAATTTTTCAACATAACTATCAAGGTCCATTAGCTTATCTTCTGCAACTATAGGACTGGGCAATCCTCTATTTAACAAAATATTCAATCTTTCTCTGAAGGCAATGATTTCTTCTTGCATATCTGAGCACCTTTGTTCTAAATTCTGTACCAGATTTCTTTTAGTAAAAAATTTCTTTATTTCCAGAATTGTTCCGGTCCTGTCCTGAATACTAATTTCTGCAAGTTGATTCTTAGTGTGAGTATTCAAAAAATGTATAAGTCTATTAGCCTCTTCTGGCATATTTCCCAACTCTTGTCTTGATCTCTCAATCTCATCCAGAGCCAATTTAACTAAGTTATTATGTTCATCCATTATCTGAATTGAGGGCCAAACATCCTTTATTGATTGAATGATATTATCCCAAAGAATATCATTTATTTCTTTTAAAGGTTTCTCCAATGTGAGATCCTTTTCCAATGCTTTGACTATTTTTTCTAATTTGTTCACTTCTCTTGTTTTATCAGCAACACTCATTTTTGAAAGATCATATTTAGGTTCTAGAGTGGCCAATTGTTCCTTTGTTTTGTGAAGCTCTATGGCCTGAATGTTCATATCTTCCATTGACTTTGTTAATTCATCAGTGTTCAAATTTGCGGTGTTGCTCTGTGACAATTCTGCTGGCTGACCTGTTGTTGTTGTACCTGTCACTACTCCTGCTGTAGATACTAGAATATTTGCCTGCTTATCTTTTAATGCATTCT
The DNA here is from genome assembly GCA_034641835.2 of Pinus albicaulis. Classification (NCBI taxonomy): domain Eukaryota; kingdom Viridiplantae; phylum Streptophyta; class Pinopsida; order Pinales; family Pinaceae; genus Pinus; species Pinus albicaulis. The sequence goes on from CM076584.1 coordinate 1,686,360,006, forward strand.
CAAGCTCTTTTTCAGTTGCAGTAAGTTGCTCATTCAATTTTAAGAGAAAATCCATTAGTTCTTCCTCAGAATTTTGTTTGATGATTTTTGCAGTCTGTGGATGTCTTGAGGCCGGTAACTTTAATTGTTTTCTCAGAGTTGCAATATCATCATCTTTTCTCTTGATCAAAGCTTCAATACCTTTCACATCTTTAGGATTATGACCCAAACCAATGATTATTTCCTCTAAAGTTTTGATTCTATTATCCTTAGCCTGGGAGGAGGCTTTTTAAAGCTGCAACTGTGTATTAGTATTATCTAAAGAATCCTGCAACTTATGGGTCATCATTGATTTATCCGTCAGAGTAGAATAAATCATCTCACCTGTTTTCTTGTGTAGCTCAATTTGATCTAAAGGATGGATATCCTTTACTAAGACTTCAAAATTAGTCCTAATGTAATCTGCAGCTGTCTGAGGCTGCCGCACCTTGGGCTTCAAATGGCTCATTAACATCTTACCCTGTTGGATGTCATAAGCTGACATCAATCTTTCTTGATTTTTCGAAGCCATCTTCAAATATTGGTTGTACACTTGAAGTCTAAGTGGATCATTCCTGGCCTTTATATTGGTGAATGTTCTTTTGATGTCCCAGGCAGTTTTTACTGGAGGTTTGAAAGAAGATATTTCTGCACTTTGTTGCCTCTGTATTCCCTGTTTTTGAAAATTAGTGGATGTCCCACTACCTGTATCTGTTTTCTGACTGTCTTCTCTTCCCTGGCTGTCAGGGATTTCCTGAAATGATTCATCTTCTAGAAGGGGAGTTAATTTATGCCTTTTAACATCTTGCTGTTCAGAAGAGCCACCAATAGGAGTAGTTGTTTCAGCCTCTCTCTTTTTTCCCTTTTCTATATTCAGAGGAGTTTGTAAAATAGAAATTTCTGGCTCACTGATCTGAGTAGGAGGAATTTGTCCTTGACCTTGTTCTTTATAAGTCTCTGGTTGCGTTGTCATTATGAATTTTTCAATTATTTGTATATCAGGCTCCTTTTCTTTTCCTTTAGATTCTACTGCTACTGTACTAATCTCCTGCAAATTTGTTGTAAAGTCCTGGCTGAAGAAGATCCCTGCACCTGTCCAAAAGATTCTAGGTCAAGTATCTTTTCAAGATCTTTCATTACATTTTCAACATTGACCTGCTCACTATCATTTTCAACCAATGTCCCTTCTGTCCATTCATCCATATTAGCATATTGTTCTATTTTTGGGATTCTTTGATGGATGTATGGTGACAGTTTATTTTTCATTCTTCTATCACAGATAAAGTTGTTTGGATCATAAGGCACCCGGTAGAAACTCTTTTGTAGTCTGAGATAGTATTCTAAAATCCTTTCGGCTTCCTTTCCAGCTTCCCTAGAGTTACAAATGAAGGGACCTAATTGGCTCTTGATCGGCAAAAGGAAAACCAGCCTACTTGGCCTCAATATTTTCAGCTGGGTCCTCTAATTCAACCAATAAAAAGGCCAAAACCATAGCATTGAGATACATTTCATTACACTGTCAATAACAATAAAATTTGACTCAGCCATAACCCTTTCCTTTTAGACCACTGGGTAACAAATATGTTTCCTTTCACCTTTGAGTTTTCAAATTATGCCAACCAAATCTAAGACATTTAAGAGGGGAAACTAATACAACGTTAAAAATAAAACCAGAGCACACATCTAAAATAACAACCCTCCATGAAAAATTAAAATAACACATTAAAATTTCATATAAGTGGACAAGGAAAGATCCACCGCAGTGAAGTTTCACGTGCAGGGGACCTTCCTTTAAACATAATTTTTTCTCTGACCTGCAATTTTTTTGTCACTGAGCCATCCTTGTTGAAGTACGTACAACTCCTTTTCCATAGATCTTGTATTAACTACCTTCTCTCTGTCGCGTAATCTCAGAGTCCCTCTTCTGCTTGAGCGATTAAAGGAAATGGGTGAAAAAACTGAAAGAGAAGACAATTGACTGCCATAATTATCAAACATTGCACCCAACTTCTTCCCCTTTCCATTGTTACCCAATGAGGTAGATGTGGCAATTGTTGTCATACTGCCCAAAGCAGAGGCCATCTTCTCTTATCTTGAATATAGAATTACAAGATCTTCATATTAGTATGAACCTTAAAAAACATGACTCCCATTGCTAAAAACCACTTTTAAGTTGTAACGGGCAAACTAAACAACTATCGCAACTTTTGGCAACTTCTGGAGCATTAAGAGAGAAACAACCAAAGAGAAATACAACCACAATCCTCATTTTAATGAAACCGGACTATATATTTGCATTAAGATAATAGAAAGAAATCACGACTATATTAAGGCCACCACAAAACAATCTTTAACCAGTGTCTCTCGCGGCCTTCAGGTTGCCATGCTAGAGGTTGCATATTTTTAATTTAAATTCTAGACCTCTCGTGCCCATCTATGAATGCATCCAATGGGATATCTACATCAAATGCTCCTTTATATCCCCAAAAACAAATTCCCTACTACAAGAGCACCAGTATTGATGGATCACCCCACACCATCCCACCCACTAGAAACGGTGAAAAAAGGAAACCCGAGAAAACTTCTGAAATATCTCAAGATGACTATATGGGTGGTTCTTATGAATCAACCAACCATTCAGAACATGCTCATCAATCCAAACCATGAGTATTATGTGACAATATTCAAGCAGGCACTGAATCGGATTTCTGAAGCTATATTAGAGAAACCCTAAACTCTCACTGAAAATAGGTGAAATGTGGCACCACTCAGAGATTGACATGTGCCAATTGGTACAAGTGGTAGACAATTGGCATGCTCAAACAACGAGGTGATGTAGGAATGACATGAGAGAGAAAATATCAGAAAAGCCCCAAATCTGGAGAACTAAAGCTCATCACCAACCTGAGATTGACAACTTTACATGATGTAACCTATGAAATCGTAAATGGAGAAATCATAGTAATAATAAAGTAACCTATGTAACAATAAAGTCGAATTCATCCTGGGAGTGGTAATGGGAGAAATCATAGTGAACAACAGGAAACATGCATAGTTGCTTACAATCAAATAGATGAAAAAACACATACAAAAAGCCTAGATAATAATCATGAACAAGCTTAATATTGAATTATGAACTGTAAAGGAACTTACAAAATGTGACATTACGAACTTGGTCAAGCGCACAAGCAAAAATATCCTGGAAATGACCCTGGTTGACAAGTTGTATTGCTCATGATGCAAGAGGATTTGTACTTGCACTGCCAAGTCAATTAAAATCCATCATTATCTATACAATAAATACAAGTAATTGATGTAGTATTTTTTACTCTAAGATGCATTCTTATGATAATGTTAGAACATATGTTGAAAATGTCAAAACATACTTGCATAAGCTCCTCTTCGTTTCAAGAACAATTTATTGGAGTCGCATGAACTTGGAACAAGCCTCCCACGATCTGAAAGAGTAGCAACTAAGTCAAAAGTGACTTTTTTGTTGCTACACTGGATCGAGGGTGGTTTGCTCCAAGATTAAATCGCTCCAATAAATTATTCTCTACTAAACAGGGCCAACCATGTGAAGGTGGAAGCTCTTATGGTCATTGGTAACGTTCCAAGTATAATACAATATTTTACATTATCGAATTTTCTTTTTCTTCTTCCTATTTCTAAAGCTCCTAATTACATCATCAATATCATCATGCTCTGCTCCTGTTTCGTGCCTTTTGACCCGCACTGCTGACCTAGTTGCGTAGTCACGATGTCTGGTCTCATCCAGTGATGGGGCATCGCCTACAAAAAGAGATAATATTAAATTTTAATTGTCAGTTTTTAAATATCATTGAACTAGTTCGGTAATATTAATAAAAAAAATTGCAATGAGATTATTTACCTGGTGCACCAGTTGTCGCCGCTGACCTAGTTGCGTTGTCACGATGTCTGGTCTCATCCAGTGACGGGGCATCGCCTACAAAAAAAAGATAATATTAAATTTTAATTGTCAGTTTTTAAATATCATTGAACTAGTTCGGTAATATTAATAAAAAAATTGCAATGAGATTATTTACCTGGTGCACCAGTTGTCGCCGCTGACCTAGTTGCGTAGTCACGATGTCTGGTCTCATCCAGTGACGGGGCATCGCCTACAAAAACAGATAATATTAAATTTTAATTGTCGGTTTTTAAATATCATTGAACTAGTTCGGTAATATTAATAAAAAAAATTGCAATGAGATTATTTACCTGGTGCACCAGTTGTCGCCGCTGACCTAGTTGCGTAGTCACGATGTCTGGTCTCATCCAGTGACGGGGCATCGCCTACAAAAACAGATAATATTAAATTTTCATTTTCATTTTTTAAATATCATTGAACTAGTTCGGTAATATTAATAAAAAAAATTGCAATGAGATTATTTACCTGGTGCACCAGTTGTCGTCGTTGGGACTGTTGCCTTGTCTTCCTCTCTGGTGGTAAGATCCTCAAGGGAAACATTCTCTGTCATTTAAACAAAAAACGTTATAAGGACAACCATCAAGGTATAATTAGAAAAAATTATAAGTGGAAATTAATTACCGTCATGGCCCTCATTGATAGTAGCATTGTCGGCCTGGTCCCTACTACAATGATCAGGTTGCACGTGAGGATCATCTACATTTGGCTCTAAAACTGGGTTATTTGCGTCGTCTGTAGTGTTGCTCCCCTAATTTAAACAAAGTTGTTAGACATTAAATTTATGGATGAAAACAAACATATTGAAAGGTTAATGTTTTACCTTATCAGGCATTCTGGATCTTGGGACCTGCCCCGAGCTTATGCGACGTTCAACTACGGCTTGATAGCCAAAATGGAAAGCGATATTTTTATCTTCCTCTATTGTTTATGTTCCAAAGTCATCACCCTACATTACATATGTCTGTGTATTTTTAATCATATTTGATAGGATTACAAAAACGTTGGAAGGCGATACAATTAATTATAAGATGTTTAGCTACTTAATTACAATTCTTGCGGCCAATTTCAAGTAGCCACCCTAGCCTAGCTTGTGATGGCCCTTTTTTTCAATCCTAGCTTTGGTTGCCTTTGAGGTGTCAGGCAACCTAGCATCAAAATATTAAAGTCAGATATGACGTGGCACACTTTTATTTTAGACATGAGAAAATTAAAGCTATTGAATTAAAGTTGTAATACCTTGCGGGTCCAGTTGGTATTTTTCCTTCTTTCTTTGCCCTTTTCTCTTTTCCGTCATGGATGAGTGCTCTCCACTCACTCTCTAGAACTGTGAGAGGACGCTCATATCTAGGGTTAAATTGAAATTGCGTCCTATAGGTGTCCTTGGTATATTTCAAATATTTGCCGGCAACTCAAGCCACCGCTGTTCTGTCAAATATGCCGACCCCAAAAAGGGTTTCTAGATAATCTAGAAGTTCTTTTTTCAGGTTGGAACTCTGGGAATTCCACCCTGTGCGTATGGTTGGGCCAAAAATTACCAACTCATGGCTCTCCAGATACCTGTAGAACTCATTGTTTCCTACACAGAAAAAAAAGAAGAAGATATTATCATTAATTTAAAAATAAAAATCGTGATAAATATGTTTTAGATAAAGTACATGAAATAGTTAAAATATTAAAATTTACCCGGGAGTTGTACATGCTTTATAGGGACACCTTCATCGTTCACCAACAACGTGCCATTAATGGTCCCTGTGGAGCTGACACGTGTAGCTCCAGGAAACGCAATAATGTAGTTGGCCATATCGGCCTCATCATTGCCAACACGTTCAGCGGTTGGCTGGGTGTCTGCTTGGGCAGGGTGTGTTTCTTGGCTAGCACCTAAAGGAGTAGAAGGTGTACGAGAGGGTTGTTGGGCAATCTCTTGCCCTTGTGTCCCACTACCACCAACACCGGGTTCAGCAAATGCCAGAAAACGCTACATACAAAAGAATTTTTTGTTAGTTTAGTCAATGTAAAAATTAAAAATCAAACTATCACAATTCATCTCATGCAGAACAAAAAAAATATCCTTTTGACTTTTTATTATTACCTGATATCTTTCTAGCTGGCTCATAAGTTGTTTTATCTTCTCTTATGTTTCAGGTGTTTGAGGCGCGTCTATCAAAGTATTAAATTCTGACCTTGCATCTCGTGCCTTTTTTCGCAACAAGAACACTGGAGATAGGGATGAAGAAAGCTCTTCCTCAAAGAGGGAATCATCGGGCGTACCATGGCTAGGTGTCTGCATATTTGAAAAAAATTAATATTATTTCAATTATGTAAATAACTAAAATACCTGAATATAGAGCAATGCTGGCACTTTACATGTTCTTCCGCTGGCCTCTTTCCGCGATCATCCCGTCTCTGGGTTGTTCCTGCACTGCTCTCATCAGTCTGCCACATTGCAATAAAATTATAAATGTAACAACTTGAAAACAATATCTAACTTAAAAACACAAAATGAAAACTGAAATAATTTCTAATAAGACACCGGACGACAAAGTTAGAGTTTCAAATATGCCTTGCATTGAATTCAGTCCTGGAAACATGTCATTGCACATTAAGGCACCCAAACAAGGGACGAGTTGACAATGAAGACCTTATTGAATATATTGTTGGAGCAACTTCTAGTAAACTTGTTGTGAAGACCTTGAGGACATTTTTGGAGCAACATTGTTGAAGCTGATGGTATAGCATTGTTGGAGACGATCTTGAAGGGCCTTGAAGTGAAGCTTTTGGAGCGACTATTGAAAAATCATTAGAGAATTTAAGTAAGGCACTTTCTATCTTCCATCACCTTTTTCCTTTCAATATCCTTTAAACGATTTTGTTGATATTTAATGTTTGAAATCACGTTATAATTCCTTGATTATATGTGTTTGGGGACTAGAATAATTTCACACTAAACCATGCAAACTTAAAAGTAACTTAACGGATCCATAAAGTAATAATAATCATAATTCCTAATTTCCTATTGTACGATATGATGCAAATTATTCAAACATGAAGCAATGAAGACATGCAATGTCTGAATTTCAAAATTGATGAACCAATACAAGAAGTTAGAAACTACAACTTTGATTCAATACTCTGTGTCCTAACTCCAGGAAGGAATCTAGTTTGTAGTACAGAACATGCATCATGTATTATCAATTCTTAATTGACAACAACTAAAGGTCATCTACATCATCAATTCCTTCCCATGTGTTTTTATGTTATATTCCTTATAAAAGTGTCAAATTTCTCTCAAAGTAAGAAACCACTGAATAAAATAAAAAATAGTTGAGATATGATTGAGAAATGGTCATTTATTTCTTAAAAGGATCTTCACGATTTCTTTGGTTGTTTTTCATATCAAGAAACAAGAAATGACCTAAGAAACTATCGTGCTATAATATAAGAAACAACACGGTGCAATGGCCATTTTCAAAGCCAAATGATGTCCATTGAGGACATGGCCTTTATTTGGTTCCTGTTTCATAGGAGTTTCAGGTATAAATGGAACTTTTTTGTATCATTTCCAGTAGTAAAAAGGGAAAACCTTCTTTTTCCATGGGAAATAATTTACCTTTCCTTTTTCAAGATAATCTAAATCACAAAAAATATGAACTATACTGCACAGATTCTTGGATAATGTGAAAGTGCAAAAGGAATACCCTACACAAGTGATGCACACATGTACACTTGAACACTAACTTATTTTTGTAGTTGAAATGCTTGTTTTCATTTAAATGTAGGGTTTTTAAAGCAGGGAGAAATAATGGCTGCCAATTTAATAAGCGTTTCTTTGGGAAAAATTTAAATCTTGTACTGGGTGATGAAGATAATAGAGGGTGTTGAATCTTGATTCTTGACATTGTGTTTAACTTGAATAACTCAAATGATTATAAATATCAGTCGATGAGTTCTTTTTTCAAGTATGTCACTCAAAACTCTTATGTCAAAGCATTGTATGATGGCTAGCATTTGCTTGTTTCCCTTTCTTCGGTTCAATGTAAAAAGTATATTAATATATTGGAGCACGAATGATAACTACAATTGTTTGCTCTGCAGTATATCCAGCCCCAAGATTATGAAATTTTTTCTCAAGTGGAGCTATTTGGTTAGGCTGTAGGGTCAACCCTCTATAGGAGGAAGGGCCTGTAGTAAGAACTTACCATTTTGCAAGAGGCACGAGGGGGGCCAATGCGTGCCTCCAAGGGCGGGGGCGAATGCGTGCAGGCTCGGGCGAATCTTCGTGCAAGAGCTCAGGGCGAATGTTGAGGGCGAATGCTTGAGGGCGAATGTTGTTCTGCAAGAGCGGAGGGCGAATGCACACGTGATATCAGACGTTAATGTAGCACACATGTACATTTGAACACTAATAGATTTTTGTGGTTGAAATGCAATGCTTGTTTTCATTTAAATGTAGGGTTTTTAAAGCAGGGAGAAATAATGGCTGCCAAATTAATAAGCGTTTCTTTGGGAAAAATTTAAATGTTGTATTGGGTGATGAAGATAATAGAGGGTATTGAATCTTGATTCTTGACATCTAGAGAGAACCCTACAGCCTAACACAATCCAATGGAATTGACCAAAAAAACCCCAAATAGAGTAAACCCTACTATAGGAGGAAGGCCTAAGAACTTACCATTTTGCAAGAGCTGACGGTGAATGCTGTTCTGCAAGAGCTGAGGGCGAATGCTGAGGGCAAATTCTGTTCTGCAAGAGCTTAGGGCGAACGCTGAGGGCAAATTCTGTTATGCAAGAGCTGAGGGCGAATGCTGTTCTGCAAGAGCGGAGGGCGGATGCGTGCGTGATATTAGCTATTGCGACGGATACGAAACAATAAAATCATTTTTATGTAGCGTGCATATAAGTTTCGTTTATGCATTTAGCGCGCATATCAGTGTCGTTATACCGACGGCGAAAAAGGCGTCGCTATTGCAACGAAGGTCTCCAAACGTCACAATTACGACACTTAGACATTGTGTCGCACTTGTAGTCGTCGCAATAGCGACGCTTTGGGACATAGTGTCGCCAGTGCGACGTCTTCCTCCAAACGTCGCGGTGGCGACACTTTTTAAGTGTCGATATTGCGACACCTTTCTATAAACGTCGGTATAGAGACGGTTTCGGGCGGGATGGAAAAAGTTGGGGAGAATTTCCGACATTTGGTCAAAAGCGTCGGAACCAAGTGTCGGAATTTCCGCCAAATGTAGTAGTGACTAGATCATGATAGGATTAATATAATTCTTTGAGTCTCATAATTCTCAAATTGATTACTATACTCCACATCCCCTTCACCTTACCTTCATCCCCATAATCCACATAAAAATTCATTTGACAACTTGGCGTATGGCTCTTATAGTCCATTTTAAGCCATTGATCAACATCCCTACGCATTTCGGTTCCATGTCTCATTATTCTCAAATTGATGATTCCAAGCAACCATCCCATACTCCAGATCCTCTTCACCTTACTTTCATCCATAGAATCCACCTATAAATTCATTGGAAAACTTAGTGCATGGATTTTATAGTCCATTTTAAGCCATTTATTAACATCCTTGTGCATTTGAACATCATTTAAAATTAAATCATTACAATCCCATTACATCATAGTATTCCTAGCTCCTCTTGTTGTTTTATTGTCCCAAAATATTAAATGTTCACTCCCTAACTACCTACCTAACTACAAACTTGTTACATGAGCATATGATATGCATGAAAACTACCTTATCGAGCCATCTAAGAAAAAATAGAATATTCATAAGGACTAGGAAGAAATAACAAGTCCAAGCATTGATTAGGGGTGAGGTGATGTAACCAAATTTTCTATAACATCCATAATCATGAATCCTTTGAGGGGAAATTTTCTTTGTGGTTCACAATACCATGTCTGAGGTTGTTACAGGATGAGGGTTATGGTTTCCTTACGCATTTTTCACACTAGAAGACCTTTCCAAGAGGTCACCTAGCGAGGTTCTCAGAGTGTGGATTATGTTAGAAATAGGAGGGTAGTATTGAACCTCACTGCGTCACGTTATATTTGTTATTGTTTTCATTGACAGGAGATGGTCTAGCTGATGATTGAAAACTCGAACACGGATTTTATTTTTTGCCAAATTATCTATAATATGATGGATTGGAATTTCGGCATGGAGGAAGAGTTGGTAGATTATTCAGAAAATCCATCCATGAATATTTCCATCTAAACAATCCCTCCACATCAGCACCAAGGGATGGAGACAAAATCGACATATGGATCCCCAAATATGGGAATATTTGTTTCGTTGTCAAATTTATCAGATGGGGCTCCCATCCCCACTCCATTCCTCCATGGACTGCTATAACTTTCTCAGGCTCACAACCAACACGAAGACTAGACTCTACACGAAAACCCTATTGTAGGATGGTCGACTCCTCTAGAGCACCTAGTCTTCTAGGATGATTTTTCTATAGAATCCCTAAGATTCACATAAACATGTTTTAACCCTAGTAGTCCATAAAAAAATGGGTAATTTCTAAGGACTTGAGGCACATCACAGGTCGATTATATTGACGAGAAGTTATGCCTACAACAATCAAGGGAAATACTTTAGGATGGGACTCACAACACTCTGCAAACAATCAATGACTATCCAAATTTTTCCGACACCATCAAATCCTAGTGGGGAAGGGGTTTCATAGTCTATGGGCGAGTACAATGGAATTAGGGCATACAAAAACATAAATGCTCTAGCTTGCATAGGGATGAGGCCCATGCTGAGGAGCAACTACAGGTATAGCTTCCTAGGACAAGGAGAGGCGCCACCAGAAGAACTTCGAGAAGATTAAATGCCCCAAGGTCAAGGATAAAAATAGGGCTCTCAGCATTAGAATTGATGGTATTATGGACATGACCGATGAGGTTTTGGTTGGCATATTTATGGGTTGGAACTACTCCACCTCCCATCTCAAGAAATGGTTACAAGAATTTTGGGGACAAGTTGTAGAGGCCCTCCCTACGATTTTCATTATGAAAAAGGGATGGCTTTCTTTGAGGTTCAATAGGGAAGAACATGTGAGTTGTCCTCTCACACTACTGGAATATTAATATGGCACCAGTTTAATTGAAGCAATGGTCCCTAATGTTCGACCCAGAGCATGAGAAGTTGGGTGCTAATCCCATTTGGGTCAGATTTTGGGCCTTCCCCTTCAGCTCTAGATGGAATATGTTTTTCGATTCATTGGCGACAATTTAGGGCAATATTTGGACTTTGAAAGATCATATCTAGAGACTAGTAGAATGTCCTATGCAGGATATTGGTTTATCTTAAAACAAGGGAGGATTTTGTGAACCTGATACTTCATTACAGAGAGCTTGTTCACAACCAAATTCTTGACTACAAAGGCGTCCCTTCATATGTCGCCGGCGCCATGAGGTTAGGAATGTTTGAAAAGAATGTCCATTGGTACTAAAGGAGAACTGGAAAGAAAATAAAGACAGGAATGGCAATCAGTCGGTTGGGGGCCTAGCATCAGTAGAGGAATATCCTGGAAATCCTACTCAGGTACGCTCAACTCCACGACCAAAGACAACATTGCAAAAGGAGGAAGTCTGCGGATCATTGCACCTCAGATGCATAAGGAGGAGAATATTTGAGGATGGGCCAACGTGCCTCTGCTACTCTATCGGGTATTATTTCTCTTTCACCTCCTCTTACTTGTAGCATTGTTTCGTCACTCTCAGAATATATTCCCTCTTCTATTGTTTCCTCTTTTTTTCACTACAATATCCCATCCTAAAATTTGGGGGCCCATTCTTGCCTGATCTACACTATCCCTATATGTTGCCCAATACCATCTCCTACTTTACCCGCTCCTGGAGACACCTCCTCGGGATCCAACAATGGGCATAGATACAACATTTGATCCCTAACAAGATATTTTATTAGACCTATAGTTATTGTCGAACATGGGTCTGTTTAGGGACCTCTCTCCCAATTTAGGGTTCCTAAAATATCTCATGGGAGACAATCACATATTTCCAAAGCCATGAATAAGGCTTCTCTTGATATTGTTTTTGGAAGACAATTATCACTAGAACGGTTCTTAAAGCAATAAATACCCCATCTTCGATTCTCCCATGAAGTGGCTCTCTTACAACTTTCGTGGGTTAGCTAGCCCCTCCAATAAGATATCACTCAAACATTTGGTATTATCTAATGGTCTTGACATCATATTTATAAAAGAAACATTGGGTTCCTTCTATAAGGTTGAACACACTCTGGAAATTTTATTTAAGAATTGGAATTTCTTCATTGTTGATGTGAGGGGTCGCGTCGAGGGGGGGTGGAAATTGGTATCAATTGTAAAAATCTGAAGATTATTAATGGTTAGGGACATGACAATTATGTTGCAATTGACATTTTCTCAGAATAATTCGTATTTCAAATCAGGATTTTTAATATATATGGACCTTTCCATAATCGAGTCTCCTTTTGGAATGATATTATGAAAGATATTTCATGAACATTGATAGTTTGATTATAGGGGGGTCTTATTTTCTCTATTCGAAGGTCAGAATATTGGGGCAATATTTCTGAAGTGAATTCTCTCTCTGATTACTTCTCCCACCTACTTGACTCCTGCATTCTTATTGATATCGATATGGCTAGAACTCTGCCTACTTGGAAAAATCGTTGAATGGGGGAGGATATGATCACTAGAAGACTACATCGTTTCTTGATTAAGGAGCCTCTCCTGAATCAATTTTCCCTATTCTAATAATGAGTTGGATCGGGGGGTTAATTTTATCACCATCCTATCTATCTCCAGTTAGTAGGACATTTCAACAAGCCTGGAGCCCCCTTCAAATTTAATGTGACATGGATTAAAGAGGAGGAGTTTAGGAATTTGGTCACTAGGAATTGGCACTCCTATGAGTTTAGGGAGGACAAATAAATTTCTTCAAAATTCAATGCAAACCTATGTAATCTAAATAGGAAAACATTGGAGTGAATTAAAGGAAAAATACAATGAGATGAAGAAGTTGCAAGGAAAATTGATGCTAAATTGGAACAATTAGAAAATCTTGGAGGAGGGGGATATCCATCCAAGGAATCAATATTACACCTCATATAATTAGAAATGACTAAAAGGATAATTATAGAATCCATAGAAGAGTATTGGAGGCTTAAAAGTAGGGTGATATGGATATAGGAAGGGAATGAAAACACAAAATTATTTCAAAAATATACGAAGGGGAGGAAATCCACTAATATTATTTGGTCCCTCGTTGACGCTATTGGAAATAGGGGATGAAACTTTAGATATTTGACCTGGATGGGAGTTCAACACTTCCAATCTCTCTTCTCAACTCCTCAGGAGGCTTCTATTGGGGAAATCATGAATATTTCCCAAGCCTTCCCTAGTTCTGAGGAGGACAATGAAGACTTATTGCAGCTTGTATCTGCAGAGGAGTTGGAGGTTATCTTACACCGGTTCAAAAAGGATAAAATTCCATGACCAGACAGGTGGAATGTAGAATTCATAGAATTCTACCTTAGTTTCTATGAAGTACTTGGTCCTGGCCTATTGAAAGTAGTGGAATAATGTCAGACCTCTGGGCAAATGTATGTGTCATTCAACTCTACCTTCATGGCACTTATTCCTAAGTCAAATGACCCAACTACTTTTGATGACTACAGACTAATCTCGCTATGCAATGTCCTATATAAGATCATAACCAAAATCATAGCCAACTAACTCAAGTCAATTGAATCTCACCACATTTCACAGGAACAATTCGCTTTCTTGGAGGACATTTAGATACATGAAGCCATAGGTGTGGCTAAGGAGGGGATTCATAGTTTAAAGACAAATAAATCAAATGGCATGATTTTTAAAATTGACCTATCAAAATATTTTAAATAGAGCTATTTGGCTCTACACCAGATTGATGCTTACCCATATTTGTTTCAACATCTCCTTCATTAACTGGATAATGTGTTGTATCACATCTACATCGTTTTTAGTCCTAGTCAATGGTTCTAATAAAAATTTCTTCCTCACCAAAAGAGGGCTTCATCAAGTTTTCCCACTATATCCCTTATTATTTCTACTGATAATTGAAGGTCTGAGCAGACTGATATCCAAAGCCAAAAGCATAGGATCTCTCAGGGGGTCACTTATTGCTGGGGAAATCCTCATCACTCACTTATTGTTCGTTGATGATGTATTGATATTCCTAGATGGATCGCATAGTGAATTGATATAATTCAAATCTATTTTGGACTTATTCTGCAAGGAAAAATGTATGACTCCAAATAATGTGAAATATACTCTCACAATTAATGATTGTTTGGAGCTCGAAACAACATTTTTTCGCAGTATTTTCCCCCTCCAAATTAAGACTCTCGATGAAGGGATAAAATATCTGGGGTTTCAGCTCAAAACAAATGACTACAATAAAGGCGATTAAATGTGGCTAAAATTGAGAACACAATAAAATAATTGTGTCACAAATGGCTATCTAGAGCTGGAAGATTGGTTCTTATCAAAGTTGTACTAGAAGCCACATCAGTCTTCTCGATGTCTTTATCCTAAAGGCATATTGAATATCATTCAAAGACATTGTTGTGGTTTCCTTTGGCGTGGTGAGAAGGAAGGACAAACTTTTGCATGGGTCAGATGAAAAGAATTACACTTCCCAAAATGTGGGGTGGTTGGGGCATATAAGACCTACTATGTTTCTCTCAAGCCCTGGATACCAATGTAACAGCCCTGGCAAAAATCCATTTAAAAATATATAACACCATGATTTATGGGACATGTATTCCAAGTTGAATGGTGGGAAAAACATCCTATCAGCTTTTCATTCAGTTTATTATGGCTAAAGGAAACTAGCAAAGGAAATGGATAAAGATTTGTTAAGGAAAAGTGGCATTTATTGGCATTTATTTATGAAAATAGTGGAAAATAGGAGAAAAGGAAGGTGAAAGGTCATAGGTTTCATGTGAGGAGGAAAATGAAGGAAAATAATGGGAAAATGAAGAAAATAGAGGCATCATTGATAAAAAGTCTCATGAGGATCACTTGGTAAGATTTTGTCAGTCCTATGGTGGAACTCTCTTATATTATCTCTCTCTCATACTCTTGGACACTTGGATTTTTCTTGGAGCACTAATGGAGAGTGTGGCATACTTGGTGATTTGGAGTAAGAAGGCAAAGGAAGAGCATGAAAGCGCAAGAGTACAATAAGATCAGCATCTACAACATCTACAGTTGCATGTACGTTTTCCTCACTACACTACTACATTTGGCGGAAATTCCGACACCTGTTTCCGACGCTTTTGACCAAATGTCGGAAATTTTCCCAAATTTTTTCCATCCCGCCCGAAACCGTCGCTATACCGATGTCTATAGAAAGGTGTCGCAATACCGACACTTAAACTAGTGTCGCAATTACGACGTTTAAAGGAAGACGTCGCAATTGCGACACCATGGCCCAAAGCGTCGCTATTGAGACGACTCTAAACGTCGCAACGGTGACACAATGTCTAGGTGTCGCCATTGCGACGTTTGGAGGCACCGTCCTAATAGCGACGCCTTTTGCGCCGTCGGTATAGCGACAGTTATTTTCGCGCTACATAAAAATACCAAACTTATATGGGCGCTACATAAAAATTCGAAACTTATATGCGCGCTACATAAAAATGTTTGGTATTTGTCGCAATAGCTACGTTTGATATCACGCGCGCATTCGCTCTCTGCTCTTCCAGAACAGCATTTGCGGTCAGCATTCGAGCTCAGCTCTTGCAGAACAGCATTTGCCCTCGGCATTCGCCCTCAGCGTTCGCCCTCAGCTCTTGCAGAACAGCATTCGCCCTCAGCGTTCGCCCTCAGCTCTTGCAGAACAGCATTCGCCCTCAGCTCTTGCAAAATGGTAAGTTCTTACTGCAGGCCCTTCCTCCTATAGTAGGGTTGACTCTATTTGGGTTTTTTTTGGTCAATTCCATTAGATTGTGTTAGGCTGTAGGGTTCTCTCTAGATGTCAAGAATCAAGATTCAATACCCTCTATTATCTTCATCACCCAATACAAGATTTAAATTTTTTCCCAAAGAAACGCTTATTAATTTGGCAGCCATTATTTCTCCCTGCTTTAAAAACCCTACATTTAAATGAAAACAAGCATTGCATTTCAACTACAAAAATCTATTAGTGTTAAAATGTACATGTGTGCTACATTAACGTCTGATATCACACGCGCATTCGCCCTCCACTTGCAGAATAGCATTCGCCCTCGGCATTCGCCCTCGGCTCTTGCGGAAACGACGTCGCCTTCGCTTGTTTGTGACTCTTGCGGAAAAACGGCCATTCGCCCTCGACGTGCATGCCCCCGAGCTCTTGCGGGGCAACGTGCATGCACAGTTCGCCCTCAGCTCTTTCGAAATGGTAAGTTCTTAGCATTCGCCCTCGGCTCTTCTTGACTTGACCCTTTACCCTCGGCGTCGCCCTCAACGTTCGCCCCTCGGCTCTTGCGGAGACAACATTCGCCCTCAGCGTTCGCCCTCAGCTCTTGCAGAGCAACATTCGCCCTCAGCTCTTGCAAAATGGTAAGTTCTTACTGCAGGCCCTTCCTCCTATAGTAGGGTTGACTCTATTTGGGTTTTTTTGGTCAATTCCATTGGATTGTGTTAGGCTGTAGGGTTCTCTCTAGATGTCAAGAATCAAGATTTAATACCCTCTATTATCTTCATCACCCAACACAAGATTTAAATTTTTCCCAAAGAAATGCTTATTAATTTCGCAGCCATTATTTCTCCCTACTTTAAAAACCCTACATTTAAATGAAAACAAGCATTGCATTTCAACTACAAAAATCTATTAGTGTTCAAATGTACATGTGTGCATCACTTGTGTAGGGTATTCCTTTTCCACTTTCACATTATCCAAGAATGTGTGCAGTATAGTTCATATTTTTTGTGATTTAGATTGCCTTGAAAAGGAAAGGTAAATTATTTCCCATGGAAAAAGAAGGTTTTCCATTTTTATAGGTTGTTTGGACTTACGTGGAAAAATTTATGGTATGCCTTTCATATTATGTAGTTTAAATTTGAATTAACTGATTATTCTACATGAAAATATAATTACCTATGTGATGTCCTTCATCACTAATTAAAATTATAGGCTTTCAATTTCCTAGACTCTAACTCATCTGATGCTAAATTCTAGGTTCACATTGGTGGATCACTCTTCCATTGATTTCCTTTCCCTCTGGATCTTGTCATACTTTAAAAGTCATCAATGATACATATATTATTTAAGGTATCCCAAAAGGCTTTATAGTAGAACATATTGTGAAGTTTTTTTGACACTTGAGGATTCTTTTTAGAACTGCAACGTGGTCTATGCTATCGAGTTATATATTAAGCAACTTGTCCTTAATAACCACACTATGAGGTAGGTTCAACCAGTTTGAACTTGTTGGGACATAGCATATGAAGTTGTGTGATGAGTCCATATCACAAGTCTATTATGGTGAAAAAAGTGAAGACATGTAATGATAGTTATTATGTTAACATTACTAGAAACATTTTCGAAATTATCCATGCTATCAAGATGTCAAAATTCCAGGCATTAGGTGTCAATACTCGTAGCTAATAGATAATAATAATAATATAAAAAAAAATCACATCTTTATTCTTGAAATATGATTGTTACACATTGGTAACCTAGTTCATGAGTTACTATCACCCAAAGATTGCAAAACAAACTTAAAATATAAATTAAACCAACATAAGAATCCAACTAAGGGTTTCTCGACAAAATCATGCCATAACCTGGCATTTTGAAACCCAAATTTGAATCCATCATAAGTAATACAATGCAAACTCAGATGGATTTTCAATGCATGTTTGCATGCTACACTTATTCTCTGTCTAGATATCATTTTTAAATGGAACCATTAGTCAAGCCCACAGTCCTTTTTATGTGAAAAATTTCAGCTCTATTTGAGCTCTTTTTTGCTCCACCACCTCCATAAACCAGTGTTACATGGGGTCTCGCCCCCCCACCTAGGGGTCTAGATTCCTCGCCCCCTCGCGCTTCGGGGTCTTGGGGACTTCTAGGGGATGTTTCCCTCACGCCCCCTCACGTCCCCTCACCGCCCCTTTAGTTTATGGTTTCGTGTTAAAAGTTGATGTGCCACTTAGCATATTTGAGAATCCAAGTGATTCTGATTCAGATGGTGACATGGTTGATCTTGATATATTCGTGCAGAAGTTGGATGCAGAGACTAGTGGGGCATTAACTTGAGCATTTATGCTCATTTATCAATATGATGATATCATTTGATATTCATATGTTATGTTTTATGTTTTATGTTTCAGACATAACTTATTTGCGTTTAAGTTTTATGTTTCAGACTTGAGTTGTAAACTTCAGTTTAAACTCTATTTTGAATCTTGATATAATATGTCATATGATATCTTAAACTTTATTTTCATTGTACATTGTTGGTAGTTACATTAATGATTATATAGTTACAAACTTACAAACTTACATGCATGATTGTATGATGTATGTTTTAACTTTTAACTTTTAAATTTGTTTCAATTATATGATTCATCATTCATCGATTTGTAATTTATCATTTATGATTTATCTTTCATGATGCAAGTGTATGATGACTGTATATACATTCCTTGCAAAAATATAGTTACATTTTAAATATTAAATTTTATAATTTTTATGACCCCGACGTCCCCCCACGTTTCCTGAAAATTGGTAGGGAGCTTTTGCATAGGCCGCTCCCGCGCTCCCTCGCCCCCTCGCTCCCACCTCCAGGGACTTGGTGGAAAATTTCCATAAACATATGCAAACATATATCATGATCTTGGAATTCCATTACATATGTATGTGCCAATGTTCCATAATCATGCCCCATCATCAATTTAAGAAATTTCCATTGACTATCAAATTATGGAGGGGGGGAACTTTTTGCTGCAACATTTGGCTCAAAATCAGGGACCATCTCCGTATGAGGTGAATGAGAACTATAGATATTTGAAGAAGTAGATTAGTGCCTTTTCCTCTGGCCATGGAGTCATATACGGTCATCCATCACAAAAATTTGTCTTTGTTCATTCTCACCTTGAAAGTTGCAAAAATTCATGCCCTAATTGAAACGACACTAAATTTGAAAGATATAATAAAAATACAAGCTAGAAGTGCCCTATTAATACAAAGGGAAAACCTTCCTACCTACCCTAACTGAGATAAATTTTGATTGAATAGGAAACATGATATTTCCTATGGAGTTGATCCAGCAACTTGTTAAATGTATGGGACTAAATCATGCATTTGATTTCCAGGGAAACATGCGCATGAAGAGAAAAAGTGCAGAATTAATGGAAAATCCATACATGCCACTTATAAAAACTACACCGAAAGGTCAAAAAATACTTAAGTCCTTAACTTAATTTGAATCCAAAAATTACAAAACAGGATTAGTGAAAACACGAGTGGTGTGGGTGAACAACATAAATAAAAAGTGAGGATACCTTTCCCCAAGATGCCTTTGTCACCGTTGTATGAAAACATGTTTTCCTTTCCCTTTATACATGCAAGTGAATGCATTATAAGTATGGTGTTTTCCCAGAATAGGAGAAGCCTACTTAAATATATCATTCGTGGATTGAATGTTTGGGTGCCTTAATGTGCAATGACATGTTTCCAGGACTGAATTCAATGCAAGGCATATTTGAAACTCTAACTCTGTCTTCCGTTGTCTTATTAGAAATTATTTCAGTTTTCATTTTGTGTTTTCAAGTTAGATATTGTTTTCAAGTTTTTACATTTATAATTTTATTGCAATGTGGCAGACTGATCAGAGCAGTGCAGGAACAACCCCGAGACAGGATGATCGCGGAAAGAGGCCAGCGGAAGAACATGTAAAGTGCCAGCATTTCTCTATCTTTAGGTATTTAGTTATTTACATAATTGAAATAATATTAATTTTGTTCAAATATGCAGACACCTAGCCATGGTACGCCTGATGATTCCCTCTTTGAGGAAGAGCTTTTTTCATCCCTATCTCCAGTGTTGTTGTTGCAAAAAAAGGCACGAGATGCAACGTCGAAATTTAATGCTTTGATAGATGCGCCTCAAACACCTGAAACAAAAGAGAGGATACAACATCTTATGAGGCAGCTAAATAGATATCAGGTAATAATAAAAAGTCAAAAGGATATTTTTTTTGTTCTGCATGAGATGAATTGTGATAGTTTGATTTTTAATTTTTACATTGACTAAACTAACAAAAGTTCTTTTGTATGTAGCGTCTTCTGGCATTTGCTGAACCCGGTGTTGGTGGTAGTGGGACACAAGGGCAAGAGATTTCCCAACAACCCTCTCATACACCTTCTACTCCTTTAGGTGCTAGCCAAGAAACACACCCTGCCCAAGCTGACACCCAGCCAACTGCTGAACGTGTTGGCAATGATGAGGCTGATATGGCCAGCTACATTATTGCGTTTCCTGGAGCTACACATGTCAGCTCCACAGGGACCATTAATGGCACATTGTTGGTGAACGATGAGGGTGTCCCTATAAAGCATGTACAACTCCCAGGTAAATTTTAATATTTTAACTATTTCATGTACTTTATCTAAAACATATTTATCATGATTTTTATTTTTTAATTAATGATAATATCTTCTTTTTCTTTTGGTTTTATTCTGTGTAGGAAACAATGAGTTCTACAGGATTCTGGAGAGCCATGCGTTGGTAATTTTTGGCCCAACCATACGTACAGGGTGGAATTCCCAGAATTCCAACCTGAAAAAAGAACTTCTAGATTATCTAGAAGCCCTTTTTGGAGTCGGCACATTTGACAGAAAAGCGGTGGTTCAGGTAGCCGGCAAATATTTGAAATATACCAGGGACACCTATAGGACGCAATTGCAATTTAACCCTAGATATGAGCGTCCTCTCGCAGTTTCAGAGAGTGAGTGGAGAGCACTCATCCATGACGAAAAAGAGAAAAGGGCAAAGAAAGAAGGAAAAATGCCAATTGGACCCGCAAGGTAAATTACAACTTTAATTCAATAGCTTTAATTTTCTTTATGTCTAAAATAAAAGTGTGCTACATCATATCTGACTTCAATCTTTTGATGCTAGGTTGCCTGACACCTCAAAGGCAACCAAAGCTAGGATAGAGAAAAAGGGCCATCACAAGCTCGGCCGGGGTGGCTACTTGAAATTAGCTGCAAGAATTGTAATTAAGTAGCTAAACATCTTATAATTAATTGTATCGCCTTCCAACGTTTTTGTAATCCTATCAGATATGATTAAAATACACAATCATATATAATGTAGGGTGATGACTTTGGAACAATAACTACAGAGGAAGATAAAAATATTTCTTTCCGTTTTGGCTATCAAGCTGTAGTTGAATGTCGCAGAAGCTTGGGGCAGGTCCCAAGATCTACAATGCCTGATAAGGTAAAACATTAACCTTTCAATATTTTTGTTTTCGTCCATAAATTTAATGTCTAACAACTTTGTTTAAATCGGGGGAGCAACACTACCGACGAGGTAAATAACCCAGTTTTAGAGCCAGATGTAGATGATCCTCTCGTGCAACCTGATCATTGTAGTGGGGACCAGGCCGACAATGTTGCTATCAGTGAGGGCCGTGACGGTAATTAATTTCCACTTATAATTTTTTCTAATTATACCTTGATGATTGTCCTTATAACATTTTTTGTTTAAATGACAGAGAATGTTTCCCTTGAGGATCTTACCACCAGAGAGGAAGACAGGGCAACAGTCCCAACGGCGACAACTGGTGCACCAGGTAAATAATCTCATTGCAATTTTTTATATTAATATTACCGAACTAGTTCAATGATATTTAAAAACTGATAATTAAAATTTAATTATTATCTGTTTTTGGAGGCGATGCCCCGTCACTGGATGAGACCAGACATCGTGACAATGCAACTAGGTCAGCGGCGACAACTGGTGCACCGGGTAAATAATCTCATTGCAATTTTTTTTATTAATATTACCGAACTAGTTCAATGATATTTAAAAACTGACAATTAAAATTTAATATTATCTGTTTTTGTAGGCGATGCCCCGTCACTGGATGAGCCCAGACATCATGAATACACAACTAGGTCAGCAGTGCGGGTTGAAAGGCACGAAACAGGAGCAGAGCACGATGATATTGATGATGTAATTAGGAGCTTTAAAAATAGGAAGAAGAAAAATAAAATTTGACAATGTAAAATATTGTATTATTATAAGACAAACGTTACCATACTTGGAACATTTTTTTGCGTTATATAAAAAACTCATTTATCATACTATTTTTATGTCAAGCATTAATTGCAATGTTTCCTTGCGTACTTTTTGTTGAATTGTTTTTTTACTAGTTATTGAATATTTTTTTTTATGCTCATGAAAGTAAAAATTGAAATATAGATTAGGTATTGGGGAATTGAGAGTGATGTGAGGGGGAGGGAGGGGCCATAAGAGCTTCCACCTTCACGTGGTTGGCCCTGTTTAGTAGAGAATAATTTATTGGAGCGATTTAATCTTGGAGCAAACCTCCCTTGATCTAGCGTAGCAACAAAAAAGTCACTGTTGACTTAGTTGCTACTCTTTGAGATCGTGGGAGGCTTGTTCCAAGTTCATGCGACTCCAATAAATTGTTCTTGAAACGAAGAGGAGCTTATTCAGGTATGTTTTGAAATTTTCAACATATGTTCTAACATTATCATAAGAATGCATCTTAGAGTAAAAAATACCACATCAATTACTTGTATTTATTGTATAGATAATGATGGATTTTGATTGACTTGGCAGTGTAGGTACAAATCCTCTTGCATCATGAGCAATACAACTTGTCAACCAGGGTCATGTCGAGGATATTTTTGCTTGTGCGCTTGACCAGGTTCGTAATGTCACATTTTGTAAGTTCCTTTACAGTTCATAATTCAATATTAAGCTTGTGCACGATTATTATCTAGGTTTTTTGTATGTGTTTTTTCATCTATTTGATTGTAAGCAACTATGCATGTTTCCCGTTGTTCACTATGATTTCTCCCATTACCACTCCCAGGATGAATCCGACTTTATTGTTACATAGGTTACTTTATTGTTACTATGATTTCTCCATTTACGATCTCATAGGTTACATCATGTAAAGTTGTCAATCTCAGGTTGGTGATGAGCTTTAGTTCTCCAGATTTGGGGCTTTTCTGATATTTTCTCCCTCATGTCATTTCTGCATCACCTCGTTGTTTGAGCATGCCAATTGTCTACCACTTGTACCAATTGGCACATGTCAATCTCTGAGTGGTGCCACATTTCACCTATTTTCAGTGAGAGTTTAGGGTTTCTCTAACATAGCTTCGGAAATCCGATTGAGTGCCTGCTTGAATATTGTCACATAATACTTATGGTTTGGATTGATGAGCATGTTCTGAATGGTTGGTTGATTCATAAGAACCACCCATAAATCTCCCTTCCTCTAACACACAGAAAATAAAAATTTCTTTGACAGGAGACAAAGTTTCAATACTTTGAAAACAAACTTCTATTCCCTTCAATAACTCAAAAAAAACTATTACACTACTTCCTCACTGAGAGGGATTACAAAATTATGACTGCTACAAAACGCAGTGCATAAAACCAACTCACTGTCTGTTCAAAACAAACATACTCTGTCTCTAAGACACTCTGCTGTGTTTTTCCCTTTCACACTGTTGTGCATACACACTTAAAAAGTTACACTCGGTTTTTCACTTTTTACACACTGCTATGTAATAAAAAATTTACGTACTGTCTATAAAAAAAACTACCAAGCTTTTTCGACCTTTTTATTTTTATATGCCGGAACATATAAAACATATTATAATAAACCCTCTTTTAAAAAAATAAAATTAAAACTAAATTCTATGGCCCACCTTTCATTTCGCATATGATATATATATAACATATGTATATATTAAACTATCAAAACATTAAAGAACCCTTTCCGTCAGACTTCAAAAGTCTAAATAGATTGAATTTCAAACCAAATTCACGTTCCAAAATGGGATGCTGACGTCTGCCTAATTTTAACTCGAATTCTCAATCCAATGTGCCCTATAAAAAATTCGGGTCCGGTTTTCAGGTTTTCAGATTCCCTTCAATTTCATGCGATCAAATATTAATGCTCCACGTGTCCTCCTTTTGAATTTACAAAACTGTCGGGTAAATTTCTGTTTGTTTAATTTCTGGTTGGTGAATTGCGTTAATGCTGGCTGTTGTGTTTAAATACAATCCTGTACAGAAATATGGGTGTGGCCGTCTACAAAAAAAACTTGCAGGAATTTTAAATGCTGAATTAAATTTCTGGATGGCATGCAAGCAACCTCCAAAAAAAAATGTTGCTGCTGCATCTGTCCTTCTGCTGCAGCAATTGAAGTTAAAATTCAACAGCACAGGGTTTAATAAGTGAGGGTGTAAAGGTAACTTTTTGTCGATAGTACTGGATTAAGATCATCTATTCATTTTTGTAGGGTCTTATGGTGTTTGGTTTTTTTAGTTTTGGGTTGGGCTTATTGAGTCTAAGATAGTTTTTGAGTGAAAAAATTGCTATCAGGTATTAAAAAATTTTGGTTCTTTTGTCAAAATTTATGAGCTTATTAGGAAATACAAAACTGACAATGGTTGTATCTTAAATTTGTGGAAAATAATTTGAAATGAAACCTTTTTGTTTAGGTTGTTGCAGCAGGTGCAAAACCCATTCAAATTACTAGGGGCATTGACAAGACAATAAAGGCCCTTGTTTCAGAACTCAAAATTTTGTCAAAGGAGGTAAACGCTTGCCTTTTGAGTAGACTGGTTTTCCTTTTTGCTGATGGTTTGGTGTATCTAATTGAATTAGTTGCCTAAGGTATTTTTGGTTGCAAACTCCTTTTCATTTTTCATACGGTATTGGCCTTGTGGAATACATTTGATTGTGTGGTCTTGTTAGATCTACAACATTTGTAGTTGTTTAGTCTTATGGCCGAGGTGCACTTTTATTATGGAAATAGTTGATGCAATATTGTCATTTAATCCTTACTGCAGGGTAGCATGTTGAGAAGTTTTTTGTGAAACATTTGGTATTCAAAATGACACTTGATCCTATACGGCATCATGCACTTGACTTCAAAATTTATATTCAAAGTGTGCCAGACAATTCTTGCAAAATTTCAAATATTTAGGTTGTTTTAAACCATTATCTTTTTCATGTATTGGATGCCGAAAATGTGAAAAAGACTTTGGTATGAAACCAACTGGTGAATAATTTCCAGCACAACAACCACTTCCAAGACATGATTTAGAAGTAGAACAAATGTGCTTATGAAGCATAGAAAGATATCCTTGATGCATTGTCAATGTTTGGCTAGGGTTATTTTTGGAGAAAATAACTACTTATTCCTAGAATAGTGATCTTCAATACAAGTAAATGCCAGAGAAGAGAGATCATCGTGTGACGCAACAAAACTGAAATTGGACCCCCAAGGAGAGCTGGTGTGTCTACAATCGCTGTGTCAGCATTTTCCCTTGGTGTACCCCGTTCTTTTCCTCCGGCCTGAGTCTTAATTGACTTCTTCTTTCTTCGGGTTTATTTATCAAATTCGTAGAATTTGATAAATAAATACTATCCACAATGGTTGGACTTTAATTTATATTCCCGACTTTATATTATCTCCAATCCTTATAACCAATGTTTAACTTTCAACACTTTGTATTTATACTCCTCGTTTCTTTTTAAATAAATAACTTGTAGTGAACTTTCGGCTCTATATTTCACCACCCAGCCTTACAACAATCACCCTCCAGACTTATGCTAATTATCCGCCAATCGTTTAATTAAACAATTTCATTATACTCCGGCCCCACCTATATATATCAATAAACAATCAAACACTCGTATCGTACCTGGCTATCCTCCGCACACCTTAGTTAACCTCCGGGCAAGTTCAACGTGCGACCACCGTCCGATGGCCCTTCTCCAAATCAACGACTCTTGGCAATTTCGCTCGGCTTCCAACGTCGGGCTTTAACATGCGATGGCGTGGGTTAAACGGTTGTTTGCCGGGGTCACTTCGCCACGTGTCGCATTCCCTATGGAATCGCTCGCGAATAGGAAATACTGCCTACTCCGCAAAAGCGGTGCGATATGGGCAACCCGCTTTTGTGATTCCGCTCGTGGTTTTGGTAGAGGGCTTGACCACGGGTGCATGTCTGGTTCCGCTAACCTTTTGTTTGTTAACTCATGTCCAATCCTCGGGTCAGGTTCCGAAAGCACAACAATTTTGTCTCTTTATTAAGCGGGATTTTAATATGTGTATTATCAAAGAAAACCAACACAAATTTTATAAGATGGGATCAAACAAAATTGTTCTTAAGTCGAGCCCGTCGGACTTCAAACGACGATAAACCATAATTCAAACCAAATTCGCGTTCCAAAATAGCCTGCTGACGTCGGCCAATTTTGTGACGCGAATTTCTTATCAAATTCGCCCTAATATTTTACGGGTCCGGATTTCCACTGCGCGAGCGGCCCAAACAGAGATCCGCTCCAATCAATTTTTGCCACGTGTCCTCAATAAAAACTTGCCCTGCTCCCGGCTGCGGGTGCATTCGATGGCGTTTAAGGTGATGGGACATGGATATGGCGATTTCACATCATTCGCATTAACATTTAACGCTGTTCAATTAAGTTTTCACATCAAATCTAGATTAATTAATTTTTAACACTGTTCAAGATCGGACCTCCACTCCTCTGAGCGATTCCGCATGCTCCAATTTGATCCGGCCTTCGGCTCTCATTATTAATGATCAGAGATTCATTATGACGGCCGTCCTTTGATTGCATTGCAGACGGGTCGACATAAAAAATGGCGTTTAGCCATGGTTTTTCAGACAAGCCGGTTGTTGGATTACACTGTCTGGTAACTGCGACGATAAGGAGAAGTGGCCAGCGGAACTTCTGCCTAGACTTTGCTGCATATTTCCATTTCTCTCGGTTATGTCTCTGTCTGTCTTCCTCTGTTAATTGGAATTCTGCTTCTTCGTCTCTTGTGCCCACTGCGCCTGAGATTGCACCCATGCCTCGCGTGCGTCATAGGATGCGTTGCCGCAGGGGGAGCACTAGAGGTCAATCCCGGCGCGCTCCCTCCAGCACCTCAACAGAGATGACTTCCGGCCAGTCCAGTGATTATTACTTAGGTAGATATCCAAATACTAGGAGTGGGCGGGGTCGGCTTGTAGCATCTGGCCACCGTATGGATTTCCCTGCTCCTGGCTTCCCCACCGCTAGTTCACCTTCTCCCACGACGCGCACTGCGCAATTTTCCTTTGATTGCACTCTCAACCGCCCGCGAATCACAGCTGTAGTCACTGTGGTCTTCCGCGAGGAGGCCCAAACGCAGGAAGAATGCACCGTCCGGCGGGTCTGAGCTCGGAAAAAGCCGGCCAGCATTCGGGCCTTCAGGAGGGGAGCCGTGGCATGCATGTGGAGGTAGCACCTAGCGATCCTGGACCTTCCGAATTAGGATGGTGCCGAATCGTGGAGGAACCAGCGGTGGATTAGTTTGGTTAATTTGTTTTTCTTGCTTAGCAGGCCCAGTTAATTGGGCTGCTTTTAGTTTATTTTACTGTGCTGGACCTTTAAGTAATATTTTTTAATTCTGTAAATTAAACGTTCAAGACTGGTTTCCCCGTATGAGGGCAGTCTTCTTAATTTTTTGATTTTTTGATGACAAATTTGCCATGAGTATGGCCGGGCAATGTTTTTGACTTCGGTGTAATTTTATTCGCAATGTTAATAGATTAACTTTACTTTGAATTCTCACATGATTAGCGTTTTTCTTGATGTGTTCAAGGATTTTGGGTACTTTAATTTGTATTTGGAACAATGGACGTCGGTACTCTATCTGTTGCTTTACTGTTCTACATACTACTATTTCACTTTCTTATAGATGCCTCGGGCATATTTGAATGCTTTCTCAGATTGTCGATAATCTCCATGTGGACCGTTATTGGATTTTATATCATGTCCCTGTATGGGGTATTTTTCTATCATTGTCTGGGGTGGTACTTCCACTTTTCTTGATGGATATTTGGGTTCCAATCTTCAGATGTGAAAATGTAATGACTTCATGGACTGTTTTACTTCATATAATATATTCAAAATAGCATTTTTTCTCTTTTGAAAAAAAAATGATTAATGTTTATCATTTTGCCTTCAAAACTAGCGATGCTGGTCTATGTTGCTGGTTTATTGATATGGTCTGATGGTCTTTTTATATTTTGGACATATCACACTCCTCACATGATTAGCGTTTTTCTCTGTTCGAGGATTTTGGGTACTTTAATTTGTATTTGGAACAATGGACGTCAGTACGTACTCTATCTGTTGCTTTACTATTCTACATACTGCTATTTCACTTTCTTATAGATGCCTTGGGCATATTTGGATGCTTTCTCAGATTGTCGATAATCTCCATGTGAACCGTTACTGGGTTTTATATCAAGTCGCTGTATGTGACATGGGGTATTTTTCTATCATTGTCTGGGGTGGGACTTCCACTTTTCTGGATGGATATTTGGGTTCCAATCTTAAGATGTGAAAATGTAATGACTTCATGGACTGTTTTACTTCATACAATATATTGAAAACATCATTTTTTTCTCTTGTGAAAAAAAAATGATTAATGTTTATCACTCTGCCTTCAAAACTAGCGATGCTGGTCTATGTTGTTGGTTTATTGATATGGTTTGATGGTCTTTTTATATTTTGGACATATAACACTCCTCACATGATTAGCGTTTTTCTCTGTTGCAGGATTTTGGGTACTTTAATTTGTATTTGGAACAATGGACGTCGGTACTCTATCTGTTGCTTTACTATTCTACATACTGCTATTTCACTTTCTTATAGATGCCTCGGGCATATTTGGATGCTTTCTCGGATTGTCGATAATCTCCATGTGGACCGTTACTGGGTTTTATATCAAGTCCCTGTATGTGACATGGGGTATTTTTCTATCACTGTCTGGGGTGGGACTTCCACTTTTCTGGATGTATATTTGGGTTCCAATCTTGAGATGTGAAAATGTAATGATTTCATGGACTGTTTTACTTCATATAATATATTCAAAACAACGTTTTTTCTCTTGTGAAAAAAAAATGATTAATGTTTATCACTCTGCCTTCAAAACTAGCGATCCTGGTCTATGTTGCTGGTTTATTGATATGGTCTGATGGTCTTTTTATATTTTGGACATATCACACTCCTCACATGATTAGCGTTTTTCTCTGTTGCAGGGTTTTGGGTACTTTAATTTGTATTTGGAACAATGGACGTCGGTACTCTCTCTGTTGCTTTACTATTCTACATACTGCTATTTCACTTTCATGGACTGTTTTACTTCATATAATATCTTCACTTTCATGGACTGTTTTACTTCACTATTGTAGGGTCTTGGGTACTTTAATTTGTATTTGGAACAATGGACGTCGGTACTCTATCTGTTGCTTTACTATTCTACATACTGCTATTTCACTTTCATGAACTGTTTTACTTCACTGTTGTAGGGTTTTGGGTACTTTAATTTGTATTTGGAACAATGGACGTCGGTACTCTATCTGTTGCTTTACTATTCTACATACTGCTATTTCACTTTCATGAACTGTTTTACTTCATATAATATCTTCACTTTCATGGACGGTTTTACTTCATATAATATCTTCACTTTCATGGACTGTTTTACTTCATATAATATCTTCACTTTCATGGACTGTTTTACTTCATTGTTGTAGGGTTTTGGGTACTTTAATTTGTATTTGGAACAATGGACGTCGGTACTCTATCTGTTGCTTTACTATTCTACATACTGCTATTTCACTTTCATGGACTGTTTTACTTCACTGTTGTAGGTTTTTGGGTACTTTAATTTGTATTTGGAACAATGGACGTCGGTACTCTATCTGTTGCTTTACTATTCTACATACTGCTATTTCACTTTCATGGACTGTTTTACTTCATATAATATCTTCACTTTCATGGACTGTTTTACTTCATATAATATCTTCACTTTCATGGACTATTTTACTTCATATAATATCTTCACTTTCATGGACTGTTTTACTTCACTGTTGTAGGGTTTTGGGTACTTTAATTTGTATTTGGAACAATGGACGTCGGTACTCTATCTGTTGCATTACTATTCTACATATTGCTATTTCACTTTCATGGACTGTTTTACTTCATATAATATCTTCAAAACAGCGTTTCTCGACTTTTAAAATTTTAATTTTTTTTTTTAAAATTGAACCCTCCGTCGGTCTACCGACGCCTTGTAGACGTCGGAACTGCGACAACCCAGAAACGTCGGAGGAGAGACAGCATGAAAACGTCGGAAGAGCGACATTCCAAACGTCGGACCACATATCGTTGGAATTACGACATCTTCCATACGTCGGAAGAGTGACGTCCGAAACGTCGGACCACGTTTAGTCGGAATTGCGACAGTTTACGAGCGTCGGAAGAGCGACGCCAAAACGTCGGACCACGTTTAGTCGGAACTGCGACGGTTTATGAGCGTCGGAAGAACGACGTCAAAAACGTCGAACCACATTTCACTGGAAGTGCGACAGTTTTCAAACGTCGGAGGCGCAACGGTTTTGTGAGACGTCGGAAGAGTGACGCCGGTTCGGAACGTCGGAAGAAGTGTCGATAGTGCGACACTTTTTGCTTGCGTCGGAACGGCGACGGCAGGACAAACCACGGTTTGTCGGTTTTATATAAAAAATTCGCCCTAATAAAATTTAAAATCCTTTAAAATTCTCCTTTGGGCTAAAATTCGCCCCTAAAATTATCCCTGACATGCATGCAATGTTCAAAGCTTGCAAATAACACAATGCAGTGAGCAGGTGCTGGGTACTACTGCTAATGTTCCAGTTCCTGTAGTTTCGTCTGTGGATCTTTCTGGATAAATGTTTTAGATTTCTATACAATTTTTGAGTTCATCAGTTTAACTACTTGTTTTATTTGTAAATACTATGGACATACTGCAGTTATTAAAGCTGTAAGTAGCAGGATAAGACAATTTCATTTTTGGTTTGCATTTAAATCGATACGGTGACCAACAGACCTAGTTTTCTCCGGGCATGTTGAGGTCACTGTATTTGTTTTATTTTGTATGACAATTTTCCCTATATATATTTGAAAATAGAAAGGTACTACGAAGCTTACCAAAAAAAAAAAAAAATGTGTAGAATGTAGAAATTTTAATACAAATATGTATTTCCTGGATTCTCTTGATCTAACAATTATATGCCACTATTAAATATAGAATCGCTTCTACAAAAATTCTTGCTGAAATTTAAAACAAGGGCTCAATTGAAAACACATGAAGAAAGATCATTCACACATAACATAGATGTTTACCGGGAAAGCATAAAGCTAAAAACCCCACTGTCATATATTATGTATATATCATGGATCATGAAACAATCTCATACAAAAACCTAATCCAAGAGCTCTTAGTACAATATACAATCGTCTCACACTGTCTTGCAGAAATTTTCAAATGCCTTATCCAAATTTCTGCCTCACAATAGCCCGCCTCCACTGCGCAATCCAAGTTGGTTACAAAGACCGTTTCGATGCAATCATGCCCTCCTTGACTGCGTAACCCTCATGAGCATATCCAATGTGTGTTTGGCTTGCAAAAGTGCAATCCAATATAGTACAACTGATAGTCAACTGTCCCTTTCACCTACCTCTCAACTGGGTCTCCACTGGATCTGACATGCATGTAGTTAACAATAGTAAATATTTAGTTGCATGTGAGATCACTCGATGTGAATTAATTTAATATTTAATTCACTGATCTCTCACTAGTGTATCTTTAGTTACAACTAGCACAACTGAGTTTAACTCACTTAACTGAGTTAAACTACTTTACAACTCACATAACTACCCATCCAACTCTGTTACAACTTTGAATCACTCAGTTATAACTAAGTTAACTTAAATGTGCCACCAACCAACCTTTGAACTCGAAATTCCTTAAGCTAAACGGTTTGCCACTTCAGTTAACTGATTTCAAGCCTTCATGAGAATATATTAATATTTATTGTCCAACTATTATTAAGGGATAATAATAGTCGACATGCATCTATAAATAGACATGCGATCTATAAATAGACTTCACACATACATCTAAAAATAGAACATCATCTATAAATAGAATTTTCTCACCATCTATAAACAGAATTCCGTTATAAATAGAATTTTCTCATCCATTCTAAAAATAGACTTACACCTAAAAATAGGCCGAGGCTCCATCCTAGTGTGGGTGCTTAATTTTCACTAAGATCATCATCTTGTTGAATCTCAACATAGAAAACCACAAACAATGAAAAAAACTATTTTTTTTTCAAGAAAAAACTTTGAACAAAGAGAGTCTATTTCCCTAGTTTAAATCACCTTAGATACATACATATAACAAGTGAGGTTAATCATGCAAAAAATATGAGACATCTCAACATTTATTAAAAAAAAAAGAAATTCTATGATTTTTAACACTTTGGTCTAAGAAAAGTAAGTTCTTGCTATACTCTGAAAAAATAAATTAGCAAGAAAATCAATATCCCTTATCATTTAATATTTATTATACACAAAATTTATAATTAATTTATTTCATGATTTTATCTCAAAAATAAACTATCATTTTATATTCTAATAGGTGAAATTTCAAAATAAGAATAACGAGGGTAGATCTATAACTTAGGATCTACCAAGTGAAATCTATCTCTTGAGGTGCTCTTTTACAGTGAAAAGAGGTTGGATTTATCTGGACCCTTAGTAGATTCACAATTAAGATAAATCTAGACTGGTTTAATTATTAGCCTTTAAATAAACCACATGAGAGAAAAATACCATTAAAAAAATCATGAATTAGAATTGGGAAATTTTATTTTATTTTGACCACATCAAAATATTAAAAATTACAATATATCTACCACACTAAACCCAAAACACCTCTCAAAATGTCACAACCATACATACCATCATAAAAAAAAATTACTTTCTACCCTAGAAATAAACCCATTATCAAAGAGTAAACTCATTACACCATTCTGAATTTATTTAACACAAATCGACATTATTAAACCCTTACCATACTTCATTAAAGTTCTAAACTTATTCGTCTTATAAGTTTCAACCTCTACACACCAAGGAATTTCTTGTTATATGTATGGTTTTATACAAAGGTTTAACATCTAACTCCGTCGACATTAGAACTTTATGGTTAATATGATTATTTGATTATGCATACCCATTCCGCATTTCGATAAGATATTTATCCTCGTTACTAACAAGGCGTGGCTAGCACGTCTAAGCAATTTAATGAGTAAGTACTTAGTAATAACTCCCCTTAACAGCTATGAGATTGTGACGAGATATGTTGTGATATTTGATGGATTCTGCTGCGATCTCCGCCATGATATTTTGAGAGATCAATGGTAAACATTTAGGTGGGAGTTCTCTTCAACCCCGCCAACCCTAATCTTTTTCAGCTTGATGACTATGTGCCTTCTTTACTTATCTTGTTTTATTATGCGGGTTGCCTTTGCTATGTTTAGAACTATGGTTACAACTTCACCATTACCTCACCGGACTTCCGAGGCTCGAAGGTCAATCCTTCATGGTTTTGCAACTTGTTGGAGAAGAGATGTCGTTGTTTCCTGCAAGGAATTTCTAGTTCACTTCTTCCTCAGTCACCAACGCACCTTCTTTGGATCTAGTTCCATTTACTCATTTTATAGGTAAATACACCTTTTGAATCTACTCTAGTCTTCTCCATAATTCAAATTTATTTCTGGCTTATAAATTTTTTTCCTTTTATATTTCCGCAGTTTAATATCCTTTCCTCTGTGTTGGCTAGAAGACTTATGGGTGACGCTCGCAGGGTTTCAACATTCTCCTAATTCAGGTAGTATTCTTAACAATTTTTTCTCCTTATCCTGAAGTTGTTTTTCCTTTGCATAGAAATACGTTTATTTTTCTTACATCGATGCTTACATTCTTGCCCTCCATGGATTTTGATGCAGGGTGATACTTGCAGGTCTACAATTTCCTCTAGTTACAGGCCTTTTGGCTTAGAAATTTAGTATTTCGGCTAACGATGGTTGTGGCTAACATGCTTAGCTCATCTCCAGGTACTTATAATTCTCTGGTTCAGGCGAGAAGGTCTTTATTGCCTCAAGCGGCTTCTATACTTATTGGAGCTTATAAATTCCATAATTTAGTTTTAGCAATCGGCTTTATTTAGATCTTGTTACTCTTTTATATGTCTAAATTGTAATGTTAAGACAAATGCCTAGTCCGAGTTACTGGAGGGCTTGGATAATCCTTCACACTTCTATTTACTAAAGAATTTTATCTGTGTATTTAATATGACAAGATTATAGAGGGTTTCCTTCCGAGGAATCGGCCCTTTTTCATTTCAAGTCTTTTTTTGGATATGACCTTTATTGATAAAATTCATCTGCATTAATTTTATAAGTCATTCGGGCTGTTTAGATATATTGTAATCATATTGACTTGTTTTCCTTCTAAAAGAATAGAAATTTCGATTTTGTTCTTCAGGAATTTGGACATAGTTACAGTTCTATTTATTCCGCTTGTAATTCCTTCCATTTTCTTGATTTATTCGAAAGGCTAATGGATAAGCCTTTTCGAAAGAAAGAAATAGTAATTCAATGTTCTTGTAAATATATAATCTCTTTACTTCTATTGTGGTTATTCTCAACTCTTATTTTTTCGATACTTGAATGTTTATTTCTTTGTCTATTTTCTTTTGTTAATTCTGAATACGCGGTGACCAGACTGCCCTTCAACTCTGTCCACGTATAGTTTATTTTTCTGAAAGGCGACAAACCTTGGGTTGGGTTTCACTCGTACCCTTGGCTGACAATCTACTCTACGTTATTTAAATGTTAAAGGAAATACATTTGTTGTGTTTACACATGTAATCATTTTACATATACACTTTACAGTTTTATTCCCTTTGTATTTACATATCATAAGGTTTGTGTTATTGTATGAGTACTGTATTTCTTTTGTTTAACTTTTACCGCCTTCATAATTTTGTAATACTTCTGCTTAGTATTTCAGTATAGCTTCCCACAGGAACTACTTCTATTTACTGTTGCAAAAATGTATTATAAAATTTCATATTCAGGGTTCAAAACTTGTTCTTCTCATTTTGCCTCAATCATACAGTCACAGATATATAGATTTCGATGTGGTTATTCATAAAATAGCTACTGATCTTTAAAAGAAAATGCATTAAAAGAGTTAAACGTATTTATGAAGAAATCTAACAGAAAATTCGGAGACACTTATTTAAACTAATAATTAATAATGTAATGTCTCAATCTTTCCCTACACATATCTAGCATATGTTACTGTTTTATGTTTTAGTACAAATAAACACTTGTAAATAACTTAGACAGGTTAACACTAATTATTCAATTCATTGAATTTTCACATTAGTTATCTCGATTATGTGATTCAAATTTGTGGTCCTCCCAACCTTCAAGAGAGGCGATTACGTCCTCCTCTTGTCCCCGTGCTCCAATCCTGAAAGGTACGAGTTAACAGTGGATATTTTTGCTTTGACCTCAGGACACATAGTCCAGTCAATACCAGAAATAATTCAAGATTTTCTAATTGTTTCCACTGGTCACTATTAGCTCTGGAAAATTATCACTCTCCCTTCTCCATGAACAAAACCCCTACTCCTCACTGGGATCAGTCTCTTATCCCCAGAGGAGCAGGTAATTGTTTCCAACTATCCACAACCACCTTCCAATTATTCAAAGACATTTTACCATCAAATTTTACTTTTTATGAAGTTATTTTCTATAATTGATTTTATTATTTATAATTAATAACTTTTCAGCAAACATTAATAATTCCAGTATTTTTTTAAAACAATAATTAAAAATGTTTTTTTAACTAGTTAACAACTAGTTATCATTAATGCAGCTGTCACAACTCTCCCCCCTGGAAGTAACACCGTCCTTGGTGTTTCATTCTAGCTCTGAAAAGAGCTCTGGGTAAGCCTCACACACAAATATTTCATCCTCCCAAGTAGCCTCATCCAGGCCAAATTGCTTCCACTGCACTTTACCCTGGGTGAAGACTCGCTTCCAGAGAATAATTTCCCTCCATTCAAGTATGTGTTGTGGCTAGACCAGAAACTCATCGTTTGGCTATTCCTGCAAACAAAAAAGTTCCTTGTCAAATTATCATAAAGAAATCTTATTTCAAGTTAGGATTTTTAGTTCTATCCTACTTGTATATTTTGCCAATGAATTACGTGCTTCAAATCATGCACATAGTGCTTCTACAGGGAGACATGAAACACATTATGTACTCGAATGTGACTGGGTAAAGCCAGTCGATAGGCTACAGGTCCTACCCTTTCCAAAACTTGGAAGGGTCCATAGAACCTGGGAGCCAACTTGGCACAAGAGGTCCATGGCAAGGTACTCCTCTTGGGTTTGATCCTCACATACACATGGTCTCCCACTTCGAATTCCTAATAAGACCTCTTTTTATCTGCATATATCCTCTGCCGATCTTGTGTGTTGGTGTCATGTGATTTGGATGATTGGCAAACCAAATGACAAGGCAACATTCAAACCAAGCTTTAGAGCTCTAGGATCTAGCCCTCCTAGTCTTAAAGAGGGATCTCTCAATATGTTTGTAAGGATATAGCTTGATTGCTTTTAAGGGTTGATTTTAGGTTACTTATTATGTGCAAGTTTGTTTGTTTGGGTTTGGTTGGTTGGACATGAATGATATAGGAAGCATAGATAAAAAGGGGAAATATCAGAGCCATTGGGAAATGGAGTCAAGAAGAAGTTATAACAAGCTGAATAAATGGATATGGGATATCAAAGGGAATGTCTAACTTGGCCAGTGGATCTTGGGTTTGGTGGATGAAATGAAATGGACATTAAGGATTTAGAAGGAGAAGTAGAACTAAGGGCAGTTAAGAATCCTTAACTATATGTACTTCTCAACAAAGGGAATTAAAACATCATTTGAACATGAAGAGGCATTCAATAGACAGGGCTAACCATAAATTCTACAAACCACACTTCAGAAAATAAAAATTTCAAGACAAAATTTTCAAATGAAATATAGGAGTCGAGGAATGCTCTATTTCATCCAAAGATTTCACCTTCAGGGAATTTAGAAAACATAAAAGATTCACAAATAACTGTATCATTGAAGAGGGAATGCCTAAACATCTCTGATTACAATTATAAATACCTTCAAAACAATTATCTCAGCAAGAACAAAGGGTATGATCAAAACATACCTCTTTCACAGACTGTAAACAATGGTACTTTAAAGGGAGACTTCATAAACAGTTTTCAAGTGGCAGCAAGTAAGCAGGGAAAACCATAAATCATTCTTGAGACCGAATGTTTGAACTATTTCTAAAATGAAACAAGCTTAAGGGTTCAAAGCAGTTAAACTAATCAATAAAACCTTCAGTAGATGAAAACATAAAGGCAGTGAAGAGTAAACAGGTCTAAGGTGCTTCTAGGAGAAATTTCTTAGCCTAAGATTTTTACTCTACTGCAAGCAAGAAATGATGAAACAGAATGGAAAACAGGAAGAAAATTAACAGATTAGAATACATCACCAACAACCATGCTCAGGGATCCAATGATAGAGCCTTCTCATTAACAAAACATGTCAAAACATCAACAATCTTCCAATGCTTCAATTTCTTCTTAATATTCAGCTAGACTATGTACAACTTCAAAGAGTTCGAATGCCAGCAACCAACCCCTAACAAAGATCTCCTCATGGAGTATTTATAGAAGAATGAGGAGGTGGAACTCTTTTTAGGGTTCAAAATGTTATTAATTACAAATTAAATGCATTCCTAGCCTTGAAAACCACGCAAGGCCTAAGGTAAGAATGAGTTGCACTACTTCTCTGTTTAATAACTTTGTCTTTACTTCCTGAGGAAAAAAATGGGTTTTAAGGCTTTCCGATGTCTTAAAATAACTGCCTTGACAATCAAAAGATGTTTTGTCAGTGTGATAACTATCAAAGTGTCTTTATAGGTGAAACACAGGCTACATGTGGCTTCAGATATTTTGATGAATTAACTGCTCTGTCCTGATGTGCTCGGGGCTCCATGCCTTGTTGATCTATCCTTTAATCATCTCCAGCTTCATTCTTTGAACTGCAGGTTAAGTCTTTGGATCCTCGGGATTTGACTGTATCCTTTAACCTTTATCTTGAACTCTGATACTCTTCACTGTTTCTTCATTTAATCTTCACTTTTTTTTGACGGGTACTTTCATTGCACTAGAGGGTTTGATTTAATAGTAGATTCTCATGACACATCGACTAGATTTGGAGGTAAAACCCTTTTGTCCCTTTTTGCATTTGATCAGGCCACATAGGATTGTCATCCTCGACCTGTGTCACCTTTTAGTGACTGTGGGACGCCTTTAATAGCTTAAACCGCCATAAAACCTGCAAAAACCAATAAATTCGTTAAATAAAACCTGCGCGAGGGCTTGAACTACTTCAGAGGCTCGGTGGAAATGGAGGATCTGTGAGGAGGCAGTGGATGCAGCAGAAAAGGGTCTCATGGTGCAAAACCATGAAAACCAGGGTTCAAAACTGAGTTTGGTGTGAAGAACTGGAAAAGTGATTTTCGGGAATACCAGAGGTGGTATTCGCGCAGGATTTGGGTGGTAGGTGGTATTGGGCTGGGGAACGCGATACAGGTTGGAGGATGACACATGTCCTATCAAAATGACCTATTTCTCATGCAAGATGCATGGTGGGAAGGTTTGGCTAGGATGGGCGCGAAAACAGTTTTGGATCGTCAGATCTGGGAGATCGACGGCTGAGATCAAACGCGAAGGGAGAAAGGATGTGCGGGAGGAAGAAAGGTGGGACCCGACAGATGACGTCATCAGTTTTGTCGGGTAGCGAAAAGCTATTGGGTGGAGTTGAAAATAGGGGATCAATGAGAGCCATCAGATCTGAGAGATCAACGGTGGAGATTAATTGCATGGGTACTGGGGGTACAGAGGGATCTCGGGACCGGGTGCCTCCGCAGTGAATGGGAAAAGGGGAAAAATGTTGGCTGTTGGATCAGGAGAAGATCGACGATGGAGATTGAGGGTGCGGGGGGACTGGGGAGTACGGGCCACCTTGGTCGGGTGCCCCTGCAGTGAACCTGTGCCATAGATCTGGGTAGATCGACAGTTAGGAATCCATCGACGGAGATCCATCGGCGAAGAAAATGGTTGGCGGAATTGACCCATTGCGGTTTGTGATGAAGCACGGACCGTCCGATCTGGGGGAGATTGACGGTCACGAATCCATCGGCGGAGATGAACGTCAGCGGCGAAAATGGTTTGGGAATGAGGAAACGGGGATCGCTGATGGAGCGAGGACCGTTAGATCAAGGAGATCAACGGCTCAGATATATCGGAGCTCTGTATAAATAACAAATGGGCGGGGGATGGCGAAACAATGAAACAGCGCTGGCCGTTGGATTTAAAGAGATCAATGGCGGAGAAAACATCGCTATTTTGCACAGAGGGATAAATGGTGTGGTGAAATGGGAAAATGCGATGAAGTGACCATCGTCGGATCAGGAGGATCAACGGTCAGGATCTTTTCAGCGGGATGCACATTGCGGAGAGAAGGGAAGGCATAATGGAAGATTGCGATGGTCGATGGAGCATAGACCGTCGGATGAAAGCAGATCGACAGTTAGGATTCCATCGGCGGAATGTCTATTGGAGGTGCGACATTGGCGGGGTAAAGCGGAATCGGGAGGTTTCGATATGCGATAACCAATGGGGCTTAGCACTTGGTCACAGGACCAGGCTATATGACGAAAAAAGGGGCTAGGGCTAAGCCGAAAGGTGCTTGAGCCCTAAAGTTAAAATGAGCGGAAAATAGGCCGAAGTGAGGTTTTTGAGGGTTTTTGAGGGGTTCTGATAATTTAGAAAAAGGGACTTAAAACCAAATAAAGAGGATTTATAAGGTTTTAAGGGCATTTTGAAGAAAATAAAGGGTAAAATGAGGAAAATGGTTGACATGAAGGGAATATTTTGAAATGGAGAAATGATGGAAAATGAGTCTGAAAACAGTCCTTCTTTGAGATAGCAGGGCTTCTTTGAGGATTCAAAGAGGTGGATTTTTGAAGGATAAGGGGCATGGAAAGACTTCAAGAACTCACAGATTTGCTAAAATTTGTTTCTTTAAGGCTAAAAGGATTTGTTTTAGCCATCTTTGAATATGTCAAAATTATAGATGGCTAACATTGTGCAACCTTCAAATTTTGTCTTATCTTCTTTACTTCTGATTCCATTTCAGCAAGCATCTTGGGTCCCAACATTAATTTTGTTTCGGGGCTGCTCCAATTTATGGTTGTGCGACACTGCCTCCCATACAAGGCCTCAAAAGGACTCATCTTAAGAGACTCCTGATAACCATTGTTGTAAGCAAATTCAACAAGATTAAAATAGCCTTCCCATTTGGTTGGTTGCTGCATCACATACGTGCACAACATGTCCTCCAACACTTGGTTTACTTGCTCTGTTTGACCATCTGTCTAGGGATGATAAGCTGTATTAAAGTTTATTTGGGTCCCCAAACCTGTAAACAGAGTTTTCCAAAATGCCGATGTAAACTTAACATCTCTATCTAAGATAACCATCTTCGGAATACCATGCAGTCTGAAAATTTCCTTCATGAATATATCTACTATTTGTACAGTCTTGTAAGTAGACTGCACAGGTATAAAATGTGCAGATTTACTCAATCTAGCCACTACCACCATGATGGAGTCATTTTTCCTTTTTGTTCGCGGTAAACCTGTAATGAAGTCCAGGGATATAACTTCCCACTTCCATTCAGGTACTGGTATGGGTAGCAACAATCCCGCGGGATGTCGATGCTCCACCTTAACCTGCTGACACTCCAAAAATTTATTTTTATATTCAGCAATATTTTTGTGCATACTAGTCCAGAAATATACTTTTATAATTGTTGTCAACATTTTCTGATATCCTGGCCTGAC
The DNA here is from genome assembly GCA_034641835.2 of Pinus albicaulis. Classification (NCBI taxonomy): domain Eukaryota; kingdom Viridiplantae; phylum Streptophyta; class Pinopsida; order Pinales; family Pinaceae; genus Pinus; species Pinus albicaulis. The sequence goes on from CM076584.1 coordinate 1,686,401,196, forward strand.
TAGCATAGTTACTTCTATGGTATTCATCCATAATCAGCTCTTTTAAGTTCACACGGTTTGGGACATACACCTTTCCTATAAAGGTGAGCATCTGATCAATATTTACTCCATATTCAGAAGTACTTCCTTGCTTTCCGGTCTCTTCTATTTTCTGCCATAGGAATTAATATTTCAGATATTTTTGTGTTGCTTCTTTAACTTGATCTAAAAATTTACTTTCCATCTGATTGTAGTAAAGCTCATAAACACAATGCAGCTTCCTACTTAAAGCATCAGCCACCCGGTTTTCCTTACCTTTCACATGTTGTATGTCCATGTCAAACTCACTTAGAAAGGCATTCCATCTTGCCTATTTGGAGTTTAAATCAGCTTGCCTGAAATAACTAGTCAAGTTGCTATGATCTTTTTTTAGCACAAACTTTTTACCCAGCAAGTAGTGTCTCCAAACCTGAAGTGCATGTACTACTGTTGTCAATTCTAGATCATAGGTTGAGTAACTTTGTTCATGCTCTTTTAACTTTCTTGACTCATATGCCACTACTTTTCCTTCTTGCGATAAAACTGCCCCAACACCCTCCTTGCTTGCATCTGTACAAACTTCAAACTCTTTGTTGGGTTCAACTACCCTCAACGTTGGTGTAGTGGTCAAAAGTTGTTTCAATTTTTCAAAATTGTTCTGAAATTCAACAATCCACTTGAAAAATTTTCCTTTTCTCTGCAAAGAGGTATTGGGAAATAAATTATGGAGAATCCCTCAATAAATATTCTATAGTATCCAACTAATCCCATAAAGGATCGAATGTCTGCCACATTTTGGGGTACTTTCCATTCCATAATTGTATTGATTTTCTCAGAATCAACAACAATCCCCTCTGCTAAAATTACATGGCCTAGGTATTGGATTTCTATTTTAAAGAAATCACATTTGTTGAACTTAGCGTACAACTGGTATTTTCTTAGCATTTCCAACACAATCCTTAAATTCTCTCTATGTTCTTCCTGGTTTTTAGAATAGATTAAAATGTCATCTATAAATATAAGTACAAAATTATCCAGGTAAGGATGAAAGATTCCATGCATTAACATCATAAAGGTTGCTAGTGCATTTGTTAAACCAAAGGGTAACACCATAAATTCATAAGGCCCGTACCTGGTACAAAATGTTGTCTTGCAAATGTATTCATCGTTGATTTGAATCTGGTGATATCCAGATCTTAAATCTATCTTAGAAAACATTGTGGCTCCCTTCATTTGATCAAACAAATTATCAATCCTTCGTAATTGATACTTATTCTTAACTGTTAACTTGTTAAGCTGTCTATAATCCATGCACATTCGCATGGTTCTGTCCTTCTTCTTCATGAACAACACTGGTGCTCCCCAAGGAGACACACTTGGATGAATATAACCTTTGTCCAACAGTTCCTGTAGCTGCATCTTTAATTCAGTTAATTTCGAAACACTCATCCTATAAGGAGCCCTTGACACGGGTGATGCTCTTGGCATTAATTCTATAGTAAAATCGATATCTCGTCTTGGTGGTAATCTAGGAATATTTTCTAGAAAAACATCCATGAAATCTTGCACCACAAGTATGTTTTCCATCATAGGTGATTTTTCCTTGGATGCAGCATATCCCACCTGAATAGCATATATCTAGCATCCCTTCCTTATACATTTATTCATTTGAGACACTATAATTGGACGTAGCTGTAATGGCTTCTTGATTCCTTGAATATTCTTACATGTTCCATCTTGCATTCTGTAATAAATAATCTTTTCCTTGCAGTACACTAAGCTCCAATGTTTTTCTAGCCAGTCCATGCCCAACAAAACATCGTAGGACCCTAATGGAAATATATTTAGGTCTACATTTAACTGTTGTTTTGAAATTTCCAAAGTACAGTTTGGAATTTTGGCAGTTACCTTTCGTTTTGCTCCAATGGCTAGCTGTAATAGCCACGAGTTTTTGAATTTTTTTCTATTTTAATTTACACATTTCCAATATTTTGGGACTAACAAAACTTAAACTTGCACCTGGGTCTACCAAAATAGAAACAGATTGAGACAATAATTTACCTTCTAACTCAATCATCGTTGGTTGATAATCTACCTGTCGATCCTCCAACTTCGCATTAATACGAGGAACGTTTCATGCCACATCACCTACTGTAGAAGCCTCCTGTAAGTTTGAAACTGTGTCATTTCTTGCTCGTTGTGGCCAGTTTTTATAATAGTGTGCCTCACCACACCCCCAACACTGTAGAGGTGGCTTGGTCACCTGTCCTTGCTCAAGTTTGTTGGATGCCTCTGTAGGCTTCTCTTCTGTTGGCCATCGATTTCTCTGATGATTTCTGCCAATTTTTTTTTACTGACAGAACTTCGTGCAGAATTCTTAAAATTATTTCTTTTGGCGCCTTTGAAATTTGTGATACTTTTCTATCCTTTCCTTGTCTGCCAATTTTTTCCAACCTCCCCTTTATCCTTGGACTACTGATATCACATTAGTGCCTTACGAATGGCCTCGTCCATGGTTCTGGGATTTACAAATTAAATTCACTCTTTCATATGTGTTGGAAAGTTGCTCAGAAATATTTGCACCTTGGCCTTTTCCTCTCAAAGGTATGGAACATAACGTAACAGGGAGGTGAAATTGGTGATGTACTTGTCCATAGTCAGTTATCCCAGCCTCAAGTCTGAAATTCTTTAACTTTCTCATCATAGAAACATTTTTTCAAATAATTATCTTTAAAGTATTGTTGGAACGATTCCCAATAAACATCTTGTTCCTCAATGCTGCGAACATTCTTTACTTCATCTCACCACATAGTGGATTTATCCCTTAACTGATATATGGCCAATCTGGCCTTCAGGTTGCTGCTATATTCATACACCTAAAAATACTTATTCATGTTTATTAACCATGCCTCTACTACTTCCTCAGCTTCACTATCAAATTTTGGTGGTTTTATTTTTTGAAATTCCCACTGAAGCTCTACTTTCTGTTTTTTAACCTCTTGCTGATCCGAAAAATTGTCGGATTCCACCTCATTGTAATTTTTTTTCTTGTTGCTTCGTTGGGATGGGCTTCTTTCCACTCTGTTAGTGGTGTTGTCTCTTGTTTGTTTTTCATCACCTTCTTGCATGCCCCTATCAGCCCCAGGGTGCTCTATTCCTTGGTTTTGCTTGTCTGACAGGCTCTTAAGTATCTTTTCTTGTTCTTGCATTAATCGTTTGTTATCCCTTCGAACTCGCACCATCTCTTCCTGCAATTGTTGTACTGTATTAAACAAAAAACTGGTTTGATTTTGTTGCTCCTCCAGTAGTCTACTCATTTGTTGATGCTGATCAACATTTAACTGAACCCACATTTTAGGGTTCACAATTGGTTATGTTTGGGGTTCCCCGGTGTCTTGGGGTGGTTTTTGCGTTGTTCCCCTTCTCATGATGTTTCCTGCTATGCTTCTAAACTCTATGCATCAGTATACACACAGCTTAATCATTAGTTGACCCTTAGGGTCCTAGCGTATGAACGCTGCTCTGATACCACTTGTCACAACCATACATACCATCATAAAAAAAAAAATACTTTCTACCCTAGAAATAAACCCATTATCAAAGAGTAAAATCATTACACCATTCTGCATTTATTAAACACAAATCGACATTGTTAAAGCCATACCATACTTCATTAAAGTTCTAAACTTATTTGTCTTACAAGTTTAAACCTATGCACACCAAGGAATTTCTTGTTATATGTATGGTTTTATACAAAGGTTCAACATCTAACTCCGTCGACATTATAACTTTATGGTTAACATGATTATTTAATTATGCATACCCCTTCTGCATTTCGATAAGATATTTATCCTTGTTACTAACGAGGCATGGCTGGCACGTCTAAGCGATTTAATGAGTAAGTACTTAGTAATAACTCCCCTTAACAGTTGATATTGTGACGAGATATGTTGCGAACTTTGATGGATTCTGCTGCAATCTCCGTTGTGAGATTTCGAGAGATCAACAGTGAACATTTAGGCAGGAGTTACCTCGTCAACCCTGCCAACCCTAATCCTTTTCAGCTTGATGACTCTGTGCCTTCTTTGTGTATCTTGTTTCATTATGCGGGTTTCCTTTGCTATGTTTAGAACTATGGTTACAACTTCACCATTCCTTCACCGGATTTTCGAGGCTCGAAGGTCTATCCTTCATGGTTCTGCAACTCATTGGAGAAGAGATGTCGTTGTTTCCTGCGAGGAATTTTTGGTTCACTTCTTCCTCAGTCACCAATGCACCTTATTTGGATCCGGTTCCATTTATTCATTGTGCAGGTAAATACACCTTTCGAATTTGCTCCAGTCTTCTCCATACTTACATAGATTTATTTCTGGCTTATAAAAATTTTTCCTTTTATATTTCCGTGGTTTAATATCCTTTCCTCTGTGTTGGCTAGAAGACTTATGGGCGACACTCTAAGGGTTTCAAAATTCTCCTAATTCAGGTATTATTCTTAACAATTTTTTCTCCTTATCCTGAAGTTGTTCTTCCTTTGCATAAAAATATGTTTATTTTTCTAACATCAATGCTTACAGCCTTGCCCTCCATGGCTGTTGATGCAGGGTGATACTCGCAGGTCTGCAATTTCCTCCAGTTACATGCCTTTTGGCTTAGAAATTTAGTATTTCGGCTAACGACAGTCATGGCTAACATGCTCAGGTCATCTCCGTGTACTTATAATTCTCTGGTTCAGGCGAGAAGGTCTTTATAGGTGGCTTCTAGACTTATTGGAATTTATAAATTCCATAATTTAGTTTTAGCGGTCGGCTTTATTTATTGTTCCTCTTTTATATGTCTAAATTGTAATGTTAAGACAAATTCCCAGTCCGAGTTACTGGAGGGCTTGGATAATCCTTCGCACTTCTATTTACTAAATAATTTTATCCATGTATTTAATATGACAGGATTATAGAGGGTTTCCTTCCGAGGAATAGAGCCTTGTTAATTTCAAGTCTTTTTTTGGATACGACCTTTACTGATAAAATTAATCTGCATTACTTTTTTGAGTCATTCATACTGTTTAGATATATTGTAATCATATTGACTTGTTTTCATTCTAAAAGAATAGAAATCCCGATTTTGTTCTTCAAGAATTTGGACATAGTTACAGTTCTATTTATTTCGCTTGTAATTCCTTCCATTTTCTTGATTTATTCAAAAGGCTAATGGATAAGCCTTATCGACAGAAAGAAATAGTAATTCAATGTTCTTGTAAATATATAATCTCTTTACTTCTATTCTATTTATTCTCAACTCTTAAATTTTTGATACTTGAATGTTTATTTCTCTGTCTATTTTCTTTTGTTAATTTTGAATACTTGGTGACCGGACCACCCTTCAACTCTGTCTGCATATAGTTTATTTTTCTGAGAGGCGACAAGCCTTGGGTTGGGTTTCACTCGTACCCTTGGCTGACAGTCTACTCTGTGTTAGTTAAATGTTAAAGGAAAAACATTTGTTGTGTTTACGCATGTAATCATTTTACATATACACTTTACAGTTTTATTCCATTTGTATTTACATATTATAAGGTTTATGTTACTGTATGAGCAGTGTGTTTCTTTTGTTTAACTTGTACCGCCTTCATAATTTTGTAATACTTCTGCTCAGTATTTCAATATAGCTTCCCACAGGAACTACTTCTATTTACTATTGCAAAAATGTACTATAAAATTTCATATTCAAGGTTCAAAACTTGTCTTCTCATTTTGCCTCAATCATACAGTCACAGATATATATATTTCGACGTGGTTATTCATAACACAACTACTGATATTTAAAAGAAAATGCATTAAAGGAGTTATACGTATTTATGAAGAAATATAATAGAAAACTCGGAGACACTTATTTAAACTAATCATTAATAATGTAATGTCTCAATCTTTCCCTACACATCCAGGATATGTTACTGTTTTTTGTTTAAGTATAGATAAACACTTGTAAATAACTTAGATAGGTTAACACTAATTCTTCAAGTCATTGAATTTTCACATTACTTATCTATATTATGTGATTCGAAGTTGTGGTCCTCCCGACCTTCAAGAGAGGAGATTACGTCCTTCTCTTGCCCTCGTGCTCCAATCCTGAAAGGTATGGGTTAACAGTGGATATTTCTGCTATGATCTCAAGACACATAGTCCAGTCAGTACCAGAAATAATTTGGGATTTTCTGAGTGTTTCCACTGGTCACGACCAGCTCTAGAAAATTATCACTCTCCCTTTCTCCATGAACAGAACCAATACTCCTCACTGAGATTAGTCTCTTATCCCCATAGGAGCAGGTAACTGTTTCCAACTGTCTGCAACCACCTTCCAGTGCTTGGAAGACATATTACCACCAGCTTTTACTTTTTATGAAGTTATTTTTTATAATTGATTTTATTATTTATAATTAATAACTTTTCAGCAAACATCAATAATTCCAATGTTTTCTTAAAACAATAATTAAAAATGTCTTTTAACTAATTAATAACTAGCTATCATTAATACAACTGTCACACAAACACAATTATATATATATAGATATAATTCTAAACATAATTAATTTCTAAATATAAATTATAACTTTCCACTCTTTATATTTTTAATATCAAACTCTCGTATATAATTTAAATAATTTGACCAAAATTTAATTTGCCATACCATACAATTGACACATTTGTGTAGTTCGTAAGCTCCACCAAATTTATATATATTTTAGTGAGAAAAAACAAAAAATAAAAAACCAAAAGTCGATGAACTAAACATACTCAGTCATAGCAACTATAGCTACTAAACCAAAAGTCAATGAATTAAAAATTCTCACTCAGAGCAACTAATTGATTTAATTATGTTAAATATTATTTAAATATAATATATTGGTTTGACCTTTGATTTGATTAATTTAAATATTATTTAAATATAATATATTAGTTAACCAAAAGTCAATGAACTAAAAATTCTCCATAGCCACTAATTGATTTAATTATTTAAATATAATATATTGGTTTGACATTTGATTTAATTAATTTAAATATAATATATTAGTTTGACTTTTCTTTTTATGATTTAATTATCTTAATTAATATATTAGTTAACCAAAAGTCAATGAACTAAAAATTCTCCCTCAAAGCCACTAATTGATTTAATTATTTAAATACAATATATTGGTTTGACATTTGATTTAATTAATTTAAATATAATATATTAGTTTGACTTTTCTTTTTATGATTTAATTATCTTAATTATTATTTAAATATAGTATATTAGTTTGATTTTTTTTTACTATTATTATTATCTAATTTAAAATTATAATTAAGTAAGAAATTAAATTGGTGTATGAGACTCTTTTGTTTATGGGACAAGGGATTCATCTTCACTCAAAGATTTATTGCTAAGTCTAGGAAGGCATACATACTCTACCCCCTCTGGTTTATGGTTAGATCACCCAAGTGAAGTTGAAATCTCTTAGTTTCACTGAGGGAAGGTGGGTTGCATTACATCAAAGTTACATATGATCTAGTTTATCCGGTTGGTAATATTGAGATTTTCTTATACAATAGAAGTGGGCAGTTGGACATCTTTGTATGTTGATTTGTGTATGCAGAGTATGTAGATAGTAGATTTTAGATTTTGGAAATATTTTAGAATTTGATGATAAGAAGAAGAAAATCAATCTCTTAAAACCATCAACTTTCAAAATATTTCTAATAGGGAAGTCATCCTTCCCCTTTTACAAAAATCACATACTTTAAAGTAAATACATTGTAGATAAATACATTTATATTACAAACATACTTGATAGGTTTGAATTGTGATTTATAAAATTTAAATTTATTAAAAAAAAAAATTAATAAAAAAAAATCACAATTTCAACCAAAATATTGTCTTTGAATTTAAAAAAACAAAATCATTATTAAATCAAATAGTTATTAAATCATTATTAAATAATAACAATAATACACCATAAATAGAAAATCTTTCAAATTAAACACTAATTTTAATTTTTAATATATATAACAATATCATTAAGCCTAAACGTAAAAGTCTACGTCAAATATGCTTTATCTCTAATCAAATATTTTTATGTGGTTACAGATTCCTTACACTCACCATATGCACACACTGTTGACTTTGATCCATAGACCCTGAACAGGTATGAAGCATGAACCGTTGACTTTGATCCATACTTCATTGGATTTAAGCTCAGGCAGATCTATACACACTGGACAAGTATGAAGTATATAAGGTTGATTTTGATTTTATTGTATTTTTTCTTATATTTAATTTAATAAAAAAAAATTTAATTACAAATTATTTAATTTTTTTTTAAATTTTTTTTAAATAATACAAATTATCTAATCATCTTTATCTCAATTGCCAATTCCTAAAATATAAAATTTAATGGTTTATGGTTGGTTTTTTAAACACTAGACAGTTATCGGCTGACTAAGTTTTTCCAAAACTTTCCCTTACTACGTGCATTAGGATGGAAAATATGAAAAAGGATTCGTAGCTTTAATGTTCTAATATTTTTTTTTGTTTTTGTTTAAAGAGTAATTTTCCGATAAAATTTCATCTGAATTTTGGTTAGAAATTATGGAAAATTTTCAATTTTTTATCTTCTATTTTTTTAAATATCTATATTTAATTTTATCATTTGAATTTTGGTGAAAAGTGATAGAAATCGTAAATTTAATTGCTAAGTTTATAAAAAAAATATTAAATTTTAATTAAATATATTATCAAATTTGATAATTTTTATATTTCAAATTTTTAAAAACATTTTTTTCCTTAATTTTTTCTATATTTTTTTTATTAGATGTTTTTTAACATAATAAAAAAAAAATGTTTTTGTTTTGATTTAAACTAGGCTTAGTGAGTCTCAAAGTTAGATGGAAGAATGATTTATCGACTAGTAAAATGCAATTTGAAATAATATTTGAACTTATATATAGTTGATAAAAACTTAACATAATTAAGGGAAATATGACTATGTAACATCTATAGACACACGAAATTTTATTAAATTAATGGAATTATTTTTCAAGAAGTATTTAGGTTTCTATTTAGGTTTCGACAGTTACAAATTTAGGTTTCGAAAGTTACAAAACCACCGTGGAATTCATTCCAATCGAGGGAAACATTTTTTTACTTAATCAAGAACATTCAGCTCATTGAGGGCGGGGATCCTTACAGGGATTAGGTTGGCATATTGAGTGGTTGGAATTCCAATTCCATGGCGTTGCTATCTCTAATATTTTGGGACGACTGGATATTATATAAATTAATGGAATTATTTTTCAAGAAGTATTTAGGTTTCGACAGTTACAAATTTAGGTTTCGAAAGTTACAAACCACCGTGGAATTCGTTCCAATCGAGGGAAACTTTTTTTTACTTAATCAATAACATTCAGCTCGATGAGGGTGGGGATCCTTACAGGGATTAGGTCGGCAGATTGAGTGGTTGGAATTCCAATTCCATGGCGTTGCTATCTCTAATATTTTGCGACGACTGGATATTATATGTAAATGAATGAATATTATATGTAATTGAATAGAACGTGATTCCAGAGATTTTCAGTCCATTCTTTGGCTACCTTTTAGCGTTCGAGAGGCATCTAATCCTGTATGTAGTTGCTCTAGTGAAAGACAACAACTGTTGTGAGACATTCTCCTTGTAGCCACCATTACCAGAAAAAAAGAAAGAACAAAGTGTTACTATTGATGATGAACAGTCACACTCACCAACTTAGAATCGTCCTCTCTATTTAATAAAGAGAAGTTCAAGAACAGTTTATCTATTATCGAGATAAGTAACTATGCATTTTTCTTTGGAGAAAGAAACTTATGAATGGTTTTTCTCTTTAAAAAAACAGTAGTCTTCTTTTGAATATTTTACCCATTTGGAAAGAAAATAAAAGATTTCATATGAATTGTTATACGAAAAATAGCCATGTTTGTTCTTAGAGATATACTATGGTAAAAGACATGTTTGTTCTTAGAGATATACTATGGTAAAAGACTATGCTAGTTTTTTGGAAAGTAATAAAGATTGTTATTATGTTAATCTTTTAGTTTTTCTAAAAGTAATAAATATTGCTATTATGTTAATCTTTTAGTTTTTCGGAAAGTAATAAAGATTGCTATTATGTTAATCTTTTAGAAAGATATACCATGGTAAAAGACATAATCCGTGTATTTCTTAAAAAGATTGGTATTATGTAAATCTTTTAGAAAGATAATATTATTAGAGATATACCATGGTAAAAGGAAAACTTATTGTGCTAGTTTTTCTGAAAATAATCCATGATGTCTCTTGTTTTTTTTTTTTTTTTTGTGAATTTCGTAGGACCTGTCTATTTTCTATTTTTTAAAGAGCATGTTGCTATACAAAAGATGAAATGTTTTGTAGCCTCAACCTGCCCGAAGGAAACCAAGTCTGTTGGCCACCTCAGAGAGTTACAAGCCAACCAAAATTGGTATTGTTTCTTCCTTCTAATAACTGCTATTAATCCTTTTCTATGTCCATATAAATGACATATAAAACATAGAGTAAGCCTAATAGCGTCAAAACACATACAAAATAACCATCTGATGAATCAACCGGTGCAGGGTCTTTTGCAGTTGACCCTGGCATCTTAGCTTGCTGCAAGTTTTGCAGTTGTTTATCCATCTGTGCTATTCTCACATTGGCTTGGATCTGCACCTTTGTCATTTCCCCCATGTCTTGTTTCATCTGCTGGAGCTCAAACAACAGGGAAGAACTGAGTTGTTTTTCCTGTGTACTCATTAGTGCTTTTGCAAGCACACATTTGATCTTCCAATAAGTTTTAACTAATTATTGAAAGAGAGAGACTCTCCCTCATGTACTACCTAGGTCTGAGAGGAAGTCTATTCCTTCCTGAATATCATCCTCTTCATCATCAGTATCTCTCTCCCATCCCTGTATAGTTTTCCGAATATCTATCGGAATTCCAGTTTCATAGCTTTTTGCTAAACTTTCAAGGGTCTGTTGATTGGTTTTCCTTCCTCTTTTGCTTGTTTCTGCAACTTGGTTTGAGTGAATTTTTCTTCCCTTTCCCTTTTTCATTGTAACCTGAATGTCCCTGTTCCTGCTTTGAATTGAAAAACACCCTGCATATGAAATAGTAGCGAATAGGTAAAACTTAGAATCCTGATGCCTGACCATCCCTTCTTGATTCCTTTGTAAAATATGAGACAGAGTAGATACACCATTCACAAATGAACAGAGGGCTAGATGGGACTGAGCAAACTGGCTGAAATTATTAATGGTGCTTTGGAATACAACTGAGTTGAAATTAAAAAAAAAAAAAAAAAAAAAAAAACAGGGCTAAACTCATTCTCAGACAGACTCTTGGTAATTTTTAACAGAACAAGATTTCTCAGACCGTGATTATTGCCTTGAAAGAAAAAAGAATCGGAAATCTTGCAATTGAGACATTGACCACGTAAATGATTGTTCCCACCAGACTTCTCAACAACTATATGACCAACCCAGAAACGATTTGGTTCAGCAATATTGTGAGTACATAAACGAAACCTAGGAATTGACATAAATCCCTAACCAAAATTATAACTATAAGGAGGCGACTCATCAGGGGTCTTTACCAGCAACGTTTTGAAGATGCGATCGTGAGAATAGAAGCAGACTGTGTTACATCCCTTAAATTGAACAAGGTCCCAAAAAATAGTACAAGTCATACATAAAATCGTATTTTGAATGTAAGCATGATTATGAAAAGTAGAATGCATCTTCAGTGATAACCTAGAACTATCCCTAAGTCTACATGCAGTGGGAAGAAAGCATAAATGAAACCCCAGACAGACAAACAGATGGAAATTAGGACTATGAAAATAGGGTTGGAATTGAAAGTGTATTCCTTCTATCATCACATGTAGGCCTAAAAAACACAATAGAGAACCTGAAAAATCAGCTTGATCGACACTGCCTAACATAATATCAGAATACATCTTCTTGAATCGTAGAGCCAGAACTAAATTAGAAGCCATAATGAGAGAAACCATAACATACCCTGTCAAGAAGCACAACTCTTCCTTCCTCATCAGCTTCCTTGGTGCTTTATAGACCCTTTCGCTAGTTCGAAGAGGAGTAGACTCATGACCATAACAGGAAAAGGTTATAACCCTCCTACCTTGCCGCTGAGACAGAGTCAGTCTGTCAAGACAGTTGATGTAATAATGGAAGTTCATTGGGATGGTGGGTATGCAGCGTGTGAGCTGAGCCACACCTCTTACCATTAACTTGCCTTAATTATCCTCTGACATGCCTTACAGATGGCAATGTCATCCTCTCGTTCCACCACCCCGATCGAGTTCTTCATTTTCTCTGAGATATTTTTGTATAATAAGTTGAAGGGGATGTAACTCAATGTTCCAGATTCGATCACTTGGTCTTGCATCCAAATTCCTATCAGAATTTTTACAGCCCCAATTAGCTAAATAATCTGTCGCCTCATTTCCTTTTCGGCGAATGTGTCTTGGTATCAGATACTGGATGTCTCTAATCAACATGCTTATTTCCTGAATTAGGGTCGTCGTTCTCCAACTTTTACTTATTTTCTCCCAAGTTGAACCTTGTTGTAATTTGCAGAGAACAATTGTAACCATTGCAGAGTCTCCTTATACAATGAGTCGTTGATAGTTTTCTCTTATGGCTATTGTTACACCATTTTTTGGTCATCTAACCTCTTGTCATTAGATGAACCCAAGTACACCATGTAAGACCAATTTTACCCTAAGTAAAATTGCTTTCATTATGTAAAATAACTTAATAAAACACATTTATTAGGTTGTTTATGGTCCAAATAGGAAACCCCAAAAGGAAATATTAAACAAATCTTTATTTGTTTAATTTTCCTCATGGAATAATTAATTAAACAATAATTTAATTATTATTCCAAGTTATATTTAACCCAAAACAAGGAAATTAATTAGATAAATCCTTATTTATCTTATTATTTTATAGGAATAATTATCTAAATCCTATTTAAATAATATTCCTTGTTAAATATGACTAAATCATTTATAAATAATTAAATAAATCATTATTTATTTAATTATCATTCAACCACTTCCTTAAAATAATAAATAAATCATTTATTTATTATTTACAAATAAAGGGATTTGACCCAAGTCAAATGCCTTTTCCCTCCAACAAATATAATAAAATATTCCATAAAAGGTGGATCTAGATTTGGTTAATATTATTTTAATCATACAACAAGATCTAGAATGACCCAATATTTTGTTATAAATAGAAGGGTTTTCTCATTCATTTTTCACCTTTCATTTGCTTATTAGATCACTCTAGATCTATACTCTTGGTCTGACTTTGAGCCATTATCATTGTCATATTCTCTTTCATTTGCCTTGTGAGCTCCCTTTGAGTTCTATGTTTGTCTGGATTTTCTACACCAACAAGAGAGAGAAATCTTAAATCTGAAATGCTGAGGACTTTCAAGAACCCATCCCATTGAAGAGAATTGGAAACACCTTTCTTGTTTTCCTCTCAGGTGCCCCTTTAATATAAAAATTCTTTCAAAAATATTGTTCTTTTCTTATCTATTGGATGCATGGAGCAAAATTTCATTTTTACTACTTAATGTCTTTTTACGTGTAGATCTAGATTTGTGCAGCTTTATTTGGGTCAACTAACTGCATATTTGAAGATATTGGCAGCCATAATTGATGTTAGGGCTATTTTTTATGCGTAGCTAAAGTGGTCTTTTTTCAACAAAAGATTCATACTAATAGTTATGAGTAACCCTTGTTTTACCGCCATTAGTTCTGCTTCATTATTGGTTGCAAAGCCCAAATCTGATGCATAAACCTGACAAGCTTCCCCTAGAGAGTTCCAGAATATCCCTCCAATTCATGTTTGACCTGGATTACCTTTTGAAGCACCATCATAATTGAGTTTAATGAATCCATTTTGGGGGGCCTTCGACTTCTCTTCTATATTTTGAGATGGAGGTTTATATTTCCAAAGATTTTTGTATAACATTTGTGGTTTTAAATTTAAATTGGCAAGCATTTGAGCTTCAAAACCTTCGGCGTGCCAATCTTCATCTGACCAGCTTTCCACTAAGATAGTTTCACGGATATTCTCTATGACTTTCTGCCAGATTTGATTCATAGTTTGTTCTTCATCTCTGAAGATCCTATGGTTCCTTTCTTTACATATGCTCCAAAGGAGAAACCCTATTGATAATCTCCAGGCTCTATTCAGCACCTCACATTTAAATCCTCCTCTATGCCAATTTCTAATGGTTTCATTAATATTCTGATTATGTCTATCTGTTTGTCTGAATAGTTGTTCTAAACGTCTCCACAGAGTCTCTATGGTGGAGCAAATATTGAGAATATGTTCTATTGTTTCAATTCCTGCACAACACAGATAACATCTGGATGGCCCATACATTCCTCGCTTCTGCAAATTTTCCCATGTTAGAATTTTACGATGAATTAACAACCATAGAAAATATTCTACTTTTGGCCAATGTTTTGATACCCAAATTTTCTTCCATATCATTCTTTCATTATTAAGAGCATTTTGTGATTGAATATGATATCCTTCCTTGATATTGAACATTCCTTTTGTCTGATAACCCCATCGGAGAATATCAGAACCATTTGCTTGGCATATTTTCCTGGATTTGAGTTCTTTTTCCAAGTTAGTCCATTGTTGCGTTTCCAGAGCTTCTGGCTAATGGATTTTCTCCTTCCATTTTCTCCACTGACTATTCTGTTGTTGACACCGATAGTTGTGAATTAGTTTACAGTTTGGAGTATTAGTAAAAAGACAAATTTCTCCTAAATCAAGTCTACTGAATAGCTTTTCTCTTTGTTGCCATGAATATTCCCAAAAGAGTGTCGTTCTTCCTTCCCTCATTTCCCAGAAGCTATGAGATCTAATTAGGTGCCTATTCATTGCTGCTAGATTCCAAATTGAAGAAACTTTTGGTACTATATCCACTTTCAATTTACTTGTAACTGAATGTGGCATATCATATTTGGTTTCCCATATACTCTTCCATAGATCATGTCCTCCTTGAATCCATCTCCACCATATTTTAGCACCCATAACATTATTTAAAACCAAGGGATCTCGCAGTCCCAATCCACCTGCATATTTTGGTTTAATAAGTTTATCCCATGTTAAGAGAGCCCATTTCCTATTGGCCTGCACGCCTTGCCATAAAAACTTCTTGAAGAGACTTACCAGTTGATTAAAAATACCCTTAGGACAATCTCTTCCTGACATTTGGTAAAGAGGGAGGGATTGAAGCACTGATTTTAGCATAATAATTCTGCCATGAGCGTTTAGTGCTCGAAATGCCCAATTATGTGTTCTTTTCTCCACTTTTATAATGAGATCTTTCCAGTCTGCAATTATTACTGGAGCAGTATTTAAAATCATTCCCGAATGTTTCATAGGAAAAGAACCTATTTTAAACCCAAGAGTTCTGGTTAAGAAATTTTGAGTTGCATTATTGGAGTTAAAGAAATAAACATTTGATTTATCATTATTTATTTGTGTACTTGATGCTTCCATAAATATTTCTAGGATTTGTAGAATATCTTTGCTTTCTTTCACCGAAGCTCGAAAAAATAACAGGATATCATCAACGAACTGTTGGTGTGTCAGGGGAAGATCAGGTCCCCACAACTTTAAACCTTGCAAATTTCCTTCAACAAGATGAGCCTTGATTAATCTGCCCAGTCCTTCAGCAGCTATAATGAAAAGAAACGGAGATAAAGGATCTCCTTGACGGAGGCCTCGAGAAATATTAAACGGTTGAGCCAGGATACCATTAAGTAAAATGGAGAAATTTGGAGAAGAAATAAAAGACCGTAGCCATTGTAACCATCTATCATCAAACCCAAATGCTCTCAGAACCTCTATCAAGTAATGCCAGTTAATGCGATCATATGATTTAGAAAGGTCTAATTTGATTATCATTCCTTTCCTTTTCATAGTTTTTAAGGAATGAATTGCTTCTTGGGCAGTCACAATTCTGTCTAAGATTTGTCTGCCTTTAACAAAGCCAGTCTGCTCCGGGGCAATCAGCCTTGGCAGAAGAGGTTTAAGTCTATTCACCATAATTGTTGAGAGAATTTTATAAATGACATTACAAAGAGAAATAGGCCTAAATCCAACAGGGGTATCCGAATTTTCCTGTTTAGGTATAAGAGTTAAGAAAGTTACATTTAGGGCTGGATACACAGTCCTATTTCTTCTTGATTCCTCAACTACTTCTAAAATATCATGACTCATAAAACTCTAGGAGGCTTTAAAAAATTCACTAGTAAAGCCATCCGGTCCAGGAGCTTTATTCCAGGGCATGTTCATGACTACTTCCTCAACTTCTTGCATATTGATTTCTCGTAGTAAAGCTAAGTTTTGTTCTCTGGTAACCACTGTCAGAATATGAGCAGTTATCTTATCAATCGCTACTTGTCTATTATGATTAGATTCTGTAAGAAATTTTTTGAAATGATCAACCATCTCCTTTTCCATTTCCTCATGTTTAGGAAATCTATTACCATTTTGATCTTTCAACGAAAATATTCTATTGTGTTGCCTTCTCTGTATCATTGTCTTATGGAAAAAATGGTATTTCTCTCACCTTATTTTAGCCATTGAATCCTTGATTTCTGTTTCCATAAAATCTCTTCTTGTTTCCTATGTTCTTCTTGCAAGCTGAGTGTGTTACCTTCTTCAACTGCTAGTGCTTCTGTTTTTCCATGAAGGATTATTCTTTGTTGAATATCTTGCATTTTTTCTTTCAATGTAATCTGAGCTTGTTGAATATTTCCAAATTCTAATCTATTCCACCGTTTTATTTCTACTTTTAATTTCTTAATCTTAATTGAAAGGAGTGCATCTTATTTCTTCCAATAATCTAATTAGAATTGCACCAATTTTTAGCATTTTCCAGAAATCTTAGATCTCTTAACCAAAATAATTCAAACTGAAAAGGTCTGTTTTTCGGAGATTCTTTTACATCTATTTCTATTCTAATCGGCCAATGGTATGATCCAAGCATAGGTAAAATAGATACCTCATAATAGATATCTAAACTTACCAGAGCTTCCGAGGCAATAAATCAGTCCAACCGTGATGCTACTTGATGACATTCACCACGTCTGTTATTCCAAGTAAATTTCCCATTCACTGTGGGAATATCTACTAAACGCAGATCTATTAACAAGTCTCTGAAAAGCTCCATGTATGGATCTTCTCCTCTTATTCCTCCCTTTTTTTTCTGTCAAATTTAGAATCATGTTAAAATCTCCCCCAAGAAGCCAATATTTCTCTTGATGTAGATTATTCAAAGCCCTTATACTTTGAAGGAACTCTTTTCTTTCTCTTGGAATTGGAGGCCCATAAACAACCGATATGAGAATCTTTTCTTCTGATCCAATTTGCCGAAAATTACCAGTTAGAATTCTGGGAAGGCCCATCCATCCTTCTGCTACTATTTCAGCTGCATTCCAAACAATTGCTATTCCCCCTGACATTCCTATTGAGTCAATTTCCATCACCTCATATGGAAGTTTAAAGGATTGAATGATGTGTTGGAGCTTCTGACCTGAAACCTTTGTTTCTTGAATTAACATGACCTGAGGTTTCTCAAATTTTAATCTCTTTTTCAGATATCTTTGTTTTCCTTTACTATTAAGGCCTCTAATATTCCAGGAGATTACTTTCATTAGGTAAATTTAGGTAGTTGTTGGAATATCATTGTTAACAGTATTATCTTTCCTGTATTAATTAGCATTTCTCCAACCAATTGTATTGATTCCTGTAAAGTTATTCTTCCTCGTTTTTTAGATGGTTTTGGTTGAGGATTAACATTCTTCCCAACTGCTTGCTTAATTTCTTGTACTTCCTCGTGTGCTTGAGCTGTCAAATAATGTTCAAAGGTTTCTTTGTACAGTTTCTTCAGATTTGCCAGGATGAACCTATCATCCAGATTCCTCCATTCATACAAAAGGAATTTCAAAACTTTTTCTTCCACACGTAGCTCATCTTTATTTTGTTCCACCTCCATGGGTGTGAGTTCCAACAAGCTACTCTCCTCAATCTCAACATTATCCTGGGCTGCCTTTCATTTTATTGACAGAGTTTTCTGAGTCACCGCTTGTTGACCAGGTTCTGTTCCTTCATCTATGATTTCAACAGTCGATGGTTGACCTTCTTCCTACAATATTTCATACCGGTTTGTTGTTGATTTCTGGACTGGAGGGTTCTGTACAATATTATGGTTTTGAGCATTATTTACAGCTCTGTTACTACGTTTTTTATTAGTTACTGTAACAAATCCATCTTATCTCGGGCGATTCTATTCATTAGATGCAGATTGACGGAAGGGTTGTTGTTCAAAGAAATTTAAAGGGCATGATTTATACAGATGCCCATACTCATGACATCTACGACATCGAAAGGGGATATGTTCATAGTCAAGAAGTTGAGGCTAGATATTTCCTTCGTATTCCAATTCAATCGTTTCAGGAAATGGTTCAGATATATTCATATATACACAAATTCGATCAAAAGAAGTATAATGACCATGGCAAGTGGTTTCTGCTATTTTAATAAAGTTTCCTAAAGAATTTTCTATGCCTTCCAATATATCCGGATCCCAGAAATCCATTGGAAGGCCAAATAACCGAACCCAAACAGGTGCAACAAGAAATTGCTCTTGATCTGGGTTGTAACATTCCTCCCATTGTCTAAGAAAAAGCCCTGCATTTTTATAAAAATATGATCCTCCCTCAAAAATGCGTTCTTTGTCTAATAGGTTAGTAAAAATGACTATAAAAAAACCCTTCGCCCCAAATTTCATATCAATGTGACCCTTGGGCTGCCATTTTATTTGTATCCATTTTAACAAATCTTTTTCTGTAGGCCAAATACCAATAAACTTACAGATTAATGCGTGGTTCTTCATATAGCCTCTGTATTCATCCAACTTAGATGCGGGAATGACAAATATTGGCTTCTTCACTGCTCTTGGCAAACACTGTCCCTTTTTTTTTGCTTGTCATTCTACTCCCAGAACTGGATTCATTCTTTGCTGAGAAGTTCTAGTTTTTTGTTGTCTTGTAGATTGATCTCCACTGGTGACATTTCGGTAGGAGGGATTTGGCCCCCCTCCCGAGGAGGCTGCCATCGCTGAACCAGTGGTCAAAACCTGCAATTTCCCTGATCAAAATTTCTAACCCTAGCTGACTAGCTAACAGTTTCTTTCTTGAAAATATTTCTATTATGTTATTATTTGCTATAATGTCAATCTTTTACATGAAAATAATAGTTAATAATGGTAAAATTCTAAGAAGTTTTTTCTAAAAAGAATCCATGTTGTATCTTCTCGAAAAGATTTCTATTATGTTAAAGATTGCTATTATGTTAATATTTTACATGAAAATAGTATTTCATGATGATAGAATTCTAATAAGGGAATATGTGTTGCCTACACTAAAGGAAGAGCTATCTCTCTTGCATGCACAAAGAGGGAGATTTATCTCTCTTGCATGCACAAATAATAGCCATTGTGTTATAGAGGTATGTTCTTTGCATGGATAAAATAAATATCGAGCTATATTAATATTTAGGAAAAAATATATGAGTACCTTTATGATATCAAAACTGTCATGTTAGTTTATGTTAGTTCTTTTGGAATAAGATCAGGTATATTCATGCAATATTTGTATTAGATTTCATTGGAAAGAATATACATTCATATGTGGAAAATGATAGCATGTTTGTTATCCTACATTGGAAAATATTCTTTGGGAAAGAAGATGAATTACATGTACAAAAGCTAAAGTAATGTTTTGGTTTCCTTGAAATATATATATATACGGGTAATGTTGGTATAATCTTTGGAGAATAAGACATGTATTCTTATGCTTTATTCCATTAGTTTTATGGAAAAGAAACTGTGTTTTTGCATGCCTATTATGTTATATCTCCTTGAAAAGGAAACATGTGTTTGCATGCTCTATTGTGTTAAGTATTCTTTTGGGAAATTATTTTGGAAACTATATGCACTGCATGCATAGAAACAACATTCAATGTTAGCTTTATTATATTTGCATGCTCCAAAAGAAATAGCTGAAGGGTTGGTTCTTTTGTTAAAGTTTAAGTAACTTGAAATGCACATTGTTTCATTTTCCATTAAAGGAATTCATGGACAATTGTAGTGATTTGTCTTATACGAATGTGAGTGTGTGCGAAGTGTCATAATAATGTGGGGATTATTTTGACATGAATTGATAATTACTTGCTTACACTAAGGTAGTGATGTTAGAAGAAAGCATGTTCCGATATTGTATTCACATCTCATGTATGCACATGAATAAGTGTTAAAGGATCACTTAAAGATTGATTATTTATTCATTAAGGCTTTATCTAATCATGCTATAAAAGCTTGTTGATGACATCAATGACAGGAAAAGATGGTGACTTATGAGAAGGAAATATTATGCTTAACATAGTGGCAGGTAAATGGTTAATGGTAAGATTTATAATGATAGTTAAGGGATGGTCTCCCTTATAAGCCATTGAGTGAGGGATGAACACCCTCACGATAATTTAATAATAAAATTAAACGTTTGCTGGTTTTCACCCTACGAGGTTTCCAGGGTTTATTGGTGTTTAATGACGTGATTGATTATTGTCAAATTGATGATGTTGATTCCTTTCTTGTTGTGATGTTCATAATGTCAAGTATGTGATGACTACATGAGTAATGAAATGAATGGAAGGTTACATCATACATTTTTATGTTAATGTACTACAATAGAGGTTAATAATGGTTAAGCAACTTACTATTCTTATTCTAAGGGTACACTATGAACTGGTGAACATTCTATCTAATGATGAGTAAGGAATCTTTAATAGTGATTTGGATAGTTACCTGTGAGTAACTTGTATAATTTTTTTTTTAACTCCTTACATTTCCATGTGAAGTTTTCGGTGTATGTTACAAGTGGTATCAGAGCCAAAGGTTGCAGCACTGGCACCTTTGGGATTTGTTAAGCGAAAATAAATTGAGGTATGCTACTAATGGACATCATTTAAGGTATGATTTTATAAATCTACATATTGATTGATATATGATTCTATCAATCTACATATTAAATGATAAATGAAGTAGTCTACTCTTGACATGAGATGTGTGATTCATGTTTATAACTACATTGAAGAGTAATAAGTAATAAATTTTGTTTAAAAACGGTTTTCATAACATTGGAATCATGTTGAGGATAAAAGATAATAAAACCTTTGTTGTATTTATGAACAACCTAAGTACTCACTTGTGAAAGTGAGAGTTTTTTATTAACATTGGGCATATGACATATTACTCATACATTTAGTGAACATAACTAAAGTTACCATGCACTACTTGAAAAATATGAATGTGTATAGTGATGGTGTGTTAAACTAATGCATGAATGCAAAAGATGGGGAAAGTCCTTGAAGAGGATGAGAGTGTTTTAAAATGAAATTGAATGAACCCTTTCAGATGTTAAAAATACACAATGGGTCAAGTAGTGAGACTTGAATATAATGACTAGTTGTCGAATGACTAGTTTTTGAATGAGTCATGTCATGGATGCATTAAGATTATTAGTGGCATTTATTAGTTAGTTTTGTATGACTAACTAATAAAAGCTATATGCATGAATTGGTTTTGATTAAATATTATTGCAAGTTGTGAACAAGTAGTTACTTCATGTATCTGTCTGTTGGTAACAAAACATTGTGGGAAATGGAAATGTTTGGAATGTTACCCTAACCATTATTGATATATACACATTAATGAATATTTGTATATAATTGCATGCATGACAGCATTGTATGCAAGAAATTAAAATGATTGTGTAAGATAATACGTGCTTAAGAAATGCATATTTACGATTCGCATTGTTGCTTATAGTAAGCATGGGTAGCTTAATGGCAACAGAAAACCTGTGAAAGTAAAACATCATAAACATTGCAATGCGAATTGCAATAGTAAATGTTAAAGTATCATGTTATAATGTGCATGATTGTGTTATTTGGGAAATAATGATGTATAAACACATAGTATCATGTCTTAATGTGCATGATTTTGTTATTTGGGAAATAATAACGTACAACACATGTATGTTAGTCATGTTTCCTGTTAATCTAGATATCATTAGACCCATGTGGAGGGACAAGTATGATGTATGATGTACATAAAGTTTCTTTTTGTTTTTGTGTAATGTGTACATAGTTCATTATGTAATTTACTATGGGAAACAATGCTAAAAGAGAAATTTAACATGCCAGATAGTTGTGAACAATTGGGAAAGGCTAGAAGGCCTTGGGCTGATGGTGGTTGCTTTCCCGGAGGGGTTGATGGAACTTATCTGCTCGGATATCCTCTCCCTAGAGATATATGATCTCATTAAGGGAAAAGAGTTCGCCAAGATGGTGAAGAGGGGAAAGCCTGAGGCAACTCTATTGATTTTGGAACCTCTTGGAGGAGGTCCAAAATTCCTCATAGACGGGACGCTATCAGAGGAATAGGCATGATGTTTCCAAGAGGAATCCTATACTGGACCTTGAGTGGTCATTGGAATTATCAAGCTAGTTTTCTAGTGGAATTCCATACTAAACCTGGAATAGATTTTGTCAAATAACTGTCTGGATGTGAAAATGACTCGATTTGGTTCTGGAAACCAACTTCCATTGGTTGGGAGGAGCATTTTTTTTACCATTATGGTTCTCATAGCGGAAAAAGTTAAGTAATAAGTTATGTGTTATATTAAAATGAATTTTTATATGATTGTGTAAATATCTTATGTAGATATTAAGAGGAAAGGATCCTAGCGCTTGAAAATGAATTACTGAATGTATAAGTTCATTTATTTTACTACTAATGTTTTGAATGTCTTAGTAGAGGCTAGGACAATATGCACTTGGTGCATTGATTGACTATTTGAACGATTAGAGAGCTAGGTGCTCTCTGAGTACTTTTAGAAGTACTTTGTGAATTTCTTTAGCAGGAGCTAAGACAGTGTCTGCGTGATGCATTGATTAGAGGGTTGGTTCTCTCTGAGTACTTGTGGAAGTAATCTTATTAAAACATCTCTTGATATTGCATGAATTTTTGATAGTTGCAAGTATTTCATTTGATTGAAACTATGTTACTAATATGATTGAATTTGTTAGTCTTACATTACAGGCTACTTTCCATGGAGTATTGATAGGTTGTTCAACCATTTGCAGAGAGCTTGTGTAAAAGTCATCATTACTTCCAATAGTAATTGGTAAGTAATGGTAAGTTGGTATAGTATTTTTCTGTATTTTTATAAATTTGAATAATGTATAAGTGGTTAAAAATGGAAATGGAATATTTTTTGAGCTATACATGCTTATGATTATGGATAACAACTTTATTGTTCCAATTAATGGCATTTAAGGAAAATAAAATGTTTCATTGTGAAAGGGAAGGACCCCCTTTGGGTTGT